>CP032253.1:51803231-52228231 GCA_005610355.1 Gossypioides kirkii
ATTGGAAGAAAGGGAAAAGAATATATTTCTAGATATAGCATGCTTCTTCAATGGAGAGGAGAAAGATTTTATAATGAAAGTATTGGATGGTTGTGAGTTTTTTTCAGATATTGGAATCGATGTTCTCATTAAGAAATCTCTTATAAAAGTCAGTGATGACAACAAATATTTGCGGTTGCATGCCTTGTTGCAAGAAATGGGAAGAAAATTTATTGAAGAAAAATGTGTTCATGAACCAGGAAAACGTTGTAGATTATGGAATGAAAGGGATGTCCATCATGTCCTACAAAAAAACACGGTAAATCATTCAACAAAAATTACATACAAAATTTTCTTTTTATCAATATATGATGTAAATCCAAAACTTAATCTAATTGGTTACATATCGATCCTTAAGTCACATTGAGTAGCTTTAAAATAATTTCCATTTGTTGAATATAACTATTAATAAGGATTTGTAATATAAGTGTTATTTTATTGACTTATTCTCATTGGAAAATGATTTACTTTTTTTGTGAAATAAAATTGAGTAAGGCTTAGTCGAATTGATTAATATAGCAGTCCATAAAAAGTGATGTTCTGTAGCTTTGAGATAAAAATTTTATTCATTATAATGTTAAACATATATACAATTTTGTTTTATTCTCTATTTTTATCTTTTTAGGTTACAGAAATGATTGAAAGCATTATCATCGACAATAAAAGGTAAGAAAATATACATACATATTTATGATGTGAATTATTAATATTGTTATTGGTTTTTTTTTTTTAAGTATCCAATAAAAATCAATGGAAAAAACATTTAATGCTTTATATTAAATGTTTATTTGATGCACTCATAGTGTATCTAATGAATAAGATTTTAATATGTCATGAAAAGTATTTAAAGTAAAACCAATTGATTTCATTTTTAAAGATAGTGTCATAATTTCGTTCAGTAACAATGAATAGAATTATGCATTACAAATGCACCAATATAAATCGAAATTTTAATTCTAGTTTTCTAAGGTTTAAGTAATTTGAAGTCAATGTAAGTGTTAGATAGATATATATGTTCGAAATGGTTACGTGTGCTTTTTTTAAAAAGCTTTTTAATGTATTTAACGAGTTCTTGAAGGATCATATATCAATACTCATATTTGGACACGTTAGACATAAGTATCGGATACAAGTCCTTAAAAATAGCATTGGAGAAACATAGCTTTGAGGTATTGAATGTTTTTTCATATTTTAATGCTCATTTTTGTTTTGCCCATGGTTTTTAGGGAACCAAGCAAGATATTCAATTTAAGTGCCGATACCTTCTCGAAGATGAAAAATTTGAGATTGCTCAAAGTGCTTTGCCTCTCAAATTGTGATGATCTCAAATACCTTTCTAATGAGTTACGACTTTTAAATTGGACAGGATACCCTTTAAGATCATTGCCTTCAAGCTTTCAACCGGACAACCTTGTCGTACTTCTCTTACCATATAGTCGCATTAAACAACTATAGAAGGGAAATAGAGTAAGAATTAAATTCATCTAATCCTTGTGTTTTAGCTTATTTTAATATAAATGGTTAAAAATGAATAAGATAATAATAATAATAATAATAATAATAATGAGGTTTATTAAGTTTTCTCTTTCTCTCTAATCTGTTATTGTTTTGGACAGCCCTTGTATAAGATGAAAATAATCAACCTTAAAGGGTCCCAAAACCTCATCAAGACACCAGACTTCACAAGAGCCCCATATCTCGAAGTTTTGATTATGGAAGGTTGTACCAGATTAGTACATGTTCATCCATCACTTGGACTGCTTAAGAGCCTTAAACTCTTGAATTTAAAAGACTGCAAAAGTCTTAGGAGTCTTCCAACCAAAATTGGAACGGAATCTCTTGAAACTTTAATTCTTTCGGGTTGCTCAAATCTTGCAAGGTTTCCAGAGATTGATGGGAAAATGGAACATCTAAAAGCACTTGATCTTTCTGGTTGTTATAAAGTAAAATTTTTACCAGAGAATTTGCAGCAAGCAAAATCTTTGGAAGAGCTTGACTTGAGTGAAACAGCCATAAAAGAACCACCATCCTTCTTCGAAGTTTTGTCCAAGTTAAAAAGAAGTCTCCTTTCTCTTTTCAAGGTAAGCCAAAGGAGAAGGATGAATTCCATAGCTCTAATGCTGCCTTCATTTTTCAGTTTGAGTTCATTAAGAGAGTTTAATCTTAGCGACTGCAATCTTGGTGAAGGAGATATTCCTAGTGCTATTTCTTGTCTATCCTCCTTGATAACTCTTGAACTCAGCGGTAACAATTTCAACAGCATACCGGAGTCTCTTACTCGACTCTCCAGGCTTCACTATCTTGATTTGTCAAATTGCAGCCTGTGCAATATTGGTGAAGGAGATATTCCTGGTGATATTTCTGGCCTATCCTCATTGACATTTCTTGATCTTAGTGATAACAATTTCACCAGCATAGCTGCGTTTCTTACTCATCTTTCCAAGCTTGGACATGTTAGATTGTCAAATTGCAGTGAGCTTGAATCGTTGCCTGAGCTTCTAACAATGAAAGGTTATTATGCTCACATTAGGCCGTTAACTGCTTCAGATTGGCTGAAAAACATTAGTGCAATAAAAATGCTGAAAACACATCTTAAGGTTGATTAACCTCTCTTTTTCATGGCTTTAGTTACAGAACCACCGATATTTTATTTTGCAGGCATTTCCAAATTCAAGAACGACTGATGTTTTAATTTGCAGGCATTTACGAGAAAAGAGTTTGAAGTTATTATACCTGGAAATGAAATCCCAGAATGGTTCAGCCAACAGACAGGCGAATCTTCCATTAAGATACCGCTACCTCTCAATATTCAGAATGACAGTCAATGGATTGGAGTTGCTTTCTGCTGCATTTTCGTCAGTGTTGGTGGTCCCAATAAAACGTGTATTTGCACCAAGGAAAAGGATATCGGCTGTAGAGCTTATATCCATTCTAGAAATTCTGGACAATCTAGTTATAATGGATCTGATTTTCAAGGTAGAAATCGTCCAACGATCGAAACTGGTCTCATTATTTTAGGTGACAAGCCCATAACAAAGGACCACCTGTATCTTTCTTATTTCTCGCGTGACAAATTATATCCGTTATCCTTGGAGGATAAATCTGGTGAATGTGAAACCAAGAATTTATGGACAATGGATTGCTCTGATCATGAATGCGATGAGCTTGAGGTGTCTTTCCCTGGCAATGTGAATGTGAAGAGGTGTGGTGTTAGACTAATGTATGAGAAAGATTTGGGGGAAAGAAAAGAGCTGCAGTACCGTAACACTCAATCTTCTCCAAACTTTTGTATCTATTGTCACAAAGCCCTCAAAACAAGGTTTGCCTCTCTTTTTTGTTTTTTCTTCTCATCAACACTGTATCACAAATCGTTTTAGTGAAAATTGATCTTTAGGGTCCGACACATGAATCTTTCAGTGGTTTTCTTATTATATCTCATTTGTTGATGTCTACAGTAGGAATTGTTAGTTGTATCTGCTCCGAGCAAAGTCCGAGGCCTTCAAAGCATTTCAGTTGTTTTGAAAGCTTGTTCACAATCACTTTAATAGTTCTATTGTTGCGGTTCAGACGGATTCAGGAGGCGAGTTTCGAGGTCTTTATTCTTACTTGGATGATTGTGTCATTCAATATCCTTTGACTTGTCCTCACTCATCGTCTCATAACGGAAAAGTGGAGAGGAAACATAGACATGTAATGGAACTTGGCCTCACTTTACTCACGCAAGTTTCTTTACCTTTGAGATTCTGGTCTGATGCATTTCTAACAGCCTTGTATCTCATTAACAGGCACAAATTGGAGCATCGAAGTACACCTTGCACCTTTTTGGGATATAGTCCCATGCATCATGGGTACAAGTGCATGGACTCTCATAAACGGGTTTTTATTTCTCAGAATGTGAAGTTTCAAGAACATGTGTTTCCTTTTGCCAAAAGAAGTGATTCTTCATCTCATCAGCCATCAGGGGCATCTGGTTTTGTTTCATCCACTCTTCCAGTAGATGAGCCACCAGTCACGCACACTTGTGTGTCTATTGTCAGTCCTAGATTGTTCTCTTATGTTGCTACTAGTTCATCTCCGTCTTGCCCTTCATCTGTTGACCATGACTCCACTGCCCGCACTTCACCGGTCATTATTGATGTTTTCTCCTATTTAGTTAATTTTATAAGTTTCTTTTTTTCCCCTGTTTCGGTTGATCGTACAAATAGATTCTTATTTACCATAATTTAGTATTCATTATATCCCCAACATTGATTGATGTTGAAATCCAAGCTTAGAGCACTTTTTTGGGTGTGAGCCTTATCAGGTGTTGAAATCCAAGAGGGTAATCGGTGGAATTGGTTTTTACAGTGTACCTCGATCTCTGTCAAATAGCGACCTTTGAGGCTATTTTGTCTGTGAATTCACCCAACATCACCACTGATCAATCTGCCCTTCTACCACTGAATTCTCGTATAGCTCGTGATCCTTACAACCTTTTAATAACCAATTGGTCTACTTTTACCTCTATTTGAAACCAGATTGGTGTCATCTACGGATCCAGACACCACAGAATCACCTTTCTGAATTTGTCAAGTATGGATCTTGTGGGCATCATTTCATCTCTGTAACACTCCAAACTCGGCTTAAAAGTTTTGATCGAATTAAATACTAAAAAGTTAACATCATCATTATTTTTAGTATCAAAATATATAATTTTTGTCAAATACAATTATTAGATTAAACCAAACAATAAAATAGGTACCACATTAGAAAAGAGTGTCAAACTCAGGTACCAAATTATGTGTTAAGTTTAATAAAATATTTTAATTATTTTACATTACATAAAATAATATACTTTTTAAATAAATAATCATATATCTTTAAATAATAATAAAATAAACTAATTAATTAAATGAAATAAAAATAATTAGATGTATGTTACATAAGCAACTAGTTAAGCATGTAAAACACAATTAGTTAATAATTATAAAGTAAATAGGATGATGTAAAACTTTATATTTATACACGTGGATTTGCAAAGTTCATAGATGTGGTTGACAACTTTTTTTCTCATTCAAAGGATTACAAAATTAAGGCGTTGACAATTTCATCTCTTTCTTATCCTCATATATCCATTGCTCCCAGTCTCTTTCTGCGAACTATTTTCTGATTTTGAGCACTACATTGAGATATCTTTTTCTTCTCATACATCCTCATGTTGTCCTTACCCTCAACCTCCTCCTCCATTTCTAAAAGGAAATATGATGTTTTCTTAAGTTTTAGAGGTGAAGATACTCGCAAGAACTTCACAGATCATCTCCACAATGCTCTAAAGAGGCGTGGGATTGTCACTTTTAGAGATGATCCAAAGTTGGAGGCCGGCGAAGAGATCATTGCACCGATATAAATCAAAATTTTAATTTTAGTTTTTAAGGCTTAGATAATTCAAAGTCAAATGTGAGTGTTAGATATATATATATATGTGTGTGTTTGAAATGGGTATGTGTGATTTAAAAAAAAAAAGGTTTTTTCATGTATTTAAAGAGTTTTTGAAGGATCATATATCAATACTCATGCTTGGGCACATGTAAGATAATATTTGAGAAACATAGCTTTTAGGTACTGAATGTTTTTGTATAATTTAATCCTCATGTTTTTTGTTTGCTCATGGTTTTTAGGGAATCGAGCAATATGCTCAATTTGAGTGCTGATGCCTTGTCGAAGATGAAAAATTTGAGATTGTTCAAAGTGTTTTGTCTCTCAAATTGTGATGATCTCAAAGATCTCTCTAATGAACTACGATTTTTAGATTGGACAATATATCCTTTAAAATCATTGCCTTCAAGTTTTCAATCAAAAAACCTTGTCGTACTTCTCTTGTCATATAGTCGCATTAAACAACTATGTACGGGTAATAGAGTAAGAATTAAATTCACCTTACCCTTGTGTTTTAGCTTATTTTAATATTAACGGTTAAAATTTGAATGAGATAATAATAAATGAGCTTTAGTTTTGGTTATGGAAGGTTGTACCAGATTAGTATTCATCCTTCACTTGGACTGCTTAAGAGACTTAAAGTTTTGAATTTAAGAGACTGCAAAAGTCTTAGGAGTCTTCCAACCAAAATTGGAATGAAATCCCTTCAAACTTTAATTCTTTCGGTTTGCTCAAATCTTGCAAGGTTTCCAGAGATTGATGGGAAAATGGAACATCTAAAAACTCTTCATCTTTCAGGTTGTCATAAAGTTGAATATTTGCCAGAGAATTTGCAGCATGCAGAACTTTTGGAAGAGCTTGACTTGAGTGAAACAGCCGTAAAAGAACCACCCTCCTTCATTTCTCAATTGAAAAATCTTGAAGTTTTGGTTTTCAACGGATGCAAGGGTCCGTCTAAGTTGAAAAGAAATCTCCTTTCTCTTTTCTAGGTAAACCAAAGAGGAAGGATGAATTCCATAGCTCTAATGCTACCTTCAATATCGGGTTTGAGTTTATTAAGAAAGTTGACTCAGGGACTGCAATCTTGATGAAGGAGACATTCCTTGTGCTATTTCTTGTCTATCCTCTTTGATAGGTCTTGATCTTAAGCGTAAAAATTTCAACAGCATACGGCGTCTCTTACTCGACTCTCCAAGCTTGAAGATCTTAGGTTGTCAAATTGCAGCCTGTGCAATATGGGTGAAGGAGATATTCCTAGTGATATTTCTGGTCCATCCTCATTGAAAGTTCTTACTCTTAATGGTAACAATTTCACCAGCATAGTTGGTTCTCTTACTCGTCTTTCCAATCTTCAATATCTTGGAGTGTCAAATTGCAGTGAGCTTGAATCGTTTCCCGTGCTTCTAGCAAGAATGACAAGTGATTGGAAAGATGATTTGGCTTACATTTTTGCCACTAACTGCTACAGATTGGCTGAGAACATTAGTGCAATAACATTGCTGAAAACACATCTTAAGGTCGATTAATCTCTCTTTTTTATAATCGATATTTTATTTTGGAGGCATTTGCAAATTCAAGAACCACTGATGTTTTAATTTGCAGGCATTTTCGAATTCAAGAAAAGCATTTGATGTTATTATACCTGGAAATGAAATCCCAGAATGGTTCAGCCAACAGAGAAGCGGCTCTGTTATTGAAACACCTCTGGCGCTCAATATTCAGAATGACAGTCAATGGATTGGAGTTGCTTTCTGCTGCATTTTCGTCAATGATTTTGTTTCCGGGGAAACGGTTATCGGTGGTCTGTTGGGGTTTTGACAGTAGCAAAAGCAGAGAACAAAAACACAGAACAAGAAAGCAAGATTCAAGAAATATTTTTACTTGCTCACAAATGTGCAGCAAGGGAGCTTATGGCTTTTAGCTCATTTTGCTCAATTTTTCAATAAGAAAAACAATACATTTATAGCCAAATACATCACCAAGTACTGCCTTCTACCACTAAGTAGCCTAATAACTTGTAAAACATTGCTTGTACTCACAAACAAGCTACCTAAACTAGTCATTCAGCTACCTACACATATCAAGCTGTCACCAAGCTTGTTCATTTTCAACTAATTTAATTACAATGAAACTAAACAAAAAATATGTTGCTGCAATATGCACAATTGCTGCAGCATGCATACAAGCTGTATGCACTTTTAATAAAAACATAACAGCAACATGGTTGGCCATTTTCAACACTCCTCCTTGGCCTCCATGCTTCAAATATCAATCATTCATTAAGTTTTTTGAGCTTGACAGTCTTTTGATGCTTTGTTTCAAGCTAACTCTGCTCAAGCAATTCATTTTCAACCTTGGCCTCAACCAAATCTGACTCACACACTTGACTATCCCAGTCTTTTGTGCCAAAGATTTGTTCATCAAATGGATTATTCTCCTCCTTCAAAGCTTTGGTTGACAACACATCTTGCCTTGTTCTTTACAGTCTTGTTTCTTTTTTCACATACTCCCTCCTGCTCCTGCTGTGGAGTGTCTTCATGCACATACTCCATCAACTCCTCCTTCAGCTTATCCCAAGCTTGTTTGGGAGTTTTGCAGGGGTGAGCTGCTGCTGCCTTACCTTGGAACTCCTTCAGCTTATCCCAAGCTTGTTTGGGAATCTCACAAAGGTGAGTTGCTGCTACCTTAACAAGTAGCCCTCAAAGATGACAGCCTTTAACAGCTTCTTATCTTTCTTAACAAGCAGCAGACGCAAAAACAAGCCCTCAAAGACTTAGGCTCATGATATCATTTGTTGGGGTTTTGACAGCAGCAAAAGCAGAGAACAAAAAATGCAGAACAAGTAAGCAAGATGCAAGAAATTTACTTGCTCACAAATGTGCAGCAAGGGAGCTTATGGATTTTAGCTCATTTTGCTCAATTTTTCAATAAGAAAAACAATACATTTATAGCCAAATACATCACCAAGTACCGCCTACTATCACTAAGTAGCCTAATAACTTGTAAAACATTGCTTGTACACACAAACAAGCTACCTAAACTAGTCATTCAGCTACCTACACATATCAAGCTATCACCAAGCTTGTTCAGTTTTTACTAATTTAATTACAATGAAACTAAACAAAATATATGTTGCTGCAGCATGCACAATTGCTACAGCATGCATACAAGCTGTATGCACTTTTACTAAAAACATAACAGCAGCATGGTTGGCCATTTTCAACATGGTCCAACTTATATCCATTCTAGAAATTCTGGAAAATCTAAAACTCCTCGAGGGGTCGACTTGAGTTTCATTCATTTTGAAGGACCCATAACGAAGGACCACCTTTTTCTTCGTTATCTCTTCGTTATCTCTCGCGTGATAAATTGTATCCTTCTGCTAAAACCTAGAATTTACGGACAATGGATTGCTCTGATCATGAATGCGATGAGCTTCAGCTGTCTTTCAAAGACTCAAAAAGGTATCCTTCTGTTAAGGTGAAGAAATGTGGTGTTAGAATAATGTATGAGAAAGATTTGGAAGATATCAAAGAGCTGCAGTGCCATACCACTCATTCTTCTCCAAACTTTGAACATATCCATAATCGCTCTAGTGACAAGGATGGATCCGCAGGCAGCACTTCCCTTGTAAAACGAAAATGTAATATCTACGAGGAAACAGAGGAAGAAGGGCCGCAGCCTAAACGGATTCAAAGAATTTTCAATTTTATTATGGGCCGATGAGGGAAGAAGCAATAACTGTGTAAACTACTTATTTTTATAAGTTTCTCTTTTTCCCCTGTTAATGTTTGATGGTAAAAAAAGATTCATTTGGAAGTAAAATGAAATGATAAATATCATTTCAGCTTTGTTAGTCCATTGAATGGGCATCCCAATCCCAAAGAATTCAACTTTTCAAACCTTCCATTGAGATGCCAAAACCATTGAGATGCCAAAAATCATGTCCCTGAAAAAGAAGCTTGAAAATGAGGATTCCAGCTCCAACTAGAACAAGGAGGCTTCGATGGCTTATGCAAAACACTCTATACAATTGTTGTAAATTTAGATCATAAATCCTTTAAAAAAACATTTTTATGATGAAAATCTTCAATTAAACTTCACCCACCATAAAACACAAACGGCTCTGTACTTGTTAATGGAGGAATGGCGACCATAAGACACAAACCTCTTTCCCAACCTCCCATCGACAGCGCCCAGAATATCTCCTTTATCCAAGCAATCCATTATCCAGTCAGCGAGAAAGGTTTCGTCTAGCGGCACTCGAGCTTCGATTGGCCTTCTACCACAAGCAACTTCGATTGCCTTCCAAGTCGAGCATTGCATGAGTGCAAAGGAAGGCATCCCATGAATGGATGACTTTTGTTGAGTAATGCGATGTAATGCGTGAATGCTTTTAGAATAAATGATAAAATGATTCTAGGGAATCTAATTTATCGTTAAAATTTAAAAATCAGCTTTATAATATTTCGAAATATGGAAATTTTCTATTTTAAAAATATATGAATGTTTCAAATTAAAACTCATCACCGGTCTTTTTTATTAGGTGTGATCAATCACCCATAAAATCAAATTTTATAAAGAAATTTTAAAATGCCTTTAAGAATTGATAATTTTAAGATCCGTGTTTAAATCTAGAGAAAAATTAAATTCGAGAATCAATTATGCGTAGGAGTGGTTATAGCACCCCTACGACGCCCAAAATTGACAACTTAAAAAATTGAAATTTAAAAATACGAAATGTAATGTTTAACTATGATCCTTTAAAGTATTCACATATAATAAAACGAATCTTTGTTGACTAGGTGTGATCGGCCAACTATAGGAGTGATTGTTCATCTATAAAATCATATTTTATAAATCCTTTTAAAAATTAATAAATTTTAATGTTTATTTTTATATTTAAAGAAAAATTATATTCGAGAATCACAATTACAGGTAGAGAAGATTACAACATCCTTGCCACGCTAAAAATTGGTAACTCATAAATTTCAAAATTTCACCAAATATTTCAAATTTTATTTTTGAAATTTAGTAAAATTTTATGTCTCAAAGAATCTCCACTACAAATTCCATTGAATCCGTCGTTGGCGCTTTTTCTTCTTTGTATAATCCCATAATTGTAGAGTTTGCTCTCTCAAAGGTTTCCAGAGATTGATGGGAAAATGGAACATCTAAAAACTCTTCATCTTTCAGGTTGTCATAAAGTTGAATATTTGCCAGAGAATCTGCAGCAAGCAGAACCTTTGGAAGAGCTTGACTTGAGTGAAACAGCCATAAAAGAACCACCTTCATTTCTCCATTGAAAAATCTTGAAGTTTTGGTTATGGACGGATGAAAGGGTCCGTTTAAGTTAAAAAAAAATCTCCTGTCTCTTTTCAAGGTAAGCCAAAGAGGAAGGATGAATTCCATAGCTCTAAGTTGAAATTTAGTAATATTTTATGTCTCAAGGAATCTCCACTACAAATTCCATTGAATCCGTCGTTGGCGCTTTTTTTTCTTTGTATAATCCCATAATTGTAGAGTGAATGACGAAGAAAACAAGGAAGAAGAGAAGGCAAAAGAGATGGAGAGGATGACAAGAAGGTGAGTGATATATGAAACGAAGTAATATTACCCATCCAAGTACTACTCCGAGTTTGCTTATCCTCAAAGTTTTAGCGACGAGAACCCAAATGCTTCATCTCTCATCTACGAGACCACCATTTTTCCTGCTCTAAGTACCCATATATGCAATTTTCCACCTACTTGTTATCTACTACAGTTGATGACAATGTATGATCCGTACAACTTAAGTGATCTTGAATTGTTTGGCTTTCCTGAATATGTAGTTTCCATTCTCTTAATTACTTCTCATACTCTCTCTCTCCATATATATAGGCAGCAAACACAATATCATTGGAGACTACAAGGAATAGACGGCATGAAGGGATAACGTATGCCAATGGGAGTAAAAGAAAGAATGCATATTAGTAAAAGGCGTCGTGTCGCAACATAAGTATGCATGCATTGCATGGTTTATTTACGTCCAACATAAACCCAAATATCCTTCCATCAAATTCATAAATTAATTAATAAACGACTGAAAACAACAAACAACTGTGTATTCTTGGTGGTTAATATCCCCACCACAGCATATTATCATCATCAGATAACGACTGAATAAAAGAGAATAATAATACAGGAAAGCAAATGAAATCGCCATGGATCATCATTTGGAGGCATGAGAGAGGTAGATGAAAACGAAGACCAAGACCAAAGCGAAGATAAGGAAAATGTAAGCGGGAGGAGGCTGCAACGGTGGCATTCCGAGCGGACCCAAAAACAGCAGAGCAACCACCAACAGCATCATGGCTATCGAACTGATACCGCACCCGTAATCTTCCATCTTCACTGATATGCCTTACCTCTTGCTAATGTAACCAGAAAAATTAACTTCCTCGAATATGCAAATGATAAGGGACGCTGATGATCTATATATAGAGTAGTGCGCTGTATGGATTGATGCACCTTTGGCAAAGAGTTGCAACGATTGGTTCAGCGACATATCTTTCCGGCGACCGACGTGATTTTTGCCCACTACAACATATATTAGTTTTAAGGGCACTTTATTTTTGAAAATTTCAGAAAGTGCTGGGCTTTAATAATTTACTCTTTCATTTCCCCCGCATTAGGTGGCAATGTCCATGCCAATGGCTGAAAACTCTCTATTTATTTATTAACTTCATTTTTATTCTTCTCTACATCACACATAGCAAAAGAAGCAAATTGCCATTAGTGATCCATTTTTATTCTTCATTGTGCAGCAAAGAATCTCATTCTCGCTGGTGTCACATCGACAAGTTTGCATGATGAAGGGGTGGTGGAATTGTGGGATTTATCCAGCAATTTTGTGTTTACCCAGAGTGATGTTGGTAAAAAAAGGGCCCTTGCCTCTTTTTAGAAGTTGCAGGAGCTTAAGAATGCTGTGATCATTTCCACCTTAACGACAGAATTAAGCAAGGAACAACTGTCTATAATTGCTTACCTTGTTCCTTTTTAATGAATTCAGAAGTTCTATATTTTTTGTAACAATCCTTGAGAAGTTAGATTATCATCACCTCAAATTCCACTATTTATATGTGATACAGTTAGGAAGAAAAACTAAGTTAAACTTCTTTTAAGCTGGGGAAAGATGTGATATGATGGAGATTTTCTGAAAGTGTATTTACCTGGAAAATAATCTGCAATTTGAGCTAAAATCTTGCTCTATATTGCACGAGTATTTTTAGGATCTGTACATTCTATTCTTTTCCATCACATAACCTTGTCTTCATCTTTCGTTGTACAGGCTGTTGTACTTACTGATCTCAGTTTTGAGAAAAGCCATTGAGTTTAATGATTATAAGCCTCCTGTCTCTTTCATCAAGGCCATGCAAAGGAGGTTTCCACAATTTATGTGCTTGGTTAAAAGTGATTTATGTTCTTGTTCAAATATTCTCACTCAACAAATTTGGTTTCTGCTTCTTATTAACAAGCTAGGAGGGGATTTAAATTTGTCAGTGTGTTTCATGTTCATCCTTGGTGCGTAATGTATGGGTGTTGATTGCTTGTTGAGTTTTCATCCTATAGCAGTAAGGATGAAAGCTTTTTCGGATAGTTTGGATGTATTTCAGAATGCTTAAAATTTAAATTTTGTGTTTGTAAGAACCTTTATTTTTGTTGGGATCGACCCGATTAAGTAAAAACAAGTAAAAAAAACGGAAGAAATTGAGAAATTGAACACACAAATTAAACTTGGAAAAACCTCTCCGAAGAGAATAAAAAATTACAGGGAAAAATAATTTTACTATAATGACAAAAGAATAATAAAGAATACAAAAGATGGAGATAAAAACTAAACCTCGAAAACCCGAAAACAAAGAACACTCAAAAATAATAATAAAATAATCTAGATTAATAAGAGTTTGACTTAAACAAATAAACATAGTTTAATTGAAACAAATAAATAGAGTTTAACTGAAAGATTATTTTTCAAATTTAACTTGAAATAGGATCATAATTCAACAAATCTCCACCTTTACTCGTATTTCCACAATGTCATCTTTGCCAAAGTTTGTCATGGGTCTATCTTGAACTATGCAGGGAATTAACTGAGTCGAATCTGTGCTTAGAAATTGGAAGACTTCTAGCTTTTGACTTGTGCACTGTCAAATCAAAATTAACCCAGGTCTGATTTTCACAAACACAGTGCCATAACTTTTTAAAACCTGCATCCAAAAGAGAACCTCTCTTCAACGAAACGGTCATACCTTTTTCCCTTCTATGACCAAGTTGCCTCCGCTCCAAATGAGTTAATTTCAACTCTGTAACGGATGAGGGACATCAAATTTCACCAGTCACTATAGAACCTTCTAGAATATAAAGACTACCGATATTTTTACCTTTTAACAAAACGAGAGCTCCATGAGACACCTTAATGTCACTCGACTCGATGTTGATTTTGCAACCTTTTGAGTCTAAAATACTTAAGGAGATGAGATTCTTTCGTAAATCAGGTACATACTTGACATCTGATAGTGTCCTAATCGTACCATCGTGCATCCTAATTTTAAAAGTACCAATACTGATTACCTTACTGGTTGAATTGTTTCCCATTTGCACTACTCCACCTTCAACCGAACCGTATGTGGAGAACCATTCTCTATTAGGACACATGTATAAAGAAAATACTAAATCTAGGATCCACTAGGATGTAAGCTCGGAGCTTTCGCTTGTTGACACTAACAAGAAATCATCACCACTTTCATCGGCCAAATTAGCACCAGCTAAATCTTCCTTATTTCACAGTTTATAACAATCTGTTTTGACGTTACCTAATTTTTTACAATAACGAAACCTTTTGTCTCGTTTCTTTTATGCTACCAAAACGGAAGCTTACCTATCTACCTTACAATCTAAACCAAACTCATTGTCGAGTTTGTCTTTACTCAACAAATGACCTTTCACATCCTCGAACAAAAGTTTGTTTCTTCCATAAATCAGGACCTCCTTTAAAGACTTGTATGAAGGGGTAAAAAACAATATAATAGCATAGTCTGATATTCATCGTCAATATGAACCTCAGCATTATTTAAATCATTCAAAAGAGTAATGAATTGACTGATGTAATATCTAAGAAGCTCACCTTCATTCATGCGAAACGTAAATAGACGTTTTAGCACTAAACGATTAGTCAAAGACTTAGTCGCATAAAGAGTTTCTAGCCTTTTTCACAAGGCGGATGAGGTCTTCTCCATCAATACCTCTTGCAATACCCTATTCGTGAGACACAACTGGATTGCAAACAATACTCTTTCATCAAGCTCTTCCCATTCTAATTGATTTAGATTCTCAGGTTTTTTCCGAATAACGACCTTTTTCAAGTCGGTTTGAACTAAAATTGCCATCATCCGAACTTACCACAGATTGAAATTTGTGACACCATCAAACTTCTCAATATCGAACATTGTTGTTGTCATCTCTGAATAGGCTGATCTATAAAAATCGAATTAGCTCTGATACCACTAGTTGGGGATCGACCCGATTAAGTAACGAACAAATAAAAATAGTAGAAGAAATTGAAAAATTAAACACACAAATTTAACGTAGAAAAACTCCTCCGAAGAGGATAAAAAACCACGGGCAAAGATAAATTTACTAGAATGACAAAAGAATGAAGAGTATAAAGGATGGAGATAAAAACTAAATCCCGAAAACCAAAAAACAAAAAACCCTCAAAACGTAAACACTAAATTCTTCAATAGTGTTAAAAATTCTAAACTCTAATGGGTATATTTCTAATGTTATAAAATAATCTAATTCCAAAGTCAAATAATAATAAAATAATCTAGACTAATAAAAGTTTGACTCAAACAAATAAACAGAATTTAATTAAAATAAATAAATAGAATTTAACTGAAAAATTATTTTTTAAATTTGACTTGAAATAGGAGTCATAATTCAACAATTTTATTGTAATCTTAGTTTTGACTTATAACACATTCTTTGGTATACATATTTTGTGGAACTTTAGTATGAGATATTTACATTATAAATGTGAAGATTAAAAGATCCAGATTAAATTTCCATTGCAATTAAAACAGAAAATATGTTACTGCAGCATGCACAAATACTACAACATGCATACAAGCTGTATGCACATAACAGCATCATGGTTGGCCATTTTTCAACAGTAATTTAAAGCCGGCGATACAAGTATAGCAAGGGTGTGCATAGATGGTTGTGCTTCACTTGAAGTAGTTGCAAGTCCATCAAAAGTATGCAATTCATTGGATTTAGCTTCCATTAAAGCCGTTAACTGCTACAGATTGGCTGAGAACATCAATGCGTTAACATTGTTGAAAAAACATCTCAAGGTTCATTAATCTCTCTTCCTTTTCGCTCTCATTCTTGGGAATTTATGGTTTTATTTACCAAGCGACTGAAGTTTCATTTTGCAGGCATTTGCAAATTCAAGACAAATGTTTGATGTTATTATACCTGGAAGTGAAATCACAGAATGGTTTAGCCAAAAGAGAGGTAGCGCTACAATTAGGATACCCTAACACTCAATATTCAGATGATAAGTCAATGGATTGGAGTAGCTTCCTGTTGCATTTTTGTCAACGATGATGCTTTCCGGGATAAGTTTATCAATTGCAGAGATGTTATCCATTGTAGAAATTCAGGACAAACCGGTCGAAATGGATCTGTGTTTCGGGATAGAAATCTTCCACGTGTGGATGCGAGTAGTTGGTTGTTTGGTAAACGAAGGATAACCAGCCCATAAATTAATTCTCAGTCATAATCTTATCTACTCTATAATTATTAAATACGTAAAATACATATCGCCCAATTTTTTAATTATTACTTAATTTCAAATTTGCCAACTCTCACCTTCTTGGATTCTTCTTGGAAAGAACATCCATTGCTTTTCTTTGACCCCTAATTTCCGCCCCTATGCTCACTGATTTCGTGGATATCCTTCTCCTTTCAAACATCCTCATGTTGTCGTTTCCTTCCAACTTCTTCTTTCATTTCTAAAAAGAAATATGATGTTTTCTTGTGTTTTAGAGGTGAAGATACTCGCAAGAACTTCACGGATCATCTTTATGATGCTCTAAAGAGGAGTGGGATCGTCACCTTCAGGGATGATCCAAAGCTGGAGGCTGGCGAAGAGATCGCATCTGAACTCTTCAATGCAATTCAGCAATCACGGTGCTCGGTAATCGTTTTTTCAAAAACCTATACCTTTTCAGGATGGTGCTTGGAGGAGTTTGCTGAGATTGTTCAACAAAAGAATGTTAACGGACATAAAGTATTTTCAATTTTCTATGATGTGGATCCATCCGATTTAAGAAAACAAAAAGGAAAAGTTGAGGAAGCATTCACCAAACACCAAGAGAGGTACAAGGAAGATACAGACAAGATCCAAAAGTGGCGAAATGCTTTGACTGAAGTAGCTAACATCAACCGGTGGCATTTACATAATAGTTAATTTTTTCTTTCCTTCTCTATTTCCTAATTTTAATGACTAAAAAAAATTTTTTTTTTGGATTTCATGTTATTTTTTATAATTTTGTGTTTAATTAAGAATTCCCATATTTCAACTAACGAGCAAGTTGTGTGTTTTGATGCTATAACAGATGTTGCTGTCTTATTCTTGCTTCTTCTTTTTTTTTTTTTGCTTCCAACTATATTATATTTCATGATTCACTGAACTAAAAATGAATAAGTGCATTTGAAATATTGCATCGAAATTTAATTTCATTGTAGGCATGAATCAGAGTTTATTGGAGACGTTGTTAAGAAGATTTCAGCAAAATTATGTCAGACATATCCGGTTCTTCATGATGAGTTGGTTGGAATTAGTTCACATTTAGAGCAGTTGTATTCAAAAATAAATATTGGGGAAGACGATGTTTGCATTATAGGAATTTGTGGAATGGGTGGCATCGGTAAAACAACTCTTGCAAGGGTTGTTTACACCCAAATGTCACCTCATTTTGAAGGTAAATGCTTTCTTGCTGATATTCGAGAAGTTTCAAACAAATGCGGGCTTTTTTCTTTACAGAAACAACTTCTTTCACAAATCTTTCCAGATGAATGCTTCAAATTTTTCAATGTTCATGAAGGGAATGCCATAATTAACCACAGATTGTCTAGTAAAAAGGTTCTTGTTGTTCTTGATGATATTGATAACGTACAACACTTGAAATGCTTGGTTGGAAGGCGTGATTGGTTCAGTTTAGGGAGTAGGATCGTTGTAACAACAAGAGATGAACATTTGCTCCGATCTTATCGAGTCGATGATGTGTATAAGCCTACAACACTGAATCCTGACGATGCACATAGGCTTTTCAATTTGAAAGCTTTTGGTGGTGATACAACGCCGAAGTATGATTTCAATGAGCTTTCTGAAGATGTTGTACGTTATGCTGATGGTCTCCCCTTCGCTCTTGAAGATTTGGGTTCATTTTTGTGCGGTAGAGATATAGTTCAATGGAGAAGTGCAATTGGAAGACTTGAACGAGATTCTAACAGAGAAATTCTTAACAAACTAAGAATCAGCTTTGATGGATTGGAAGCAAGGGAGAAGAATATATTTCTAGATATAGCATGTTTTTTCAATGGGGAGAAGAAAGATTTGGTAATGAAAGTATTGGATGGTTGTGAGTTTTTCCCAGATATTGGAATCGATGTTTTCCTTAAGAAATCTCTCATAAAAGTTGATGATAACAAACAATATTTGCGGTTGCATGCCTTGTTGCAAGAAATGGGAAGAAAAATTGTTGAAGAAAAATGTGTTAATGAACCTGGAAAACGTTGCAGATTGTGGAAGGAAAAGGATGTCCATTATATTCTAACAAAAAACACGGTAAATCATTCAACAAAAATTACATACAAAATTTTCTTTTATCAATATATAGTGTAAGTCCAAACCTTAGTCTAATTGGTTTATATATCAATCCTTAAGTGACATTGAGTAGCTTTAAGATAATTTCCATTTGTTGATTATAAATTTTAATAATGATTTGTAATTCAAGTGTTTAATTTTATTGAATTACTCACATTAGAAAATATTTTATTTACTATTTTTGGACCAAAAGATTGTGATAATGTTGAATATGTATGTAAATTTTCAAAAATTTTATCATACAATTTAGAGCATTAATTTTATTTTCTTATTATCTATTCTTGATTACTTTCAGGCTACTAAAATGATTGAAGACATGATTATTGACAATAAAAGATAAGAAAAGATGCACATAAATTTATCAATATGTACTCTTAATATTGTTATTATTTTTTGTAAAAAGTCTAATAAAAAATCAACAACAAAAAACCTTTTGACTTTGTTTGGTAGAGTAATTGAAAGATAATATATTTCCCTTCTCACTAATATAAAATGATCATTTGTCCTATTTTTTTCTTCTCACTTTTTTTCTTTACCAAGTACACTTTGATCCTTATATCCTTTCACTTTTCCACCCTACCAAACATAAAGATTTTAAAATATAAGCATAAGTTTTTTATGTTCTACTTATTAAATTTATATAGAAACACGTTACTCTTTCAAAAGAAATTATAAAGAGATGTGTGTCATTGTCTTTGCTAATGTTGATGGTTTATATTTAATGTAATGGCAATATATATCAATGAACTAGGTTATAACATATCATTAAAAGATTTTAAAAATAAATTCAAGTGATGCCACCATTTGGTTCACCTGTGATGTGTAGAATTGCAAATTAGAGCACCAAACATAAATCAAAATATTGTTCTAGGTTTTTTATATGTTAGATTATATGTTCAATCATAATTAAAAGTTGAATGTAAGTGTTAGTGTATTGTTTAATATGTTGATTCATATCTCAATATCATATTTGGATATGCATTGAATATATAGGTACTTAAAAAAATAATATCGATGCAACATAGTTTTTAGATATTGAATTTTTTTATATTTTGAAGCTCATTTTTGTTTCTTATGGTTATTAGGGAATCGAGCAAAATGCTCAATTTGAGTGTCGATACCTTCTCAAAAATGAAAAATTTGAGATTGCTTAAACTGCTTTGCGTATCAAATTGTGATGATATCAAGTATCTTTCCAATGAACTACGACTTTTAGATTGGACAGGATATCCTTTAAGATACTTACCTTCAAGCTTCCAACCAGATAACCTTGTCGCACATCTTGTACCATATAGTCAAATTAAACAACTATGGAAGGGAAATAGAGTAAGAACTAACTCATCTTATACATCCTTGTGTTTTAGCTTATTTTAATATAAGTGAGTAAACTTTGATTAAGGTAAAAAAGAAACAAAAATTAGCATTATTATGTTTTCTGTCTAATTTATTATTGTCTTCAACAGCCCTTGTATAAGTTGAAAATGATGAACCTCGAAGGGTCCCGAAACCTGATCAAGACCCCTGACTTCACAACAGCACCAAAACTTGAAGCTTTGATTATGGAAGGTTGTACCAGATTAGTAGATGTCCATCCATCAATCGGAGTGCTTAAGGTGCTTAAACTTTTGAATTTAAGAGACTGCAAAAGTCTTAGGAATCTTCCTACCAAAATTGGAATGGAATCTCTTGAAACATTAGTTCTTTCAGGTTGCTCAAGTCTTGTGAGGTTTCCGGAGATTGATGGGAAAATGGAACATCTAAAAACTCTTCATCTTTCTAGTTGTTATAAAATTGAATATTTGCCAGTGAATTTGCAGCAAGTAGAGTTTTTGGAAGAGCTTGACTTGGGTGAAACAAGCATAACAGAGCCACCGTCCTTCATTTTTCAGTTGAAAAATCTTAAAATTCTATCTTTCAATGGGCGCAAGGGACCATCATATAAGTTACGACCAAATTTGCCTTCTCTTTGCAAGGTAATCCAACGAAGAAGGACGAATCCCATAGCTCCGATGCTGCCTTTGTTGTCAGGTTGGAGTTCATTAAGAGAGCTAAAACTAAGGGACTGCAATCTTTGTGAAGGAGATATTCCACGTGATATTTCTGGTCTACCCTCCTTGATACATCTTGATCTTAGTGGTAACAATTTCATCATCATACCTGCATCTCTTACTCGACTCTCGAAGCTTGGGTTTCTAGAATTGTCAAATTGCAACATGTGCACTCTTGGTGAAGCAGATATTCATGGTCTATCCTCTTTGAGTTATCTTTATCTTACGGATAACAATTTCATCACCATTCCTTTGGCTCTTACTCAACTTAGCAGGCTTAAATTTCTTGGATTATCAAATTGCAAGATGCTTAAATCGTTGCCTGAGCTTCTAACAAGTATAGCAAATGTGCGGATAGATGATTGCTCTTCACTTGAAGTAGTTGCAAGTCCATCAAAAGTATGCAATTTAGTGGGTTGGGCTGGCGTTAAAACTATGAACTGCTTCAAATTGGCTCAGAATATCAATGCATTAAAACTGCTGAAAAAACATCTTAAGGTCGATTAATCTCTATTTTCACCCTTAAAAAATCTCATGCTCGAGAATTTATGGCTTTAGTTACCAAATGACTTGTGTTTTATTTTGCAGGCATTTGCAAATTCAAGAAAAAGGTTTGATATTATTATGCCCGGAAGTGAAATCCCAGAATGGTTTAGCCAACAAACAAGTGACTCTTCAATTAAGATACCCATACCTACCAACCTTCGGAAAGATAGTCAATGGATTGGAGTTGCTTCTTGCTGCATTTTTGTCAATGATGATGCTTCAAGGGATGAGGAGGATATCATTTGTAGAGCATTAATCTATTGTAGAAATTCTGAAGAGGCCAGCTGTAATGGATCTATTTTTCGAGGTAGAAATGGTCGACAAATTGATTGGTGTGGCTGGTCCGTGAGTAGACGATTTAACGAGCCCATAATGAAAGATCACCTTTTTCTTTGTTATCGGGCCCGTGATAAACTATATCCAATTTCCATGGAGGATAAATATGGTGACTGTGAAACCAATAGTTTACGGACAACAGATTGCTCAGATGAGGAATGCGATGAGCTTGAGGTGTCTTTCTTTGGAAGCAGTGTTAAGGTGAAGAAGTGTGGTGTTAGAATAGTGTATGAGAGAGATTTGGAAGAGTGCCATAGCACTCAATCTTCTCCAAATTATGAACCCATCCACCAACACTCTGCTCACAACGATGATCCATCAGTAGGTAGCACTTCTCACATAAAACGAAAACGTAATATCTAGGAGGAAGCAGAGGAAGAAGGGCCGCAACCAAAACGAATGCAAAAGAATTTCAATTTTATAATGGGACAATCGGGGAAGAAGCATTAACTATGATAAAGTACTTAACCAACCTTGTCTTTGCATCTTTTATTTCATTTAAAGTAATTATTCTACACTTATTTACGTATAGATATGATCCTTTCATTATATATCAAAAAAGTTTTAAAATTTTTATTCATACTCATATTCTATGCATATTCCAAATGTTGATAACATAGTTTTGTATACCATTTAAAATTTTAATCACTTAATTCATTCCTTTTACCATAATTGAAATGTGTACATTTTGATTGGTTTCAGTTTTTTTTATTTATTAAAATTTTATTTTCCATATATATATTATTTGTAGGTTGAAGTAAATATAATCAATTTGAGACATAAATATGGAGAAAAATGGATAGCTTTCGTGACGAAGCAAGTAATAATAAGGTGAAAATCCTTTTAACACTTGTTCAAATATGAAAATAAAGTATGTTCTTTTAATTAATTGAAAAAATCTTTCTTTTTTTTCAAATATTCATATCCAATATTTGTTCATATTTTTTTAATATATTAGTGTGATTACATGTTAGTATTTGTTCATATTTTTTTAACCCTTTGCACACACACCTTGCACACACAGGTGCTCAAACCTGAGTCTTTTAGGATGACCATCACCCTCTTTTCCTCTTTTTCTCTTTTCCACTGGAACCACTCGTTAGATTTAGTATGTGTGATTCTTTTTAAAAAAACTTTTTCATGTATTTAAAGAGTTCTTGAAGGATCATATATCAATGTTCATATTCGGGCACGTGTTAGATACAAGTATCTGATAAAAGTCCTTAAAAAATAGTATTGGAGAAACATAGCTTTTAGGTATTGAATGTTTTTGTATATTTTAATGCTCATTTTTTGTTTGCCTGTGTGGTTTTTAGGGAATCAAGTAAGATGCTCAACTTGACTGTTGATGCCTTCTCAAAGATGAAAAAATTGAGATTGCTTAAAGTTCTTTGCCTCTCAAATTGTGATGATCTCAAATATCTTTCTAATGAACTACAACTTTTAGATTGGAATAGATGCCCTTTAAGATCGTTGCCTTCAAGCTTCCAACCGGACAACCTTGTTGCGCTTCTCTTACCATACAGTTGCATTGAACAACTATGGAATGGAAATAGAGTAAGAATTAACTCATCTGATCCTTGTGCTTTAGCTTATTTTAATAAAATGATTAAACTTTGATTAAGATAAAAAAAAAAAGAGCATTATTATGTTTTCTCTTCTCTAATTTGTTATTGTTTTCAACAGCCCTTGTATAAGTTCAAAATGATGAACCTCTAAGGGTCCCGAAACCTGATCAAGACACCAGACTTCTCAACAGCAGCAAATCTTGAAGTTTTGATTTTGGAAGGTTGTACCAAATTAGTGGATGTTCATCCATCAATTGGAGTGCTTAAGCGCCTTAAACTTTTGAATTTAAGAGATTGCAAAAGTCTTAGGAGTCTTCCGACCAAAATTGGAATGGAATCCCTTGAAACATTAATTCTATCGGGTTGCTCAAGTCTTGTAAGGTTTCCGGAGATTGATGGGATAATGGAATGTCTAAAAACTCTAGATCTTTCCGGCTGTTATAGAGTTGAAAATTTATCAGAGAATTTGCAGCAAGCAAAGATTTTGGAAGAGCTCGACTTGAGTGAAACAGCCATAACAGAACAACCATCCTTCATTTGTCAATTTAAAAATCTTAAAGTTCTGTGTTTCAATGGGCGCAAGGGGCCATCATATAAGTTACAACCAAAATTGCCTTCTCTTTTCAAGGAAATCCAAGGCAGAAGGACGAATCCCATTGCTCGGATGTTGCCTTTGTTGTCAGGTTTGAGTTCATTAAGAGAGCTAAAACTAAGGGACTGCAATCTTTGTGAAGGAGATATTCCACGTGATATTTCTGGTCTATCCTCTTTGAAATTCATTGATCTTAAGGGTAACAATTTCATCAGCATACCTGCATCTATTATTCGACTTTCCGAGCTTTATTCTATTAGATTGTCAGATTGCAAGATGCTTAAATCGTTGCCTGTGCTACCAACAAGTATAGAAGATGTGTGGATAGATGGTTGTTCTTCACTTGAAGTAGTTGCAAGTCCATCAAAAGTATGCAATTTAGTGGATTCTGCTTTCATTAGAGCCATTAACTGCTTCAAATTGGCTGAGAATATCAATGCATTAACACTGCTGAAAAAACTTCTTAAGGTCGATTCATCTCTATTTTCTCCCTTACAGAATCTCATACTTGAGAATTTATGGATTTAGTTACCAAAGGACATGTGTTTTGTTTTGCAGGCATTTGCAAATTCAAGAAAAATGTTTGATATTATTATGCCCGGAAGTGAAATCCCAGAATGGTTTAGCCAACAAACAAGTGACTCTTCAATTAAGACGCCCCTACCTATCAACCTTCGGAAAGATAGTGAATGGATTGGAGTTGCTTGCTGCTGCATTTTTGTCAATAATGATGCTTCAAGGGATGACGAATATATCGGTTGTGGAGCATATATCTATTGTAGAAATTCTGAACAAGCCAGCTGTAATGGATCTATTTTTCGAGGTAGAAATCCTCGACGGATCGATTGGAGAGGCTGGTTGTTGGGTAAACGATTTAACCAGCCCATAATGAAAGATCACCTTTTTCTTCGTTATTGGTCGCGTGATAAATTATATCCAATTTCCATGGAGGATAAATATGGTGACTGTGAAACCAATAAGTTATGGACAACAGATGGCTTAGATAAAAAATGCGATGAGCTTGAGGTGTGGTGTTAGAATAGTGTATGGGAAAGATCTGGAAGAAATAACAGTGCCATAGCGCTCAATCTTCTCCAAGTTTTGAACACATCCACCAACACTCTGCTCACAACCATGATCCATCAGTAGGTAGCACTTCTCACATAAAACGACAAGGTAATGTCTACGAGGAAGCGGAGGAAGAAGGGCGGCAACCAAAACGGATGCAAAAAGTTTTCAATTTTATAATGGGCCGGTCGAGGAAGAAGCATTAACTGTAGTAAACTATTTAACCACCTTTGTCCTATTATTTTTTTTTTTTACACATTTACGTTGTTTACATAAAATAATTATTTTAGATATCTTTCCTCATAATACGAGTACGAAATATCATCTTTCAAATATATATTTGTACGGTTAATAATTTTATTTAAGATTGTCACAATTTCGATCTAGTTGGAGTTTGACATTTTTTTTAATTTGGTATACACGTTATTTTTTAGTTCAATTTGTTATTTGTATTTGACAAAAATTATATATTTTGGTACACAAGTAACGATATTAATTTTTTAGTGTTTAATTCAAGTTTTAAGATTGATTTAATGAAAGTTAATTATTAATATTATTACATTTGAGTTTTTCATGATTTTTACATAAATTTAGTGTTAATTATGGATTTTTTTTAATTTTACATTTAATTTGTCAAATACAGTCTAATGAATGTGATTTAATTTGGATTTTAGGATTAGTTTTATGAAAGTTAATTATTATTTTTCATCAAACCAGCCCTAACACCCAAGTTAAACACTAAAAAGTTAACATCATTCATTCTCGTTACCAAAATATATAACTTTGTCAAATATAGGTACCAGATTGAACAAAAAAATAACATAGGTACCACATTAAAAAAAGTGTCAAATTCAGGTACCAAATTATGTGTTAAGTCTAATAAAATATTTTAATTATTTTACATTAGATAAATTATATTATTAAACAAATAAAATAAATTATCATATATCTTTAAATAATAATTAATTAGACTAATTAATAAAATAAATATATAATTAATGAAATAAAAAAAAATAGATGTATGTTACATAAGAAACTAGTTAAGCATGTAAAACACAATTAGTTAATACATAATAATTATAAAGTAAATATGATGGTGTAAAACACTTGAATTATAAAGTAAATAATACTTAGAATTATTGTCGACTCGTTCTTGGATTCTTCGTGGAGACAACATCTATCATCCCCCAATTTCCACACCTACGCGCTTTCATTTGGAAACAAAGGAAATGTATGGAGAAATTGCTTACAAAAATCTTCGTAGTTCCCTGGAAATTTGATCTGATTTTCTCCTTCTTCATGCTCACATCTTGAAAATATATTAAAGAGATTTGACATGCAGGATTGTAGATTGGCTGATACTTATATCATTAAAAGAGACAAGTTTAGGGTTTTTTGGATGAACGATGATTTTATATGTGATTAATATAAAAATAATGATGACGATAAAATTAAATACAATAACGATACTATAACGTGAGACAAAAAAACTAATCACATCACATAAAAGATAAATACCCTTCTAAAAAGTCGTTAATCTTCATCAATGCCTCAACATTGATTTTAAAATTAGGGAAATGGAAAAAAGCACTATGCTTCATAAGGATAAGATCCAAAAGTGGTGAAATGCTTTGACACGTAAAACACAATTTTAATACTTAATATGAATATATATATATATATATATAAAAGAACAGAGTATTAAGAAATTTTTAACTTATGAGAATAATATTTATTTTTTCTTTATATTACTAAATTCATATTTAAAATAATTATAATGTTTAATTTAAAATTATTGGCAAAAAATTGAAATAAAATAGTTGTGATAATTATAATTTAATATTTTGAATTGATGAGAATGTATTTTATTTTTTCTTCATATTACTACATTTATATTTAAAAATAATTATAATATTTAATTTAAAATTATTGGTTGAAATAAAATAGTTGTGATAATTATAAATTTAAAAATAATTATAATTTAATAGAAGCTCTAATTTTAAACGGATGAGAATACTCTTTATTAATTATATTTAAAAATAATTAAAATTATTAATTAAAAAATTTGTGCTAATTTTATTAGTGTAAAATAGAATTAACTATGTCAATTTTTTATATTTTGGGAGGAAAATGGGGTTGTTTCGGATCGAACCCAATATCTCATGTTTACAAAATAATGATTTTGTCACTAGGTCAAAATGTTGTTGCCAAATTATATTGAGTAGTTAATATTTTGATTAGTATTATTTTACATTAGCTACATAAAGGAAAACTATATTGTACTTTGAATATGTTAAAAATACATTATTTATTATTTAAAAAATTTATATGGTAATATTTGAATTGATAAATTAATATATTTTATTTATATTCAATAATTCAAATAAAAAGTATTATTTTATATTAATTATTACAATTAAAACAATAATTAAATATTAAATACGTAAAATGCCAACTAAATATGATAATATATATAGAGAGAAAAAAAAGAGTAAAACACAAACCGTCCAACACACAAGAATAATTGTAGTCTCCATGTTGACAATTGGAGTCTTCCCGGAAAGAGCATCTATAACCCCCAATTTCCACACCTACACCCTTCCATAGCTATTATTATATAGATAGATTCATTTGGCCAAGTAAAACACAAATTTCTTACACAAGTCCTTTGTTTTCCCTCGAATTTTCGTCTGTTTTTCTCCTTCCTCATCCCCATATACTTGCTGTTTCTAATTTGTTTCTGAGGTATTGAGCCATCTGTTTGAACATTACATCCACATATATTTTTCTTCTCATATATCCTCATGTCCTCGTTACTTTCGACTTCCTCATCCAATTCCAAAAAGAAGTACGATGTGTTCTTGAGTTTTAGAGGTGAAGATACCCGCAAGAACTTTACAGATCATCTCTACCATGCTCTAAATAGAAGTGGGGTAGTCACTTTTAGAGATGATCCAAAGCTGGAGGTTGGTGAAGACATCGCACCGGAACTCTTCAAAGCAATTCAGCAATCATGGTGCTCGGTAATCGTTTTTTCAAAAACCTATACCTTTTCAGGTTGGTGCCTGGAGGAGCTTGCGGAAATTGTTAAACAAAAAAATGACAAGGGTCATAAAGTATTTCCAATATTCCACGATGTGGATCCATCCGATTTAAGAAAACAAAAAGGAAAAGTTGAAGAAGCCTTTGCCAAACACGAAGAAAGATACAAAGAAAATAAAGACAAGATCCAAAAGTGGCGAAATGCTTTGACTGAAGTGGCTAACATCAAGGGATGGCATTTAAATAATAGGTATCTCTTTCTTTTCTTCTCTATTTCCTAGTTTTAATGACTAATTTTTTTATTTTTATTTTTGGAATGCATGTTATTTTTTATAACTCTGTGTTTAATTGAGAATTCCCATATTTCAACTAAGGAGCAAGTTGTGTATTTTGATGCTATAACAGATCTTGCTGTCTTATTCTTGCTTTCTGTTTGCTTCCAACCATATTATATTTCACGATTCATTGAACTAAAAATGAAAAAGTGCATTTGAAAGATAGAAGTCATTTTTTTATTTCATTGCAGGAATGAATCAGAGTTTATAAGAGACATAGTTAAGAAGATATCAGCAAAATTATGTCTGACATATCCAATTGTTCATGATGAGTTGGTTGGAATTAGCTTACGTTTGGAGGAGTTGTATTCGAAAATAAATATTGGGGAAGACGATGTCCGCATTATAGGAATTTGCGGAATGGGTGGCATCGGTAAAACAACTCTTGCAAGGGTTGCTTACACTCAAATGTTGCCTCATTTTGAAGGGAAATGCTTTCTTGCTGATATTCGAGAAGTTTCAAACAAATATGGACTTGTTTCATTACAGAAACAACTTCTTTCTCAAATCTTTCTAGATGAATGCTTCAATTTTTCTAATGTTCATGAAGGGAATGCCATAATTAGCCATAGATTGTCTAGTAAAAAGGTTCTTGTTGTTCTTGATGATGTTGATAACGTACAACACTTGAAATGCTTGGTTGGAAGGCGTGATTGGTTCAGTTTAGGGAGTAGGATCGTTGTAACAACAAGAGATGAACATTTGCTCCGATCTTATCGAATCGATGATGTGTATAAGCCTACAACATTGAATCGCAACGATGCACTTAGGCTTTTCAATTTGAAAGCTTTTGATAGTGATACAGTGCTGAAAGCTGATTTCATTGAACTCTGTGAAGATGTTGTACATTATGCTGGTGGCCTCCCCTTAGCTCTTGAAGTCTTGGGTTCTTTTTTGTGCGGTAGAGATTTAGCTCAATGGAGAAGTGCAATCGAAAGACTTAAACGAGATTCTAACAAAGAAATTCATGACAGACTAAGAATCAGCTTTGATGGATTGGAAAAAAGGGAGAAGAATATATTTCTAGATATAGCATGCTTTTTCAATGGGGAGGAGAAAGATTTGGTAATGAAGGTATTAGATGGTTGTGAGTTTTTCTCAGATATTGGAATCGATGTTCTCATTAAAAAATCCCTCATAAAAGTTAGTGATGACAACCAATATTTGTGGATGCATGCCTTGTTGCAAGAAATGGGAAGAAAAATTGTTGAAGAAAAATGTGTTGGTGAACCTGGAAAACGTTGTAGATTGTGGAATGAAAGGGATGTCCATCATGTCCTAACAAAAAACACGGTAAATCATTCAACAAAAATTATATACAAACTTTTCTTTTTTATCAATATATAATGTAAATCTAAAGCTTAGTCTAATTGATCTACATATCCATCCTGAAGTGACATTGAGTAGCTTTAATTTTTTGAATTACTCTCATTAGAAAATATTGTATTTACTATATTTCGACCAAAAAACTGTGATAATGTTTAACATGTATGTAAATTTTCAAAAGTTTTATCGTACAATTTAGACCATTTATTTTATGTTCTTACTGTTTATTCTTGATTACTTTTAGGCTACTGAAGTGGTTGAAGGCATGATCATCGACAATAAACGGTAGGAAAACATACACATAAACGGTCATCTCTCCTTTTTTTTCGCTCACTTTTTCTCTTACCAAGCACATTTCATCCTCATTTCCCTTCGTTTTTTCACACAACCAAGTACACCCTTAATGTTTAATTTTACAATACTATATTTTATGCTTAGGTAATTAAAAGTATGAATGTAAGTGTTGGATAAAGTATTGTCAAATATATTCAATCGTATCTCAATACCATATTCAGATATGCATTACATATAAGTACCGGATGTGGGTACTTTAAAAAAATACCGATGCAACATAGCTTTTAGATATTGAATGTTTTTGTATATTTTGAAGCTCATTTTTGTTTTGTTCATGATTATTAGGGAATCGAGCAAGAAGCTTAATTTGAGTGTCGATACTTTCTCGAAGATGAAAAACTTGAGATTGCTCAAAGTGCTTTGTGAATCAAATTGTGATGATCTCAAATATCTTTCTAATGAACTACGGCTTTTAGATTGGACAAGATGTCCATTAAGATTCTTGCCTTCAAGCTTCCAACCAGACAACCTTGTCGCACTTCTTTTACCAAATAGTCATATTAAACAACTATGGAAGGGAAATAGAGTAAGAACTAACTCATCTTATATATCCTTGTGTTTTAGCTTATTCTAATATATATAAGTGACTAAACTTTGATTAAGGTAAAAAAGAAACAAAAATTAGCAGTATTATGTTTTCTGTCTAATTTATTAATGTCTTCAACAGCCCCTGTATAAGTTGAAAATGATCAACCTCAAAGGGTCCCAAAACCTGATCAAGACACCTGACTTCACAACAGCACCAAAACTTGAAGCTTTGATTATGGATGGTTGTACCAGATTAGTAGATGTCCATCCATCAATCGGAGTGCTTAAGATGCTTAAACTTTTGAATTTAAGAGACTGCAAAAGTCTTAGGAATCTTCCTACCAAAATTGGAATGGAATCTCTTGAAACATTAATTCTTTCAGGTTGCTCAAGTCTTGTGAGGTTTCCGGAGATTGATGGGAAAATGGAACATCTAAAAACTCTTCATCTTTCTAGTTGTTATAAAATTGAATATTTGCCAGTGAATTTGCAGCAAGTAGAGTTTTTGGAAGAGCTTGACTTGAGCGAAACAAGCATAACAGAGCCACCGTCCTTCATTTTTCAATTGAAAAATCTTAAAACTCTATCTTTCAATGGGCGGAAGGAACCATCATATAAGTCACGATCAAATTTGCCTTCCCTTTTCAAGGTAATCCAAGGAAGAAGGACGAATCCCATAGCTCCGATGCTGCCTTTGTTGTCAGGTTTGAGTTCATTAAGAAAGCTAAACCTAAGGGACTGCAATCTTTGTGAAGGAGATATTCCAGGTGATATTTCTGGTCTATCCTCCTTGACACATCTTGATCTTAGTGGTAACAATTTCATCAGCATACCTGCATCTCTTACTCGACTCTCGAAGCTTGGGTTTCTAGAATTGTCAAATTGCAACATGTGCACTCTTGGTGAAGCAGATATTCATGGTCTATCCTCTTTGAGTTATCTTTATCTTACGGGTAACAATTTCATCACAATTCCTTTGGCTCTTACTCAACTTAGCAGGCTTAAATTTCTTGGATTATCAAATTGCAAGATGCTTAAATCGTTGCCTGAGCTTCTAACAAGTATAGCAGATGTGCGGGTAGATGATTGCTCTTCACTTGAAGTAGTTGCAAGTCCATCAAAAGTAAGCAATTTAATTGATTCGGCTGCCGTTAAAGCCGTTAACTGCTTCAAATTGGCTGAGAATATCAATGCATTATCACTGCTGAAAAATCATCTTAAGGTCGATTAATCTCTATTTTCTCCCTTAAAAAATCTCATGCTCGAGAATTTATGGCTTTTGTAACCAAATGACTTGTGTTTTATTTTGCAGGCATTTGCAAATTCAAGAAAAATGTTTGAAATTATTATGCCCGGAAGTGAAATCCCAAAATGGTTTTGCCAACAAAAAAGTGACTCTTCAATTAAGATACCCCTACCTATCAACCTTCGGAAAGATAGTCCATGGATTGGAGTTGCTTGTTGCTGCATTTTTGTCAATGATGATGCTTCAAGGGAATTTGAGGTTATCGGTTGTACAGCATTTATCTATTGCAGAAATTCTGAGCAAGCCAGCTGTGATGGATCTATTTTACGAGGTAGAAATTGTCGACAGATTGATGGGAGAGGCCACTTGTTGGGTAAACGATTTAACCAGCCCATAATGAAAGATCACCTTCTTCTTCGTTATTGGTCGCGTGATAAATTATATCCATTTTCCATGGATGATAAATATGGTGACAGTGAAACCAATAATTTATCTGCAACAGAATGCTTAGATCAGAAATGCGATGAGCTTGAGGTGTCTTTCTCACGCTTCTATGCTAAAGACAATGCTAAGGTGAAGAAGTGTGGTGTTAGAATAGTGTATGAGAAAGATTTGGAAGAAATAAAAGAGTTGCAGTGCCATACCACTCCATCTTCTCCAAATTTTGAACACATCCACCAACACTCTGCTCACAACCATGGATTAGCACTTCTCACATAAAACGAAAATCTAATATCTACGATGAAGCGGAGGAAGAAGGACCGCAACCAAGAGGGATGCAAAAGAATTTCAAATCTATAATGGGCCAATCGGGGAAGAAGCATTAACCGTGGTAAACTACTTAACCAACCTCCTCCTACTAATATTTTTTTACACATCTAACTTGTTTGGGATTTATCCATCAATTTTGTGTTTTTCTCGAGTGATGTTGGTAAAAACAAGGCCATTGCCTCTGTTTAGACGTCGCAGGAGCTTAACAATGCTGTGATCATTTCCACCTTAACAACAGAATTAAGCAAGGAACAACTTTCCGACTTCCTGGTGCTTCTTAGTCCTTGGATCTCTGCTGTCTATAATTGCTTACCTTGTTCCTTTTTAATGAATTCGGAAGTCCCATATTTTTTGTAACAATCCTTGAGAAATTCGATTATCATCACCTCAAATTCCGCTATTTATATCTGATACAGTCAGGAAGAAACTAAGTTAAACTTCTTTTAAGCTGGGGAAAGATGTGATATGATGGAGATTTCCTGAAAGTGTATTTATCAGGAAAATAATCTGCAATTTGAGCTAAAATCTTGCACGAGTGTTTTTAGGATCTGTACATTCTCTTCTATTCCATCACACAACCATGTCTTCATCTTTGGCTGTGCAGGCTGATATCAGTTTTGAGAAAAGCCATTGAGATTAATGATTCTAAGCCTTCTATAGCTTTCACCAAGGCCATGCAACTATCATGCAAAGCAAAGGAGGTTTCATTTTCATGTTCATCCTTGGCTGCACATAGATTCTAGACTCGTGACACTATCACATTGTTTGGAATACGATATTTTGTGGAACTTTAGTAAGAGATTTTTACATTATAGATGTGAAGATTAACAAATTCAAATATTATGATACTTTCTATGAATTTGGATTAAAGCAATTAATAATGGTCTCAAATTAACAAAATACTATAATAGTTCATTCAACAAATATGCAATTTAATTTTTAAATATAATGTGAATATGAATTTTCTCAGCACTTATAAATACCTCAAAAAATGTAAATTAACATTTCAATTTTGAATATAAACATAATTTTGGCTAGCACTTTAAATGCCTTGAAAAGTATCTTATCTATAACGGGGTTAAAAGTGCCAAGAAAATTTTTGTCGGCAGATATTCATACTTTGCCGACACCTAAGATCAGTCCATCGGGAAATTTTTACCGGTATCTGCATAGCCGGCGGTTCATGACTGCTAGTAAAGTCAATACCGATGATTATTTTGTCTTTTATCGACACTTATAAATGTTGGTAAAAATGAGATTTTCCGTAGTCCCCCAACGCTAACCAATGATGATTGCCTTTTCTGAAAGGGCCAGCCACGATGTCTTGCTGTCTGGGAGAGAGAAAAATGTTAATTATTTCTTATAGATGAGCAATATCTAATTATTTTAATTATTTCTTACTTGAATATGAGAATATTTTTATTTGTTTCTATTAAAATTAAATAAAAATTTGATTAGATAAAGTTTGATGAAGTATTGAATCACACTTTACATCCATATTTAATTGTACTTCATTATAGTTTAAACTATTATTTTTAATTATTTCTTTAATTACATTTTCATTATAATATAAACTATTCAAATTTATAAATAGAAATATTTTATTATTTTAAATAGTTATTACTTAAAATTATTTTTGTCTATATATTTGAACTAAAGCCCCATTTGATAAACTAAAAAAATTAAGTGCAAAAAAATGAAGTATTAATAAACTAAAATTAAGCATTGAATAGAATCCCGTGCGTTGATCTAATGGTGAAGGTATTCACCACTTTAAGTATGATTTAGGTTCAAGTTGTACTAGTCACCTCGAAAAATTAAAGAAAAATAAAATCTCAAAAAATATAGAAATTTATCATTCAAAAGAATCCTATAACAAATTAAAAATAGAACATACTTAAAAAAATATTAGATCATTACACGCGTCATTAATGTTTCTCGAAATCAATTTGTAATATTTTCAAGTCAAGTTTCATGCCTCTGAAGAACATCTCAAACTAATATTGCAAAGACTTGTGAAATTGACTCTAATGTCATTTTTAGAAGAAAAAAAAACAATATATACCACAATTTGTTTTTCAAACTCAATTCAATTTTTTAATTCATTTAAATTATTTTTTAGAAATCCAAACTGTTAAAACAAATTATATTTTGATTTTTATTTTCTTACAACGAAAAAGCCATGTTAAAAAAAAACCAATAATTTTGCTTATATTTTTAGTTTTTCTATGTTTTTTCTAAAATTGGTATTGGATATTTCTATACAGATAATACAAAGAGAAATTTAGGATGGTTAAAAACAATTTTCCCTCTTTTTCTCTCACTTTATCTATTTTTAAATTTTTTATTTATTTCTGTTTTAATTTAAAATTTTAGAGTTCTCTAAATTTTTTAAAAAATATATCAAAATTTATATTTTATATATAATCAGTGTCAAATTATAGAAAAGTATAAAATTTGAGGACTAAAATTGTTATTATACCAACTACAAAAATGTCACTTAATAGTTGGGTGACAAAAAAATAATTTTGAAAAGTTCAATGATCAAATTGTAACTTTTTTTAGTTGAGTAACCAAAACAAAAACTTATCCATATTTTAATGACTAATAATGTAGGGACTAAATTTTCATTTACACAAAGTATGGTGACTTGTGACGCATTTTACCAAAAAAACTCTCTTTTTTTAATAATAGATTACACGGTAATATTTGTTTATACTTTCTTAACTCTTTAACAACGCACACACACCTTACACACATAGACGCTTGCACCCGAGACTCCTAAGATGAACAATATCCTATTTTCCATTGAAGCCACTTGGGTTGACAAAAAAACTCTTATCTCTATAATTATTGCAAATGTCAATTCTCACCTTCTTGGACTCTTCTCAACATCTAACGCTCATCTATGGCCCACGAATTTATTTGTCACCGACAAAATTCATTTGGATAAGGTGGAAACCTATGCAGAAATTTCTTAGAAAAATTCCGTTTCCTGTAAATTTCTTCAGTTTTTCTCCTTCCTCATGCTCATATACTTATTATTTCTGAGGTATTGATCGACTGATTTTGAACACTATATCAACATATATTTTTCTTCTCATACCTCGTCATGTCGTCGTTACCTTTGACATCCTCATCCAATCTAGAAAGAAGTACGATGTGTTCTTGAGTTTTAGAGGTGAAGATACCCGCAAGAACTTTACGGATCATCTCCACCATGCTCTAAATAGAAGTGGGATCGACACTTTTAGAGATGATCCAAAGTTGGAGGCTGGTGAAGACATCGCACCGGAACTCTTCAAAGCAATTCAGCAATCATGGTGCTCGGTAATCGTTTTCTCAAAAACCTATACCTTTTCAGGTTGGTGCCTGGAGGAGCTTGCGGAGATTGTTAAACAAAAAAATGACAAGGGTCATAAAGTATTTCCAATTTTCTACGATGTGGATCCATCCGATTTAAGAAAACAAAAAGGAAAAGTTGAAGAAGCCTTTGCCAAACACGAAGAAAGATACAAAGAAAATAAAGACAAGATCCAAAAGTGGCGAAATGCTTTGACTGAAGTGGCTAACATCAAGGGATGGCATTTAAATAATAGGTATCTCTTTCTTTACTTCTCTATTTCCTAGTTTTAATGACTAAAAAATTGTTGTTTTTTTGGATTGCATGTTGTTTTTGATAACTTTTGTGTTTAATTGAGACTTCCCATATTTCAACAAACCAGCAAGTTGTGTATTTTGAAGCTATAATATATCTTACTGTCTTATTCCTGCTTTTTGTTTGCTTCCAACTATATTGAACTAAAAATGAAAAAGTGCATTTGAAAGATAGAAGCAATTTTTTATTTCATTGTAGGAATGAATCAGAGTTTATCAGAGATATTGTTAAGAAGATATCAGCAAAATTATGTCCAATTGTTCATGATGAGTTGGTTGGAATTAGCTTACGTTTCGAGAATTGTATTCGAAAATAAATATTGGAGAAGACGATGTCCGCATTATAGGAATTTGCGGAATGGGTGGCATCGGTAAAACAGTTCTTGCAAGGGTTGCTTACACTCAAATGTTACCTCATTTTGAAGGTAAATGCTTTCTTGCTGATATTCGAGAAGTTTCAAACAAACATGGACTTGTTTCTTTACAGAAACAACTTCTGTCTCAAATCTTTCCGGAAGAATGCTTCAATTTTTTCAATGTTCATCAAGGGAATGCCATAATTAGCCACAAATTGTCTAGTAAAAAGGTTCTTGTTGTTCTTGATGATGTTGATAATGTACAACACTTGAAATGCTTGGTTGGAAGGCGTGATTGGTTTGGTATAGGAAGTAGGATCATTGTAACGACAAGAGATGAACATTTGCTCCGAACTTATCGAATCGTTGATGTGTATAAACCTTCAACCCTGAATAACGACGATGCACTTAGGCTTTTCAATTTGAAAGCTTTTGATAGTGATACAGTGCTGAAAGCTGATTTCATTGAACTCTGTGAAGATGTTGTACATTATGCTGGTGGCCTCCCCTTAGCTCTTGAAGTCTTGGGTTCTTTTTTGTGCGGTAGAGATTAAGCTCAATGGAGAAGTGCAATCGAAAGACTTAAACGAGATTCTAACAAAGAAATTCATGACAGACTAAGAATCAGCTTTGATGGATTGGAAGAAAGGGAGAAGAATATATTTCTAGATATAGCATGCTTTTTCAATGGGGAGGAGAAAGATTTGGTAATGAAGGTATTAGATGGTTGTGAGTTTTTCCCAGATATTGGAATCGATGTTCTCATTAAAAAATCCCTCATAAAAGTTAGTGATGACAACCAATATTTGTGGATGCATGCCTTGTTGCAAGAAGTGGGAAGAAAAATTGTTGAAGAAAAATGTGTTGACGAACCTAGAAAACGTTGTAGATTGTGGAAGGAAAAGGATGTCCATCATGTCCTAACAAAAAACACGGTAAATCATTCAACAAAAATTATATACAATATTTTCTTTTATCAATATATGGTGTAAATCCAAAGCTTACTTTAATTGGGTTATATATTGATCCTTAAGTGACATTGAGTAGCTTTAATTTTATTGAATTACTCTCATTAGAAAATATTTTATTTACTATATTTCGACCAAAAAATTGTGATAATGTTGAACATGTATGTGAATTTTCAAAAGTTTTATCATACAATTTAGACCATTTATTTTATGTTCTTATTGTTTATTCTTCTTTACTTTTAGGCTACTGAAGTGGTTGAAAGTATGATCATCGACAATAAAAGGTAGAAAAACATACACATAAATGATCATCTTTCTTTTTTTTTTCTCACTTTTTCTCTTACCAAGCACATTTCATTCTCATATCTCTTCATTTTTTCACGCAACCAAATACACCCTTAATGTTTAATTTTTCAATGTTATATTTTATGCTTAGGTAATTAAAAGTATGAAAGTAAGTGTCAGATAAAGTATTGTCTAATATATTCAATCATATCTCAATATCATATTCAGATATGCATTACATATAAGTATCGAATGTGGGTACGTAAAAAAAATACTGATGCAACATAGCTTTTAGGTATTGAATGTTTTTGTATATTTTGAAGCTCATTTTTGTTTTGTTCATGATTATTAGGGAATCGAGCAAGAAGCTTAATTTGAGTGTCGATGCCTTCTCGAAGCTAAAAAACTTGAGATTGCTCAAAGTGCTTTGTGAATCAAATTGTGGTGATCTCAAATATCTTTCAAATGAACTACGGCTTTTAGATTGGACTGAATATCCTTTAAAATTCTTGCCTTCAAGCTTCCAACCAGACAACCTTGTCGCACTTTTTTTACCATATAGTCATATTAAACAACTATGGAACGGAAATAGAGTAAGAACTAACTCATCTTATATATCTTTGTGTTTTAGCTTATTCGAAAATAAGTGACTAAATTTTGATTAAGGTAAAAAAGAAAAAAAAATTTGCATTATTATGTTGTCCGTCTAATTTATTATTGTCTTCAACAGCCCTTGTATAAGTTGAAAATGATGAACCTCAAAGGGTCCCAAAACCTGACCAAGACACCTGACTTCACAACAGCACCAAAACTTGAAGCTTTGATTATGGAAGGTTGCACCAGATTAGTAGATGTCCATCCATCAATCGGAGTGCTTAAGATGCTTAAACTTTTGAATTTAAGAGACTGCAAAAGTCTTAGGAATCTTCCAACCAAAATTGGAATGGAATCTCTTGAAACATTAATTCTTTCAGGTTGCTCAAGTCTTGTGAGGTTTCCGGAGATTGATGGGAAAATGGTACATCTAAAAACTCTTCATCTTTCTAGTTGTTATAAAATTGAATATTTGCCAGTGAATTTGCAGCAAGTAGAGTTTTTGGAAGAGCTTGACTTGAGTGAAACAAGCATAACAGAGCCACCGTCCTTCATTTTTCAATTGAAAAATCTTAAAATTCTATCTTTCAACGGGCGCAAGGGACCATCATATAAGTCACGACTAAATTTGTCTTCTTTTTTCAAGTTAAACCAAGGAAGAAGGACGAATACCATAGCTCCGATGCTGCCTTTGTTGTCAGGTTTGAGTTCATTAAGAAGGCTAAAACTAAGGGACTGCAATCTTTGTGAAGGAGATATTCCAGGTGATATTTCTGGTCTATCCTCCTAGACACATCTTGATCTTAGCGGTAACAATTTCATCAGCATACCTGCATCTCTTCCTCGGCTCTCAAAGCTTGGGCTTCTTAATTTGTCAAATTGCAAGATGCTTAAATCGTTGCCTGAGCTTCTAACAATTATAGCAGATGTGCAGATAGATGATTGCTCTTCACTTGAAGTAGTTGCATGTCCATCAAAAGTATGCAATTTAGTGGATTCCGCTGTCCTTAAAGCCATAAACTGCTTCAAATTGGCTGAGAATATCAATGCATTAACACTGCTGAAAAAACATCTTAAGGTCGATTCATCTCTATTTTCTCCCTTACAAAATCTCATACTCGAGAATTTATGGCTTTAGTTACCAAATGACTCGTGTTTTATTTTGCAGGCATTTGCAAATTCAAGAAAAATGTTTGATATTATTATGCCCGGAAGTGAAATCCCAAAATGGTTTAGCCAACAAACAAGCGAGTCTTCAATTACGACACCCCTACCTATCAACCTTCAGAAAGATAGTCAATGGATTGGAGTTGCTTGTTGCTGCATTTTTGTCAATGATGATGCTTCAAGGGAATTTGAGGTTATCGGTTGTACAGCATTTATCTATTGCAGAAATTCTGAACAAGCCAGCTGTGATGGATCTATTTTACGTGGTAGAAATTGTCGACAGATTGATGGGAGCGGCTGGGTGTTGGGTAAACGATTTAACCAGCCCATAATGAAAGATCACCTTCTTCTTCGTTATTGGTCGCGTGATAAATTATATCCATTTTCCATGGATGATAAATATGGTGACAGTGAAACCAATAATTTATCTGCAACAGAATGCTTAGATCAGAAATGCGATGAGCTTGAGGTGTCTTTCTCACGCTTCTATGCTAAAGACAACGCTAAGGTGAAGAAGTGTGGTGTTAGAATAGTGTATGAGAAAGATTTGGAAGAAATAAAAGAGTTGTAGTGCCATACCTCTCCATCTTCTCCACATTTTGAACACATCCACCAACACTGTGCTCACAACCATGGATCAGTAGATAGCACTTCTCACATAAAACGAAAACCTAATATCTACGATGAAGCGGAGGAAGAAGGGCCGCAACCAAGAGGGATGCAAAAGAATTTCAAATCTATAATGGGCCAATCGGAGAAGAAGCATTAACTGTGGTAAACTACTTAACCTACCTCCTCCTATTAATATTTTTTTAACACATCTAACTTGTTTGGGATTTATCCATCAATTTTGTGTTTTTCTCTAGTGATGTTGGTCAAAACAGGGCCCTTGCCTCTGTTTAGACGTTGCAGGAGCTTAACAATGCTGTGATCATTTCCACCTTAACAACAGAATTAAGCAAGGAACAACTTTCCGACTTCCTGGTGCTTCTTAGTCTTTGGATCTCTACTGTCTATAATTGCTTACCTTGTTCCTTTTAAATGAATTCGGAAGTCCCATATTTTTTGTAGCAATCCTTGAGAAATTCGATTATCATCACCTCCAATTCCACTATTTATATCTGACACAGTCAGGAAGAAACTAAGTTGAACTTCTTTTAAGCTGGGGAAAGATGTGATATGATGGAGACTTCCTGAAAGTGTATTTACCAGGAAAATAATCTGCAATTTGAGCTAAAACCTTGCACGAGTATTTTTAGGATCTGTACATTGTGTTCTATTCCATCACATAACCATGTCTTCATCTTTGGCTGTGCGGGCTGATATTAGTTTTGAGAAAAACCATTGAGATTAATGATTATAAGCCTCCTATCGCTTTCATCAAGGCCATGCAACTATCATGCAAAGCAAAGGAGGTTTCATTTTCATGTTCATCCTTGGTGCGTAATGTAAGGGTGTCGATTGCTTATTCAGTTTTCATTCTCTAATTTGTAATTTGTTTGCTTCATGTTGATTTTTGTTATTCAGGTTTGAGTTCATTAAGAGAGATAAAACTAAGGGACTGCAATCTTTGTGAAGGAGATATTCCACGTGATATTTCTGGTCTATCCTCCTTGATACACCTTGATCTTAGTGGTAACAATTTCATCAGCATACCTGCATATCTTACTCGACTCTCGAAGCTTGGGTTTCTAGAATTGTCAAATTGCAACATGTGCACTCTTGGTGAAGCAGATATTCATGGTCTATCCTCTTTGAGTTATCTTTATCTTACGGGTAACAATTTCATCACCATTCCTTTGGCTCTTACTCAACTTAGCAGGCTTAAATTTCTTGGATTATCAAATTGCAAGATGCTTAAATCGTTGCCTGAGCATCTAACAAGTATAGCAAATGTGCGGATAGATGATTGCTCTTCACTTGAAGTAGTTGCAAGTCCATCAAAAGTATGCAATTTAGTGGGTTGGGCTGGTGTTAAAGCCATGAACTACTTCAAATTGGCTCAGAATATCAATGCATTAAAACTGCTGAAAAAACATCTTAAGGTCGATTCATCTCTATTTTCACCCTTAAAAAATCTCATACTCGAGAATTTATGGCTTTAGTTACCAAATGACTTGTGTTTTATTTTGCAGGCATTTGCAAATTCAAGAAAAAGGTTTGATATTATTATGCCAGGAAGTGAAATCCCAGAATGGTAAAGATACTCGCAAGAACTTCACGGATCATCTTTATGATGCTCTAAAGAGGAGTGGGATCGTTACCTTCAGGGATGATCCAAAGCTGGAGGCTGGCGAAGAGATCGCACCTGAGCTCTTTGTTGAATAGTGGCTCAAATGCAACTCAAATGAGGCTACTGCAGCAGCAAGCTACATGAAGATTCAAGTTCATTTTGTATTTTTGTTGTTGTTAATTTCATTCCAATTTGATGATGTAATTGGTCAAATTTCAAGTGCTGACTTATAGTGTTTTATGTCAGCTAGTCTAGGATCATATTTTAATGTATTGTTGTTCCAGGCCTTTCACTGTACAAATCTGCTGATGTAATGCAGATCTGCACCATACCCTATGGTTGCTATGAACTTTCTATATATTTTTGGACTAACCGATGAATTCAACATAAGTTAGTTCTTCAATACATGCTTGCTCTCATTTTTGTTCTGTTTTTTCTCTACAAAGGCCATTGTTTCTTCAGCAAGCTTCAAAAACTTAGTTATCAAGCAATTGCCTTGCTGAGTTAATCTATCTTTTTACAACAACTGACATCAGAGCCTACTTCTTAAAGGGGCCCTACACTTGTTTGTTTCGAAAAACACTCATGTCTTCTTCCAACTTCTCTCCAACAGCACCACCACAATTTAATGGTGAGAACTACCACATTTGGGTAGTAAAAAAGAAGACTTACCTATAGGCATTTGACTTGTGGGAAGTTGTCAATGCTGATATTGAACCACCACCTTTGAGAGCTAACCCAACAGTAGCTCAGATCAGGCAGCACTCTGATGACAGAGCCAAGAGGTACAAAGCTATGTCATGCCTTCAAAACTGTGTGTCAGATATGATCTTCACCCGGATTATGGCTTGTGAAACTCCAAAGCAGGTCTGGGACAAGTTGAAGGAGGAATTTCAGGGCACTGAGAAAACAAGGCAGCAACAGCTACTCAATCTCAGGAGAGATTTTGAAAACTTAAAGATGAGTGAGACAGAGATAGTCAAGGAATATTCAGGAAGAGTCATAGCTGTGGTCAATAGCATCAGGCTTCTTGGGGAGCAGTTCAGTGAGAGCAGAATAGTAGAAAAGGTTTTAGCAACCTTACCAGAAAGGTATGAGGCAAAGATTTCCTCATTGGAAGACTCAAGAGACCTGTCAAATATTACACTAACTGAGTTAGTTAATGCATTTTATGCTCAAGAACAAAGGAGAGCAATTAGACAGGTAGAGTACCATGAATGGGCATTTCAAGCCAAAGGCAAGTCAACCACAAGCTCTTCTAACTCCAAAGGGAAGAAGCCTTGGTTGAACAACAAAGACAAGTACAGAAGAGATGGAGTAAAGAAAAGTTATCCTCCATGTTCTCATTTCCAGAAGACCACTCTTCCTGAAATCTACTGCTGGTATAGGCCAAATGTTCAATGCAAAAATTACAAAAAGATGGGACATGCTGAAAAAGTGTGTAGAAACAAGGTACATCATAAGAAATAGCAATCACAGCAACTAGCAGCTAAGGCTCAGGTAGCTGAAGAAAGTGATGCTCAGGAGGAGCAAGCATTTACAGCATCAAATTCTGCAATAAAAAGAAAATTTACCAAAGGTTAGTTGTTGTACAGTGGTTGTACAAACCATATGACACCTGATGTTGGGATTTTTAAGAAGATTGATACAAGCTTCAGTTCCAGAGTGAGGATTGGGAATGGTCAATACATCACGGCTGAAGGAAAAGGTGATGTTCTCATCAACACACCTACAGGTACTAAACTTTTTTCAAATGTGCTATTGGTACCTGAAATAGATAGAAGCTTGTTAAGCATAGCTCAGTTGATTGAGAAGGGTTATTCTGTTATGTTCAAGGACAAAAAATGTTCCATTTGTGATCCAAGTGGATCCAAGCTAATGTCAGTCACAATGACTGATAGAAGCTTTATAGTTGACAAGAAACAAAATTCTATTGTTGCTTATGCCTCTATTTTAGATGAATCAAAGTTGTGGCATAAAAGAATGGGACATGTAAATTACAAGTCTTTAACTCAGTTGTCTAAGGAAGATTTGGTTGAAAATTTCACCGAAGTGGTTGAGCATCATCAAGTCTGTGATGTATGTTAGATGGGAAAGCAGGCAAGATTACCATTTCCAGCCAACAAAGCCTGGAGAGCCACTAAGAAGTTACAGCTTGTCCACACTGATGTTTGTGGTCCAATGAAGACTGAGTCCTTAAATGGAAGCAGGTATTTCATCCTGTTTATTGATTTTTCTAGATATTGTTGGATTTATTTCCTTAAACAGAAGTCAGAAGTTGGTTCAGTATTTTGGAAGTTCAAGGCAGTTGTTGAGAATCAATCAGACTGCAAGTTAAAAACACTAAGGTCAGATAATGGGGCTGAATACACATCAGAAGTGTTTCAAAGGTTTTGTAATGAATCTGGTGTTGTACATCAGTTTACAAATGTCTATACACCACAACAAAATGGTGTTAGTGAAAGAAAAAATAGGACCTTATTGGATATGGCTAGGTGTCTAATGTTTGAAAGAAATTTGCCAAAGAATCTGTGGGCAGAAGCAGTTAACACTGCTGTTTATCTTCAAAATAGGCTTCCTGCAAGGGCCTTAAAGAACAAAACTCCTTTTGAGGTATGGTTTGGTTTTAAGCCCTCGGTTGCACATTTAAGGATCTTTGGTTGTATTTGCTATGCATCTGTTCCTACAGTAAAGAGGGATAAGCTTGATAGAAGGGCACAACCAACAATCTTTGTGGGATACACCAGTGATAAGAAAGGGTACAGGATGTTAGATCCTTCAACACATAAGATTTTTGTGAGTAGAGATGTTGTATTTGATGAAGCATCAGCTTGGAACTGGAACAAGTTAGAACCTGAACAAGTTGGTGATAAAGTGTTGGCAAACCAGGAGGCTGAAATTCAAACTGATCAGGACATGGACTTTGATAATGTGCCTGTCAAAGGAACAAGACTGCTCACTGAAGTTTATGAAAGGGTAGATCTAGCAAATACTGAGCCAATCAGTTTCAATGAGGCTCGTGAACAATAGGGTTGGAAGGATGCAATGCAGGAAGAAATTAACATGATAAACAAAAACCAGACATGGGAACTAGTTGAAAGACCAGCTGACAGAAAAATCATTGGAGTCAAATGGGTTTTTAAGGCCAAGCACAATGATGATGGCTCTTTAAACAAGCTTAAGGCAAGGCTGGTAGTGAAAGGCTTTAGTCAGAGGTATGGGATTGACTATTTTGAGACATTTGCACCTGTGGCAAGGCTTGATACAATTAGATTCTTACTTGCACTAGCATCTCAAAAGCAGTGGAAGATACACCAACTTGATGTTAAGTCTGCCTTCCTCAATGGCTTTCTCAATGAGGAAATTTATGTAGAACAACCAGAGGGTTTCAAAATACCTGGTGAAGAAGCCAAAGTCTACAAGCTAAGGAAGGGTTTGTATGGTTTGAAGCAGGCACCAAGAGCCTGGTGTCTGGTATGACAAGATCGATAGCTATCTGTCAAGTCTTGATTTTAAGAGAAGCATAAATGAACCAACATTGTATGTGAAGAAAGATGGTGATGAAACACTTTTAATAGTCTCCATCTATGTAGATGACCTTCTTGTAACAAAAAGAAATGAGGAGATGTTAACTGATTTCAAGAAGAAAATGGAAGAAATGTTTGAAATGTCTGACTTGGAACAGATGTCTTATTTTTTAGGTATGGAAGTATCTCAGACACAGGAGGGTATTTTTATAAGTCAGAAGGCCTTTGCTTTGAAGATATTAAACAAGTTCTGCATGGAGAATTGTAAGTCAGCCATCACTCTTGTTGCTATTGGTGAACAACTCTCAAGTCAAAGAAGCTTTGAAAAGGTTAGTGAGACAGATTATAGAAGTTTGGTTGGTTGTTTACTTTATTTGACAGCTACCAGACCAGATATAGTTTTTGTTGTTAGTCTCTTATCTAGATTCATGCATTGTTGCAATTCATCACATTTGCAAGCAGCTAAAAGAGTTCTAAGGTACATCAAAGGGACTCTAAATTATGGAATCAAATTTGTCAAAACAGAAGACATGAAGATGTATGGATACACTGATAGTGATTGGGCAGGATCTGAAGATGACATGAAGAGTACTTCAAGGTATCTGTTCACCCTAGGATCAGCTATTTTCAGTTGGAGCTCAAAGGAGCAAACAATTGTAGCACAATCTATAGCTGAAGCAGAGTATGTTGCAGCTGCAGCAGCTGTCAGTCAGGCTATTTGGCTGAGAAAGCTCATGAAAGACCTCAACTTGCATCAAGAAAGAGCAACAGAGATTAAGTGTGACAATCAATCTACTGTTGCAATTGCAAAGAATCCGGTGTTTCATGGCAGAACCAAGCATTTTAAGATTAAGTTTCATTTTGTTAGAGAAGCACAACAATCCCATGAAGTCAAACTGATTCATTGCAGTTCTGAGGATCAACTAGCTGATATTTTGACTAAACCTCTTAATGCAGCAAGATTTGAGGATTTGAGGGTAAGAATTGGTGTTTGCTGCATGCAAGCCAAGGAGGAGTGTTGAATAGTGGCTCACATGCAACTCAAATGAGGCTACTGCAGCAGCAAGCTACATGAAGATTCAAGTTCATTTTGTATTTTTGTTGTTGTTAATTTCATTCCAATTTGATGATGTAATTGGTCAAATTTCAAGTGCTGACTTATAGTGTTTTATGTCAGCTAGTCTAGGATCATATTTTAATGTATTGTTGTTCCATGCCTTCTACTGTACAAATCCGCTGATGTAATGCAGATCTGCACCATACCCTATGGTTGCTATGAACTTTCTGTATATTTTTTGACTAACCGATGAATTCAACATAAGTTAGTTCTTCAATACATTCTTGCTCTCATTTTTGTTCTGTTTTTTCTCTACAAAGGCCACTGTTTCTTCAGCAAGCTTCAAAAACTTAGTTATCAAGGCATTACCTTGCTGAGTTAATCTGTCTTTTTACAACACTCTTCAATTCAATTCAGCAATCATGGTGCTCGGTAATCCTTTTTTCAAAAACCTATACCTTCTCAAGATGGTGCTTGGAGGAGCTTGCTGAGATTGTTCAACAAAAGAATGTTAACGGACATAAAGTATTTTCAATTTTCTATGATGTAGATCCATTTGATTTAAGAAAACAAAAAGGAAAAGTTGAGGAAGCATTCACCAAACACCAAAAGAGGTACAAGGCAGATACAGACAAGATTCTAACAAAGAAATTCTAGAGACACTAAGAATCAGCTTTGAACGATTGGAAGAAAGGGAGAAGAATATATTTCTAGATATAACATGCTTTTTCAACGGGGAGGAGAAAGAGTTGGTAATTGAGACTTCCCATATTTCAACAAACCAGCAAGTTGTGTATTTTAAAGCTATAATATATCTTACTGTCTTATTCCTGCTTTTTGTTTGCTTCCAACTATATTGAACTAAAAATGAAAAAGTGCATTTGAAAGATAGAAGCAATTTTTTATTTCATTGTAGGAATGAATCAGAGTTTATCAGAGATATTGTTAAGAAGATACCAGCAAAATTATGTCAGACATATCCAATTGTTCATGATGAGTTGGTTGGAATTAGCTTACGTTTGGAGGATTTGTATTCGAAAATAAATATTGGAGAAGACGATGTCCGCATTATAGGAATTTGCGGAATGGGTGGCATTGTTAAAACAACTCTTGCAAGGGTTGCTTACACTCAAATGTTACCTCATTTTGAAGGTAAATGCTTTCTTGCTGATATTCGAGAAGTTTCAAACAAACATAGACTTGTTTCTTTACAGAAACAACTTCTTTCTCAAATCTTTCCGGAAGAATGCTTCAATTTTTTCAATGTTCATCAAGGGAATGCCATAATTAGCCATAGATTGTCTAGTAAAAAGGTTCTTATTGTTCTTGATGATGTTGATAACGTACAACACTTGAAATGCTTGGTTGGAAGGCGTGATTGGTTTGGTTTAGGAAGTAGGATCATTGCAACGACAAGAGATGAACATTTGCTCCGAACTTATCGAATCGTTGATGTGTATAAACCTTCAACCCTGAATAACGATGATGCACTTAGGCTTTTCAATTTGAAAGCTTTTGATAGTGATACAGTGCTGAAAGCTGATTTCATTGAACTCTGTGAAGATGTTGTACATTATGCTGGTGGCCTCCCCTTAGCTCTTGAAGTCTTGGGTTCTTTTTTGTGCGGTAGAGATTTAGCTCAATGGAGAAGTGCAATCGAAAGACTTAAACGAGATTCTAACAAAGAAATTCATGACAGACTAAGAATCAGCTTTGATGGATTGGAAGAAAGGGAGAAGAATATATTTCTAGATATAGCATGCTTTTTCAATGGGGAGGAGAAAGATTTGGTAATGAAGGTATTAGATGGTTGTGAGTTTTTCCCAGATATTGGAATCGATGTTCTCATTAAAAAATCCCTCATAAAAGTTAGTGATGACAACCAATATTTGTGGATGCATGCCTTGTTGCAAGAAGTGGGAAGAAAAATTGTTGAAGAAAAATGTGTTGACGAACCTAGAAAACGTTGTAGATTGTGGAAGGAAAAGGATGTCCATCATGTCCTAACAAAAAACACGGTAAATCATTCAACAAAAATTATATACAATATTTTCTTTTATCAATATATGGTGTAAATCCAAAGCCTACTATAATTGGGTTATATATTGATCCTTAAGTGACATTAAGTAGCTTTAATTTTATTGAATAACTCTCATTAGAAAATACTATATTTCGACCAAAAGATTGTGATAATGTTGAACATGTATGTAAATTTTCAAAAGTTTAATTGTACAATTTAGACCAATTATTTTATGTTCTTATTGTTTATTCTTTATTACTTTTAGGCTACTAAAGTGGTTGAAGGCATGATCATCGACAATAAACGGTAGGAAAACATACACATAATGATCATCTCTCTTTTTTTTCTCACTTTATCTCTTACCAAGCACATTTCATCCCCATATCTCTTCATTTTTTCACGCAACCAAATACACCCTTAATGTTTAATTTTTCAATATTATATTTTATGTTTAGGTAATTAAAAGTATGAATTTAAGTCTCAGATGAAGTATTGTCTAATATATTCAATCATATCTCAATACCATATTCAGATATGCATTTCATATAAGTACAAGATGTGAGTACTTAAATAAAATACCGATGCAACATAGCTTTTAGATATTTAATGTTTTTGTATATTTTGAAGCTCATTTTTGTCTTGTTCATGATTATTAGGGAATCAAGCAAGAAACTTAATTTGAGTGTCGATACCTTCTCGAAAATGAAAAAATTGAGATTGCTCAAAGTGCTTTGTGAATCAAATTGTGATGATCTCAAATATCTTTCTAATGAACTACGGCTTTTAGATTAGACTGGATATAGCTTCCAACCAGACAACCTTGTCGCACTTCTTTTACCATATAGTCATATTAAACAACTATGGAGGGGAAATAGAGTAGGAACTAACTCATCTTATATATCCTTGGGTTTTAGCTTATTCTAAAATAAGTGACTAAACTTTGATTAAGGTAAAAAAGAAACAAAAATTTGCATTATTATGTTGTCTGTCTAATTTATTATTGTCTTCAACAGCCCTTGTATAAGTTGAAAATGATGAACCTCAAAGGGTCCCAAAACCTGATCAAGACACTTGACTTCACAACAGCACCAAAACTTAAAGCTTTGATTACGGAAGGTTGCACCAGATTAGTAGATGTCCATCCATCAATCGGAGTGCTTAAGATGCTTAAACTTTTGAATTTAAGAGACTGCAAAAGTCTTAGGAATCTTCCAACCAAAATTGGAATGGAATCTCTTGAAACATTAATTCTTTCAGGTTGCTCAAGTCTTGTGAGGTTTTCGGAGATTGATGGGAAAATGGAACATCTAAAAACTCTTCATCTTTCTAGTTGTTATAAAATTGAATATTTGCCAGTGAATTTGCAGCAAGTAGAGTTTTTGGAAGAGCTTGACTTGAGTGAAACAAGCGTAAAGAGCCATCGTCCTTCATTTTTCAATTGGAAAATCTTAAGATTCTATCTTTCAGTGGGCGGAAGGGACCATCATATAGGTCACGACAAAATTTGCCTTCTCTTTTTAAGGTAATCCAAGGAAGAAGGACGAATCCCATAGCTCCGATGCTGCCTTCATTGTCAGGCTTGAGTTCATGTTCTTTAGCGGCGCTTTTTCGCATAAACGCCCCTATTTTTTGCGGCGTTATCTTTAGCGGCATTTTTTACGGCGCTTTAGAAAGCGCCGCTATAGACCTAAAAAAGCGCCGCTAAAAAACTGTTTTCCTGTAGTGCAAATTATAGAAAAGTATAAAATTTGAGGACTAAAATTGTTATTATACCAACTACAAAAATGTCACTTAATAGTTGGGTGACAAAAAAATAATTTTGAAAAATTCAATAATCAAATTGTAACTTTTTTAGTTGAGTAACCAAAACAAAAACTTATCCATATTTTAATGACTAATAATGTAGGGACTAAATTTTCATTAACCAAAAAACTCTTAAAACTCTTAAAACTCTATAATTATTGCAATTGTCAACTCTCACCTTCTTGGAGTCTTCTCGAAAAGAACCTCTAACGCTCATCTACACGAATTTATTTGTCACCGACTCCCTTTCATAGATTTATTATCATCAACATAAATTCATTTGGAAAAGGTGGAAACCTATACAGAAATTTCATCAGCATACCTGCATCTCTTACTCGGCTCTCAAAGCTTGGGCTTCTTGATTTGTCAAATTGCAAGATGCTTAAATCGTTGCCTGAGCTTCTAACAAGTATAGCAAATGAGTGGATAGATGATTGCTCTTCACTTGAACTAGTTGCAAGTCCATCAAAACTATGCAATTTAGTGGAATTGGGTGCCATTAAAGCCATTAACTGCTTCAAATTGGCTGAGAATATCAATGCATTAACACTGCTGAAAAAACATCTTAAGGTCGATTCATCTCTATTTTCTCCCTTACAAAATCTCATACCTGAGAATTTAAGGTTTTAGTTACCAAACAACTTGTGTTCTATTTTGCAGGCATTTGCAAATTCAAGAAAAATGTTTGATATTATTATGCCCGGAAGTGAAATCCCAGAATGGTTTAGCCAACAAACAAGTGACTCTTCAATTAAGATACCCCTACCTATCAACCTTCGGAAAGATAATCAATGGGTTGGAGTTGCTTCTTGCTGCATTTTTATCAATAATGATGCTTCAAGGGATGTCGAGGATATCTGAACAAGCCAGCAGTGATGGATCTATTTTTCGAGGTAGAAATTGTCGACAGGTTGATGGGAGCGGCTGGGTGTTGGGTAATGGAATTAACCAGCCCATAATGAAAGATCACCTTCTTCTTCGTTCGTCGCGTGATACATTATATCCATTTTCCATGGAGGATAAATATGGTCATTGTGAAACGAATAATTTATGGGCAACAGATTGCTTAGATCAGAAATGCGATGAGCTTGAGGTGTCTTTCTCACGCTTCTATGCTGAAGACAATGCTAAGGTGAAGAAGTGTGGTGTTAGAATAGTGTATGAGAAAGATTTGAAAGAAATAAAAGAGTTGCAGTGCCATACCACTCCATCTTCCCCAAATTTTGAACACATCCACCAACACTCTGCTCACAACGATGGATCAGTAGATAGCACTTCTCACATAAAACGAAAACCTAATATCTACGATGAAGCGGAGGAAGAAGGGCCGCAACCAAGAGGAATGCAAAAGAATCTCAATTCTATAATAGGCCAATCGGGGAAGAAGCATTAACTGTGGTAAATTACTTAACCAACCTCCTCCTATTAATTTTTTTTTTTTTTTTACACATCTATCTTGTTTGTATTTTTTTTATTTCATTTAAGGTAACCATTACAGACTTATCTACCTATGAGATATGATCCTTCCATAATATATCAAAAGGTTTTAAAATTTTTATTCGTACTTATATTGAACACGTGCGCATATTCTATGCATTTCCCAAAAGTCGAGAATGACTTGGCTCAAGTAAGGCGATTCTAACTCTGCATTTTTCCACAGAGCAGTGAAAATTAGAGCCAAAAGGAGGGAGATCCAAGGGATTATGGTGGGGAAAAGTTGGTGCTCCGAGCCGAAAGAGATGAAGATGAAGTTATTCGGGTATTTTAGTAATCACTTCTGCTGCAAACCACGAGAGTGGAGGATGAAATTGGATTTGAATTTCAAGAAGTTAGAGAGAAGAGTAGCATTGTCCTTGGAGGAACAGTTTTCAAAAGTAGAAATTCGAGACGCTATTTGGGATTGTGATGATTCAAAAGCTCCGGGTCTGGACGGGTTTAATTTATTTTTCTTCAAGAAATGTTGGAATGTGGTTCAAGGGGACTTGGTTAAGATGTTGGCTGATTTTCACAAGATCGGAAAATTAGAAAAAAGCATAAATTCATCATTTATCGTGATGATTCCAAAAACGAAAAATCCTATCAATGTTTCAGATTTTCGACCAATCTCACTTGTGAGCTCGCTGTATAAAGTTTTAGCGAAGGTGCTGTCTCGAAGATTAAAGGAGGTCATGGGTTTGGTGGTGAGCTATACTCAATGCGCTTTCATTAAAGGTCGACAAATTTTTGACGGGATCCTCATAACAAATGAAATCGTACATTCAATGAATAGATCGGATGCTAGTGGACGTGGATTGATCTTTAAGCTTGATTTTGCAAAGGCATATGATTGTGTAAGATGGGATTTCCTTGAGGTGGTGCTTGTTAAAATGGGATTCGGAGATAGGTGAATTGGGTGGATTATGGAATGCGTATCTATTGTTAGAGTGGCGGTGTTAGTGAATGGACTGGCAATGAATGAATTCAAGATGAGTAAGGGTTTGCGGCAAGGTGACCCAATGTCGCCTTTTCTTTTCATTATGGTAACCGAAGCACTGCATTTGATGTTAGAGAAAGCGGAAGGTTTGGGGCTGATTGGGGGGATTCAAGAAATTCTGAAGAATCGATCCTTTTCCCATCTTCAATTTGCTGACGACACAATACTTTTTTTGAAGGAGGATGAAGAGTGTGTACGGAGCCTGAAGTATGTATTGAGGTGTTTCGAAATATTTTCAGGTTTAAGTATTAATTTTAACATGTTTAGTGGGAAGTGGAGGGGAGGAGTTTATGTTTCGAATGGCGTCATTGTGCAAATGCAAAATTGGCTCTCTGCCTTTCGATTACTTGGGTATTCTGTTGGGGGCGGATCCGAGGAGGATTAACACTTGAGAACCGATTGTGGAAAGGTTCAAGAAAAAACAATCGGGGTGGAAGAGTCGAACACTTTCTTTTGCTGGCAGGGTAAATCTTATAAATTTTGTTCTATCCTCTTTGCCGATTTATTTCATGTCTATCTTTAAAGCGCCGGAAACGATTATTTATAGGATTGATCAAATAAGAAGGAATTTTCTTTGGGGGAGTGAAATAGGGAAAAAAAAGAATGGCTAAAGTGAGTTGGAGGAGAGTATGTATGCCAAAGAAAAAGGGGGGGGCAAGTGTTGTGAATCTTAAGGCTAAGAACAGAGCTTTATTGGCAAAATGGGTATGGGGGTATGCCACGAAACAAGGAGCTTTGTGGAGATCAGTTATTAAGGAAAAGTATGGGAGGTCATTGCAAAGTTGGCATTTTAAAACGACAAACATGAAAAGTATGTCAATTGTATGGAGAGGAATTGTGGATAATGCAAAGGAGGAAAGTGTAGCAAAGTGGATTGGGGTTGACTCTTTTAATTGGGAGTTGGGGAATGGGAAAACCATACTGTTCTGGGAGGATGTGTGGTGTGGAAGGAAGTCTTTAAAAGAAGAATTCCCAAGACTTTTTAGATTGGCAAAATGGAAGGCATCTAAAGTAGAAATGTTTGTAGAGGATGGAGGTTTCAAAGAGGTAAAATGGGATGATTTCTTCAACAGAAAATTTCTTGAAAGAGAACGTGTTATGCTTGAGAATATGAAGGCAAAGGTGGGAAAGGAAAGGATCTCTCTAGATAAGGAAGATTGCTCAAAATGGAGACATGGTCACATGGGAGAATTTTCAGTTAAGAGGCTCTTGGATTTGATTTTAAAAGAAGGGGTGTTAGAAGAGGAGTTTGGCTTCGATAAAATTTGGAATTTGAAAGTTCCTCCGAGAGTGAAATCATTCTTTTGGATGATGGCTATTGGGAGAATTCCTACAAAGGACTTTCTAATCAAAAGAAGAGTGCAAAGTCTTAAATTGAAAAATGAATGTCCATGGTGTGAGAAAGAGTCGGAGACAATTGAACATTTATTTTTCAAATGCAAATTTGCGGAAGGTTTTTGGAAACGAATTTTCGATTGGTGGGAGGTTAGGTGGCTGTCAGTGGAAAACTTTTCTGAATTTTTTAAGCTTTGTATTGAGGTAAAATGGCAATGTTTCTTGAATTGCCTTTGGTGGATTTCGATTGCTGCAGCTAATTGGTCCTTATGGATTGCTAGAAATGAGGTGGTATTTAATAGTAAATTGACCACAATGGAGTCAATTATTTTTTAGACAAAATTGAGATCATTGTTGTGGGTAAGTTCGGTTCACAATGAGCTAGTGATATCGGAAAGCAGCTGGTGGTTTTGCCCTTTCAAGTGTAGATCAAATTCTAAAGGGTTGAAAAATACGGAATTGAGTTGGAAATTTCCTCCTAAAGGGTGCTTGAAGTTCAATGTAAGTGGAGCTATGGATGAAGGCATAGCAGGCATTGGAGGGGTGCTTAGAGATGAAGAGGGTTTTGCAAGGGCTCTGTTCTCAGGTCCATGTTTTGCAGTAAATGCTGATTATGCTGAGTTTGCTGCAATTTTAGTAGCAACGGAGATGTTTGATGGTATGGGTTGGGCAGACTTTGTTCCTTTAATCATCGAGGTGGGGTCGGAAGCTGTGCTAAATTGGTTTCTGAAGGAGGAGTTAAGGCCAACCAATCTTCATTCGCTATTTCAGAAGCTTGATGTTGGAACAAGGAGGGGTTGTAATCTGTTTTTTGAGAAGGCAGAGCAGAAAGGTGACGAAATGGCACAAGTTTTGGCTGTAGCTCGAATGAAAAGAGATGAGATTTTTAAAGCTTCTTTATTTATTTTTCTGGTGCAACAGTCCTGAGTTTTTTTTCTGATATTTGATGACTGTTTTGCGTTGATCTGTTTTCTGTTTTGATGAGTTGCACCATTCTGGCTTTGTTTTCTGTATGGAAGGTGCTAGTGGTACCTTTGACAATCTGGGCTTGGATTTTTCCATCTGAGTTTAATTTTCGATGCAATAGAGAACAGACCTAAGCCAGAAATACTTGTAAATAGTGACTTAGTGACATAAAGGTCCCAAAAATTCATAGTTGAGACATCCTTGCAAACACCATCCTAAGAGTCAGCTCCCCTCAAGTCGATGCCCACTTTAGCATTTCTGGATGCATGCTTTTCATACAACTTAGAAATGATATCCATTGGACTGAGTCCAGCATTCTCTGCCAGGGTTCTCGGTACCAATTCAAAACGTTCAGCAAACTTAGCAATGGCAGACTGATCCAATCTTCAAAATATCCCGTAGTTAATATTAATAGCTTCATCTAGTACTCATCTAATCTACTATAAATCCCAAAAACCTGTAGGAGATTCCCAACGCAGCTATTAGAATGAACATGACCAATGCAAGATATAAATAACTTGACAGCCAACAATGCAAAAGTTTACTCAATTGACACCTCTCCAGCACTATGCCTGAATACCTAGTTGTTCAGCAGGTAGAATCATGGTGGTGGGTTCCGCACCGGTTCCGGTCATACTAACTGGTGCGGTACTGACTACCTCGGGTAGAATGCCATCAATCCACAAATGTGTAGTGTAATGCATAAACATGCAGCTTAAATATGAAACAATACATGCAGGATGGCCTTATGCATTAAGAAAAGCACACGGAAAAAACAAATCACCCTGTTTCCTTGAAGGAGAACTCCTTCAGTCTTCTCGCCAACTTGATTTCTGTAGCAGCAGCTCCAGGTACTATACGACTATCCCTGCACATTGCCTGACCAAAAATGCTTGGGCATTAAGAATGGGATAATGATTCTTTCCTTGGAAATTACATCCAAAAAAAATGGAAGAGACAATTTCAGCAGGTGAGAATAAAAGATTTTAATCAGGTTTATATGGCATTCAAAGAAAAAGATCAGCAAAAAAAAAAACCTTATATGTATTCACTCCATCATCAACAGCTCTTTCAAGATCATCCAATATACCATCAGTACTTCCTCGCTGAACCACAGTGGCAACCTTGTTATCCCCTTAGGCAAAATAGAGTGAGGCAAGGACAAGGAACCAAATATAACTAAAGCCACCTCTTCAATCATACCCAAGAACCACCGATTTCCTAAACTGAAACTGAATCAACAAATCTCAAATCATCAACTCATATTCTATGCATATCCCAAATGTCGATAACATAGTTTTTTTAAATTTTAGTCACTTAATTCATTCCTTTTAACATAATTGAAATGTGTACATCTTGATTGATTTCAGTTTTTTATTTATTAAAATTTTATTTTCATTATATATATATATATATATATATATATATATATATATATATATTCACTTACATCTATATTTTATTTGTAGGTTGAAGTAAATATAATCAACTTGAGACATAAATGTGGAGAAAAATGGATAGTTTTCGTGACTAAGCAAGTAATAATAAGGTGAAAATATACTTAAATATAATTTCAGTCCTTAATAGTACTTAAATAGGTTTAATTCCTTCCATACCAAAAATTTTATAGATTTTTGTTTAATATATTGATGTAATCACATGATAGTATCTGTTCATACTTTTTAACCCTTTGACACACAGGTGTTCGAATCTGGATCTCCTAGGATGAACAACATACTCTTTTCCACTGGAACCACTCGTTAAGTTCTATAGATTTATTTTTTGTTCTCGTCTAATAATGTTAGAGTTTAGAAAAATAAAAATATGGCTTTTGGTCAACGTGAGCAAGATTTTCAGCGGTTGTAGGATCCATCCTTCTATATACCAAATGCTTGCTCTCTCACGTAGGATCCGTCTACGAGACCACCATTTTTCCTGCTCTAATTACCCATATATGAAATTTTTCACCTACTCGTTATCTACTACAGTTGATGGCAATGTATGCTCCGTACAATTTAAGTGATCTGGAATAGTTTGGCTTTCCTGAACATGTAGTTTCTATTCTCTTAATTACTTCTCATACTCTCTCTCCATATATAGACAGCAAACACAATATCCTTCTTAATTTCAATATTTTCATCCTAAAAAAATCAAATTAAAATTAAAATCTTGAAATTCAGGATGAAATTGTTGATGTGACATAAAATTATTGGAAAGAGACAATATCCCTGTTTCATACAATCCTTTCTCTTCGTAAAAGGAAAAGGATTGAATGAAACAGTGACACCATGTCATTTCTGTCCTTTTTCCAATAGTTTTATGCCATATCAGTATTTTCATTCTTAATTTCAATATTTTCATCCTGAAAAAATCAAATTAAAATTAAAATCCTGAAATTCGGGATGAAATTGTTGATGTGGCATAAAACTATTGGAAAGAAATAATATCTCTGTTTCATACGATCCTTTCTCTTAGTAAAAAGCGTTGTGTCGCAACATTAGTATGCATGCATTGCATGGTTTAATTACGTCCTACATTAACCCAAACATTCTTCCATCAGATTCATATGATTGATTAATAAACGACTGAAAACAAAAAATAACTGTGTATTATTGGGGGTTAATATCCCACCAAAGCATATTATCATCAGATAACGACTGAATAAAAGACAACAATAATACTGGAAAACAAATGAAATCGCCATGGATCATCATTTGGAGGCATGAGAGAGGTAGATGAAAATGAAGACCAAGACCAAAGCGAAGATGAGGAAAATGTAAGCGGGAGGAGGCTGCAACGGTGGCATTCCGAGCGGACCCAAAAACAGCAGAGCAACCACCAACAGCATCATGGCTATCGAACTGATACCGCACCCATAATCTTCCATCTTCACTGATATGCCTTACCTCTTGCTAATGTAACCAGAAAAATTTACTTCCTCGAATATGCAATTGATAAGAGACGCTGATGATCCATATATAGAGTAGTGGCGCTGTATGGATTGATGCACCTTTGGCAAAGAGTTGCGACGATTGGTTCAGCGACATATCTATGCAGCAACCGTCGTGATTTTTGCCCACTACAACATATATTAGTTTTAAGGGCACTTTATTTTGGAAATTTTCAAAAAGTGCTGGGCTTTAATAATTTACTCTTTCATTTCCCCCACATAAGGTGGCAATGTCCATGCCAATGGCTGAAAAGTCTCTGTTTAATATTAACTTCATTTTTATTGTTCTCTACACTACACATAGCAAAAGAAGCAAATTGCCATTAGTGATCCATTAATCTCATTCTCGCTGGTGTCAAATCAATGAGTTAATTTGCATGATGAAGGGGTGGTGGAATTGTGGGATTTATCCAGCAATTTTGTGTTTTCCGAGAGTGACGTTGGCAAAAACAGGGCGCTTGCCTCTGTTTAGAAGTTGCAGGAGCTTAACAATGCTGTGATCATTTCCACCTTAACAACAGAATTTACCAAGGAACAACTTTCCGCCTTCTAGGTGCTTCTTAGTCTTTGGATCTCTACTGTCTATAGTATTTGGGAGATAGAAAAATATTTATTATTTCTTATAGATTTGAGCAATATCTTTTTATTTTAATTATTTCTTGCTTGAACATAAGAATATTTTATTTATTTTTATTAAAATTAAATAAAATTTGATTAGATAAAGTTTGATGAAGTATTGAATCACACTTTATATTCATCTTTAATTGTACTTCATTGTAATTTAAACTATTATTTTTATTATTATATTGCAACTAAATAAGTAAATAATTAATTTAAATAGCTAGATGAAGTCTGATAAATATTGATTTACATCATATATTCTTCTTTAATTAGATTTTCATTATAATATAAACTATTCAAATTTATAAATAGAAATATTTTATTATTTTAAATATTTATTACTAATGTAAGAAAATATTTTTATCAATATATTGGAACTAAAACCCTATTTGATAAACTAAAACAATTAAGTAGGCAAAAATAAAGTATTGAAAAATTAAGTGTTGAATTTAAGTTATAATATATGTTTAATATATTACTTAAAATTAAGTATTTAATACAATTAAATTATTCAATAAATATAAATAATAAATTATATGAAAATTTTTAATTTACAATTTTATTCTGAGTTTTTAAACATTGTACATTATTTTAAATAAAGTCAAATTTTAAATAACATTTACTATAAATATGAAATATTTGTAGTATTACATATAAAAATTATAAAAATTGTAAAATTTTATAAAAATTATAAAATAGATCGAAAAAGTCTAACACCTTAAATCTAATCTAGACGAATAAATTAAATCAAAGAGGTCATATGCATCGAACTAGCACACACACTCAGTCGAAAGCAAGTTTAAACTGTTCATATGGATAAATCTTAAACATTCATCAACAACACATAGCTAAATAAATTCTAGTTGTTATAAAATTGAATATTTGCCAGTGAATTTGCAGCAAGTAGAGTTTTTGGAAGAGCTTGACTTGAGTGAAACAAGCATAACAGAGCTACCGTCCTTCATTTTTCAATTGAAAATCTTAAAATTCTATCTTTCAGTGGACGGAAGGGACCATCATATAAGTCACGACCAAATTTGCCTTCTCTTTTCAAGGTAATCCAAGGAAGAAGGAAGAATCCCATAGCTCCGATGCTGCCTTTGTTGTCAGGTTTGAGTTCATTAAGAAAGATAAAACTAAGGGACTGCAATCTTTGTGAAGGAGATATTCCACGTGATATTTCTGGTCTATCCTCATTGACAGATCTTGATCTTAGTGGTAACAATTTCATCACCATACCTGCATCTCTTACTCGACTCTCCAAGCTTGGGTTTCTTGATTTGTCGAATTGCAAGATGCTTAAATCGTTGTCTGAGCTTCTAACAAGTATAGCAGGTGTGCGGATAGATGATTGCTCTTCGCTTGAAGTAGTTGCAAGTCCATCAAAAGTATGCAATTTAGTGGATTCGGCTGTCGTTAAAGCCATGAACTGCTACAAATTGGCTGAGAATATCAATGCATTAACACTGCTGAAAAAACATCTTAAGGTCGATTCATCTCTATTTTCTTCCTTACAAAATCTCAAAGTTGAGAATTTATGGTCTTTAGTTACCAAACGACTTGTGTTTTATCTTGCAGGCATTTGCAAATTCAAGAAAAAAATTTGATATTATTATGCCCGGAAGTGAAATCCCAGAATGGTTTAGCCAACAAACAAGTGACTCTTCAATTAAGATACCCCTACCTATCAACCTTCGGAAAGATAGTCAATGGATTGGATTTGCTTCTTGCTGCATTTTTATCAATAATGATGCTTCAAGGGATGTTGAGGTTATCGGTTGTAGAGCATTTATATATTCCAGAAATTCTGAACAAGCCAGCTGTGATGGATCTATTTTTCGAGGTAGAAATCATCGACGGAATGATGGGAGCGGCTGGTTGGTGGGTAAACGATTTAACCAGCCCATAATGAAAGATCACCTTCTTCTTCGTTATTGGTCGCGTGAAAAATTATATCCATTTTCCATGGATGATAAATATGGTGACTGTGAAACCAATAAGTTATGGGCAACAGATTGCTTAGATCAGAAATGCGATGAGCTTGAGGTGTCTTTCTTTGGACGCAGTGTTAAGGTGAAGAAGTGTGGTGTTAAAATAGTGTATGAGAAAGATTTGGAAGAAATAAAAGAGTTGCAGTGCCATACCACTCCATCTTCTCCAAATTTTGAACACATCCACCAACACTCTGCTCACAACCATGGATCGGTAGATAGCACTTCTCACATAAAACAAAAACCTAATATCTACGATGAAGCGGAGGAAGAAGGGCCGCAACCAAGAGGGATGCAAAAAAATTTCAAATCTATAATGGGCCAATCGGGGAAGAAGCATTAACTGCGGTAAACTACTTAACCAACCTCCTCCTGTTTTTTTTTTTTTTTTTTTGCACATCTAGTTTGTATTTTTTATTTCATTTAAAGTAGTCATTATAGACTTATCTACCTATGAGAAATGATCCTTCCATTATATATCAAAAAGTTTTAAAATTTTTATTCGTACTCATATTGAACACGAGCGCATATTCTATGCATATCTCAAATATTGATAACATAGTTTTTTATACCATTTAAAATTTTAGTCCCTTAATTCATCCATTTTTACGTAATTGAAATGTGTACATTTTTCTTAGTTTCATTTTTTTATTAAATTTTTATTTTCATTATATATATATATATATATTCACTTACATCTACATTTTATGTTCATCCCTAGACGAAAAAAAAAAATGAAAGTCTGCTCAAAGGATCGTGCAAGTGAAGGACCAATAAATCCTCTCTCACTAAGAATGCATAAAAGTCTATTCAAATCAATTTATTTAACCAAAACTGATGTAATCCCTTTTACAAAATCTGTTTAAATAAACTGATTCAGCCGAAATTGATGTAATCCCTTTATATACATATCTAGATATGTATCAAACATACGTGTTAAATATAGGTACTTAGAGAAAATGAATGGGCTCGTGTAATATAGGCTATGATAACACCAACATCCATGCAAAATCGAGAAAGAAATGAATAAGACGATCTTCTAACTCCCTACCCCACGCCCTAATATAGGTTAGGGTAATACACTAAAAATATAGATCACCACTACTACCCACAGTAAAAATTCTAAAATCACATGCAAAATTCTTTCAAGCTCGTTTTAGCATCTAAAAATAAAATAGATGCCTAAACAAAGTCCGAATAAGGGTGGTGAGATACAAGAGATGGGAAATCAATCATACCATGCAAGATTTAGTCCTCATCCATTCCTGCAGGTTGATCTCTCCTCGCTGGACCTCCAGCTGGTTTCGCCATGATAATCTGCAAACATTGAATCAACGGCATTACTGAGCTTAGTGGGAGAAAATGTTCGCAAAATGAAATACAGATGTGATCCTAAGCAACAAATACAGCTTTGCATGAGAACCTAATCCCATCACCAAACTATTTTAAGTGTGATTTTCATTTTCAAGCTTTCTGCCTCCAGTAAATTACCTGATCTACACGCAACACAGTGCAGGCAGCATCTGCAGCATATTTGAGAGCCAAAAACCTAACAAAAAGAAGTCAACAATTGTAAATTATAAAAGAATCGGAGTTTAATTTTCAATGCAAAAGAGAACAGACCTAAGCCAGAAATAATTGTAAATAGTGACTTACTTAGTGACATAAAGGTCCCAAATATTCATAGTTGAGACATCCTTGCAAACACCATCCTCAGAGTCAGCTCCCCTCAAGTCGATGCCCACTTTAGCATTTCCAGATGCATGCTTTTCATACAACTTAGAAATGATATCCATTGGATTGAGTCCAGCATTCTCTGCCAGGGTTCTCGGTACCAATTCAAAACTTTCAGCAAACTTAGCAATGGCATACTGATCCAATCTGCAAAATATCCCGTAGTTAATATTAATAGCTTCGTCTAGTACTCATCTAATCTACTATAAATCCCAAAAACCTCCAGGAGATTCCCAATGCAGCTATCAGAATGAACATGACCAATGCAAGATATAAATAACTTGACAGTCAACAATGCAAAAGTTGACTCAATTGACACCTCTCCAGCACTATGCCTGAATACCTAGTTGTTCAGCAGGACGAATCATGGTGGTCTGTTCCGCACCGGTTCCGGTCATACAGACTTGTGTGGTACTGACTACCTCAGGTAGAATGCCATCAAGCCACAAATGTGTTCATGTCATTCATGCAAGTGTAATGCATAAACATGCAGCTTAAATATGAAACAATACATGCAGGATGGCATTATGCATTAAGAAAAGCACACGGAAAAAACAAATTACCCTGTTTCCTTGAAGGAGAACTCCTTCAGTCTTCTCGCCAACTCGATTTCTGTAGCAGCAGCTCCAGGTACTATACGACTATCCCTGCACATTGCCTGACCAAAAATGCATGGGCATTAAGACTGGGATAATGATTATTTCCTTGGAATTTACATCCAAAAAAAATGGAAAAGACAATTCCAGCAGGTGAGAATAAAAGAATTTAATCAGGTTTACATGGCATTCAAAGAAAAAGATCAGCAAAAAAAACCTTATATGTATTCACTCCATCATCAACAGCTCTTTCAAGATCATCCAATATACTATCAGTACTTCCTCGCAGAACCACAGTGGCAACCTTGTTACCCGCTTCTTCACTTCTCACAACAGTGACCTACATTAAATTGGCAAAGGCAAAATAGAGTGAGGCAAGGACAAGGAACCAAATATAACTAAAGCCACCTCTTCAATCATACCCGAGAACCACCGATTTCCTCAACTGAAACTGAATCAACAAATCCCAAATCATCTGGCTTTGGTTGGCTGAGTTTCAGCTGTCAGAAGAATTAAAGGCCCATTAGATTGCAATCAAAAGATGTGAATTTTTTTCTTATAACATAATCTAAATAGAATGCTCACAAGAGCAGAAGTGCCTGTTGTGCGGCAGAAGCGTCGTAGTTCAAACTTTGAGCTGATTTTCAAGACCATTAACCTGCACAAATAAAATCACATATCAGAGATGTTGACCAAGAGTGCGAAATAATTGAAATAATTTTGAATCCAAAAAGTAGGTCAATCTATAAACACATCCTATTCAACATCATGGGCTTAATATCAAATCAAAACAAGAAAGAGCAAAATAAAGAGTCGGAAATATGGGAAGAAGCTTGATGTACTTGCAACGTTCACAGAAATGCAATGCCATTTCCCCAACTGCTCCACCACTAACGATAACTTTGGCACCAGAATCAGCAACTGCTTTAATGAGCTCCTCAACCTTAGCTTCTTCAGTTTTTGCATAATTCTCTAGCTGTAAGAAAAAAAAATCAAGAGAAGCCTTCCACATTTAGAATATTTGACCAACAAAAGCACCTTAAACCAATTCACAAAATGTAAAGACAGACAGCATGAGATAAGAAAATCATTGGGCCCCAAACCACAGATTTCAAAATAACAAGAATGCATTCAAAACAATGTGCCTTCTATCGGTTGCTTCTTTCATACAATCTCCTACTTAAAAAAAGAAGTAAAAGATTATCATAATTTACCTGCTCAGCAGAGTGAATTAAAACAGTTCCTTTTGTTTCAGTTGCAGATGAATCAACACCAGTAGCAAACACAGCCACCTAACACGAAGTGAACACAACAATACAAGTCAAAAAGCAACGCGACCTTTAACTTGGCCAAGTGAAAACTATCAAGCAGCTTTGTATAACTTAAATCAATCTAAAATGGATAAATAGAAAAAAAAAATTACCTTTGCCTTCTCCACACGTTTTATACTTCCCACAGCATCACCTTTCAAAACCATTCCCCTAATTACTGTGCAATTATGCAAACCTCCTCCAACAAGCTTTGACACACGGACATTATCAACATCAAAGTTCACAGGGTTCTTGGGGCAGACTTGGATGCAAGCCTAACGACACGAAAAAAATAAAAGAAAGAAATGCAATTATGTTATCCTTCAAAAGGCAACAGATTTTAGAATAATTGATTGGTTACACAGAGAGCAAAGAGTTGTGAATTTACATCAGATATATGGGAAGACAATATATCTTCCTGTCCATATTGTTTGCTAGCAACAGCAGCTTTCATTCGACTAACAACTTGCTCTTTATTCCGTACATCCATAGTTTCAGAACCTTTCTCTACAAGCTCCTCCAAAATCCCAAGTGTCTACAAAGATTAAAACACAAAAAAAAAAAAATGCAAAAATGACAACACATTTATCATCAAAATTAACAATACTCAGGTCATTTATGTCACTTAAAAGAGAAAAGGACAAACCTTGGTAATTGCTTTAGTATATCCACTGATTATCTCACTCGGATGCAAGCCAGTCCTAACAAGCTCCTCGGCATTTTGGAGAAGCTCCCCCGCAAAAGAAATTGTCAAATTAGCCCCATCACCAATTTCCTCTTGCTGAGCCTTACCCGCCAGAACTAATATCTTTGCCGCCGGATGCTGAACCTCAAGCTCATTGACAATGGTAGCAGCATCATTGGTAACAAAGAGCTTGTCTAAATGATTAATAACCATCTTATTCATACCTAAAGAACATTAACAGAAAATTAAAGCAAATAAGGCATTACAAAAAGAACGATCAACCCGGATTTCAAAAAAAAAAACAGAACAGTAGTAGCGTCATCACTGGCAACAAAGAGCTTATCTAAATGATTAATAAAAATCATACTCATACCTAAAGTACATTAAAACAATTGATCCGAATTTCAAACAGAAAACAAAGCGGAATTCAAATTAAAAACAACAATTAATAAAGAAATTCGAAGAGAGAAAAGGGCACCGTCGGGGCCGAGAGAAGTGCGGGTGATTGTTGAGAGTTGCTTGCAAGCATCAATGTTTTTCAGAACCGCTTCATCGAGACCAGAGAGATGCTTGTGACCTTCCTTAAGCATCGATTGCATGCCATAAGGTTGCATTGAGAACGCCATTTTTTTTCTTCTTTTTTTGCACAAACCCTAATCAAAGAAGAGTAGATTAAAAAATCCAAACCCTAGAAATGGGGGAAATGGAACTTGAATTGGTCTTGAAGCAGGAAATAGCAAAATGGAATTGTAAGTCAGCAAACCCTAAAACACTTTCTATAAAGGTTTGTCTTAGATATAAGCTCTTCCTTTCTAAAATTCATAGATTTAAGATTTTCAAAAAGTTACAAATTTAGTCTCTAATATTTACTTTTACTGTCATTTTGGTCCTTTCCAAAATCACTTCTAACTTTTGATCTTTAAATTTTAATATTTTTCGTCACTTTTCCATAAAAAAAACAATTTAATTATTTTTTGAAAATTTAAAACTAAAATGATCAAAAATAAATAAATTTTAAGAACTAAATTTATTATTATACTTATGTTAAAGTTGAGATTTCAAAGGATTTGTATGTAATGAGAATTATAAATTTAGTAGACTATTGTGAAATTGAAAAAAAATGTAAAAGATATATTTATATTTTAAAAGGATAATTCTTAAAACAACATATTAATTTTTATTTAATGTATAATTTAATATATGAATTTTGATTTGGTTTAATTATATAAATAAAACTTTTTTTTAACAATATAAACATCAAATTTTGAGTGTGTTTCAAATTTATAGATAAAATTTTAATTATGATTTAGCAATACATATTTTAAAAATATATGTCATGTTCTTTTCATATTAGATTAATATTAATTATTTGTATATACAATCTGTAAATGTAAAATGGAGTTATATTGATAATTATTTTAGTGATTTGTAAAAAGTTAATCAAATCAAAATTTTATTATTAAAATTACAAAAATTCAAGTTTTACGTATAACATTACACATTTTATCAATGTTTATGTATGATTTTGATATTTATTCTTATTTTAAATCAATAATAATTTTTAGAAGGGTTAAATAATTATTTATTCCTTGAATTATACATTATTTTTTAATGTAGCTCTCAAATTGGTACATGTGGTTTTCTTCCGTTAACCACTTTAGCACAAACCATAACAAAAAGTGACATGACAATATTGGATCTCGTTACATTGTGGGTCTTGTGACCTTAAAACTTCTGCATTTCGATGTGCAAATGAATCAAATTAAGAATTACCTAGAATCAATGGCAGAACCAAAGGAAACTCGTAAGGGCCCTGACCCCCTAAAATGAAAAAGAAATTATTTAGGCACTTTATAATTTATAAAATTTTAAATTAGTAATGGTGAAATTACATTTTGACTCCTAAAAATGATAAAATTTTTATTTAATATTCTAAAATTTATAAAAATATAGACTATTAAAATAGTGTAATTGTATTTTTATTATCGTTTAAAAGAAAAATTAAAACTTATTTTTTAACTCCAACACTTTGCAATACTACTTTCTGTGTGCATAGACAACACCGCTAACAAATGAAATAACATTAGACCACCGAAGGTTTCTATTATTTGGCATCTACAGTCAATCATGTTAGATGTAAGGCTATAAATGAACCGAGCTTGAACGGACAAACCTCTGTTCATGTTCGTTTGTTTATTTTTAAACTTGTTTGTATTCGTTAAAAATTTCAAATTTTTGTTCATGTTTGTTTTTTTAAAATTATGTGTGTTCATATTCATTTGTTTAACGTTCACGAACATATTCATTTAACTTAATCGAACATGTTCAACAACATTAAACGAACATATTCATGAACATATAATTGAATATGTTCACGAATAATATTAATGAATACATACACACAAATATTATTTTAATATTTTTATAAGAAAATATCATTAATAAATAAACGAGCTTTTAAACGAGTTTGTTCGTGAACATAAACAAACCGAACACACATTCGTTCTTGTCCGTTCATTTATGAAACGAAAATTAAAATTTTGTTCATATTCGTTTATTTAGCTTAGCAAACGAACATAAACGAATGTTATACAAATGGTTCACGAACAGTTCATCAAACGTTTTGTTCATTTATACCCCTAATTAGATGTACATAGTTTAATGAAAGGAATGGAGATACACTGTCATCAAGTTCGCTATCCATTACAAGGACGCATCAATAAAATGACGAGAAAGGATTGTATGAAACAGGATAATATCCTTGTCTAATAGTTTAATGCCACATCAACAATTTCATCTTGAATTTTAAAGTTTTCATTTGAATTTGATTTTTTTTTCATGATGAAAATTTGAAACCTAAAATAAAAATAATAATATGACATTAAACTATTGAAAAATGATATAAATAACTGTTTCATACTATCTTTATCCATAAAGTCACTAAAGTGACAGCTTTATTTAGAATTAATTGTACTTAACCTTGATTTTTTTTTATGTTAAAAAAAATTATTTTTTAGAGGCCAAAAGAATCAGACATACGCTATCTTTTAAATTGTATTTAACCATGAAATGATAAAAATATTATATTTTATAATTTTTCGGCCAAAAGAAAATTTTTTATTATTAAATTGATAAAGTAAAATTTAAAAATAAATTTGAGCATAGTATATATGTAAAAAATATTAATATAAAAAATACAAACAAATGAGAATTCGATTGAAATAGTAAAATGATGTTAAAGATTATAATGTTTTAAGTCCAAATTTTATCATGTGTGTTTTTATAGATTTTACATAAAATATAAATAGATAAAAATATTCTCATATTATTGTTTGTTGGTTAAATTAGGCATATATGTTGAAAAGAAAATTAGGGAAATAGGTTGAAATTTGTGATATTTAGAGAAATAAGTTGATTTTGAAGGGAGAAAGTGAAAACGCTTTCAATTTGACACATTTTCTTCTTAGTTGGGTAAAAGTGCGTCTGCTAGAAGCGTTTTCTTGACAAGTTAGCAGAAAACATGTCCATTCTGCTAGATGTGTTTTCACTTTCTTTCTCTTCGGTCGGTTGACTTTTTTTAAAGTTAAAGTTTTGGGTTTTAGATTTAAGATTGAAATTTTTGAGAGAAATATTTAGGATTTTTTGACTTTCTCATATCTCTCATACAAGGAGATGTTGTCAATTATACAATGGCTTACAGTACTAATGCTTATTTGCATTGATCGAAAGGCCAAAAGAATTGATGGAAAACTCTTTTTCCATGGACCAAACGATCGTGACAGGACGCAGACTTTGTTTGTAGATCAGTTACGAAACCTGGTACATATTGAGCCAGTACTTAACACCATTGCCACAAATCATTGTATGACTTGTCCCACCCATTATGCATATTCCCCATAGCCTTCTGTTTTGCAACTCATGCATTGTAGTACAATGGCGTGTAGTCATATTGACTACAAATATTGGCAATCAAAACCGACACGTTTGCTCTATGGGAAAAGAGTTTTTGATCGATTCTTTTGGACTTTCGAGCAATGCAAAAAAGCATTTTAGTACTGTAAGTCCTTGGTACAAATTGACAACATCTACTTGTACGGGAGATATGAGAAAGTCAAAACCTAAATATTTCTCCCAAAATATCTAACCCTAAATCCTAAAAAACCATAACCTAAAAAAAGTCAATTAACTAAGAATATAAAAAGTGAAAATACTTCCAACAAGATGGATGCATTTTTTGTTGACTTGTCAAGAAAGCACTTCCAGTAGGTTGTGCTTTCACCCAACTAAAAAGAAAATCTATCTAGCTAGACGCGTTTTCACTCTCTTTAAAAAATTGATCTATTTCCTTAAACATCATAAATTTCGACCCATTTCTCTATTTTTTTCAACATATATGCCTAATTTAGCCATTGTTTATTACCTTATAAAAACTTTTCAAAAAAATTTTAATTGAGTTGAGACTCAGGTGATATGTAATACAAAATCAATCAATCATTTACATTATATCTTACTAGAAATTCTATTACAGACGTATGCATGCAAAACCCCCAAGTTTAAAACATAAATATCCACTTAAAAATAACATACGATAAATAATGAAATGTAAAGTTTGAAAATAACAACAACAATAACACATATGCAACATATATGAAATTAAGATAAAAAATAGTTGAATCCAAAAGTGGCTTCAGTAGAAAAGAGGATGTTATTCATCCTAAAGATCTCAGGTTTGAGCACCTGTGTGTGCAAGGTGTGTGTGTTTTATCAAAAGGTTAAGAATGTCAAAGGATTAAGAAAGTATAAATAGATACTATCATATAATCACACCATAATATTAAAAGAAATTTTTTTAATAAATTATTGTGATGAGTTCAAATATCAACATTTATAATTTTTTAGTATTTTTAAATCTAATTGATGTTGTGTTGACTCATGTAACAACTCTGTCACACACTTAAATAATATTATAGATATATTTTATTTATTTTTATTTATAAAGAATACATTTTAATTATGATTTTCAAATAAATAAATAAAAATATACTATAGTGTAAATTTATAATATTATTTAAATATTTAAACTTATGTAACGAATTAAAAAAATATTAACTCAATTGAAAAGTATTAAAAAACCATTACTTTTACAAAAATAAGTTATATAATTGAGGGATTTTTGTTTTTAAAATATTTTTATAAAAAAAAATAAAATAATAAAATTTAAACTTAAAATATCATGATTTAAATATTTAATTGTACTGTTTTATCAAAATTTGTATTTTATTGACTATATTTTACATAAAAAATTTCACAACTATCAAATTGCAATCATCATTCTATTTATATTTCAGCTTTTTTTATTTTAAATAAATTGCCTTTCAAACACTCTTCTACTATTAAAAATTTTATCACATACATTATAAAAATTACGTGTTTAAAATATGGAAGTATATTTAAAAAAATATATAATATATAATAAATAATAAAATATATTATTTGAAATTAATTAATAATAATACATACAATATATATTATATTAAAATAAAAAAATTATATTATATTATGAGTAAAATAAAATTTAAACACTTAAATACATAATATTAAAAATATTAAATGTATTATAATTATTTTTCATAATATTATCATTAATATTGTAGATGTCTAATTAATTTATAACACTAATTCAATTTGATAAAAACTATAAAAATACTTAATAAAATTAAAATATATAAAATATTGGGAGAGATAAAATTTTAATTAAATATTATTTTATCAATTCAAATATTATAGTTTATGCAAATTATTTAAATTTATTTAAAAAATTGAAAGTACTTTAAAATAATATAATTTTATTTATTATTATTATTATTATTATTATTTGACACACAGATGACCCTTACCCGTACATAATAAAATTTGTTTTCTCAATCTTCTCTTACATTTCTATTCAATCAATCTCTCAGAAAAATTGGTTTTTCTGTATCTTTCGATAACCCTAATTTTTGGCATACCTTTTCTTTTTCCAAGTCTTGATTTTTATTTCTGGGTGTTTTTCTAAATCAAGCCCCCAAAAATGTATTTTCTGAATATTTCATCAAGAATCGGAGCTTGACCCATCACGTTTTTTGAGGTAACCGATCTTGTAATTTTTTTAAAGCTTGTTTGATGATCGGTTTTACTTTTGATTATTTGTTTTTGATGAACAGTTGAATGATCAGATTAGAGATTGTTTGGTTACTAAAATCTGGTTTAAACTGATTATAAAATGGAAAGCTTTTGTGTGATATTTTGAATTTTTTCTATCTTTTGAATCATATTTTTGGGTAATGAAATATGAATATGGTTGATCAAAAGATTGTTTATTTTTATTGTAAATTATTGATTTTTTTTTTCTTTTTGCTTGATATTGAAATAACTGATACCAATGATCGACGAAGTTGGGATTTTTTTTATCAAATATGGAATGAATTTGCGTTGATTTTTGTTTGTTTTTAGCTACATTTGCTTTATAGCTAGTCTGTTCTTGGCAAAAAAATTGATTTATTTTGAAAGACTATTTGCTAAATAGTCTATTTGAGATAGCTACTTAGTGGATGATTAGTGGAAGAATTATTTGTTTCCTCTTTTGATATGATTTGCTCACTGATTGTATTATTATTGTTTATAATTTGATATCTGGTAATGTCATGAGAGACAGGGCTTATATAAACTTAGTTTTTATTCTGAGTGTATGTTAAAAAAGTTCCATATATAGTTACATTGATTATATGAGAGCTTTCCTAATATGTAGTGTTTTGCATGTGTTATGTGTTTATTGGTTTCTTTTATTGGTAAAGTTGGTTACTTTTTTGTTAACAGAAGATTTGAAGGGGATACCGACGAATTAATTGGAATGTGAATTGCATGGGGTGAAGATGCCAGATTTGCGAAGTGGAGCCCGGAGATCAAAACGCATTGATGATCTTCAGCATCCTCCTCCTCATCCTCAACCAGTTGATCAACCGGAGAATTGTGTACTGCTTGCTCAAAACCGAACCAGGAGGAGAGTTGGTGGAAGAGGGAGGGGTAATGCTGCAGGTGTAGCGAAAGGGCCCTCAGCGGCGGTACCTACGAGGCCAACAGCTGCTGGTAGAGGCCGGGGCGTTAGGTTGATAGATTTAGACCCCGAACCTTGTCAGGTTCTTCCTGGGGCTTTACCTTTGGTTGCTGCTGAGCCGGCGGCTTTTAACCGAGTAGAGGTGGTGGCAGATAAAGATATTGCAATGGAGGGTAGGAGTGCTGACAAAATAGTTGGAGTTGATGAAGAAGCTAGTACAACCCCGGTTCCTGAAAGGGTATCTCCAAAGTGTCTGCCATATGTTTCCTTTTTAAATATATTTATTTTTTACTTAAATCTTCCACATTAAGTTGCTTATCCCCGGGACACCTTACTTTTGGCAAGAAAACCGGTTGAATACAGTTTTGTTTTTTTCGTATCCTTCATAACAGCATTTCAAAAATGCTTCAACTAATTGGATAATTATTTCTACTTCTATTGTTCATGAAAGTGAGGGAACCAGTGTTTTAACTTTCTTACCAACTATAACGTATATGGTTATTTTGTTGTTTCTCTCAACGCAGCTTTTGACTGAATAGCATTTTTATTTTTTGTTGCAGGTACAAGTGAGTAATTCTCCTGTATATAAGGTAGAAAGGAAATTGGGTAAGGGTGGTTTTGGCCAGGTTTATGTTGGCCGAAGGGTAAGTGGTGGTAGTGGTAGAACTGGACCAGATGCAATTGAGGTATGTCCGAGAAACTCATTCCCATGCTTAAGGGTTTTACAGATCAAACCAGGTGGATGTGATGATGTGAAATTTTTTTTCATAACAGGTAGCCTTGAAACTTGAGCACCGAAACAGTAAAGGTTGCAATTATGGTCCGCCTTACGAGTGGCAAGTGTACAAGTATGGCATTTATAATCCTAAAACTTTGAGTCAAGCTTTTGTTTCTACATAGTGCAGCTTCTAAATTCTTACTTTTTTTCTCTTGATGTCCTTACGAAATGCAAAGTACCCTAAACGGGTGCTATGGAGTTCCTTGGGTGCATCACAAGGGTATCCAAGGAGACTTCTACGTTCTGGTGAGCTTTTATTCCGTGCTCCTTTACGTCATAACACCCGAATTACTTAATGCATCTTAAAGAACATAATGAGTTTTTCAGGTGATGGATATGCTCGGTCCTAGTCTTTGGGATGTTTGGAATTCTTTAGGACAATCGTAAGAAATAGAATCTTCCTCTTTTGTATTTGTTTCACATATCCAAGGCATGTCTACATGATTCTGCTATACACTTTCATATTTGTAACATGTAATATGACAGGATGTCTCCAAATATGGTTGCCTGCGTAGCAGTGGAGGCAATATCAATTCTTGAAAAGCTTCATTTAAAAGGGTATGTCATATCTGAACTTTCTGCACATCATTAAATTCATCCTTCCGTTTTGCATTGTTGCAACTGATTGTTTATTGTCTGCTTGAAATAAGGTTCGTGCATGGGGATGTGAAGCCTGAGAATTTTTTACTAGGTCGACCTGGATCAGCTGATGAGAAGAAGCTATATCTTATTGATCTTGGTTTAGGTAAATTATCCTCGGTCCCGACTTCCCTTGTGCCATGTCTAGCATGAGCGCTTATAGTTAACTGTTAGTGTTCTCTTCTTCTTCAATGGGAAATTTCTCTACGAGATTATAATTTTCTCTCATGTTGTCTAACCGAGATGGAATAAATGCTATTTGCTAATGGTATTAATTGCTATCTGCCTCCTGCATTCTTGGATTAGCTTCTAGATGGAAAGATGCACGCTCGGGTCAACATGTTGATTATGATCAGAGGCCTGATGTATTCAGGTTTGTGGACCATTTGGTTTAAACATAAGAGGGTATTGCTTATACTTGGTGCTAATATCCTCGATATTTCTTTTATCAGGGGAACAATTAGATATGCTAGTGTACATGCACATTTAGGTCGGACTGGAAGTCGTAGGGATGACCTGGAGTCTTTGGCATACACATTGGTATTTCTTCTAAAAGGGCGGTTACCATGGCAGGGTTATCAGGTTTGTTTCATTGTTTCAATTATGGATTTACCTAATCTGATTTACTTCATTCCTCTTTACCATTCTCCTTTTTTGGGGGCTTCACAGGGGGATAACAAGAGTTTTCTGGTTTGCAAGAAAAAGATGGCCACTTCACCTGAGTTGATGTGTTGCTTTTGTCCTGCACCATTTAAGCAGTTCCTCGAAGCTGTTTCAAATATGAAGTTTGATGAGGAGCCCAATTATGCCAAGCTCATATCCTTCTTTGAAAGCCTAATTGAACCATGCACACCATTGCAACCAATTAGAATTGATGGAGCTCTTAAGGTGGTTGTTATTTCTTTTCCCACAATTAAATCAGTTCATAGGTTGTTCAATTAAAAACCTTTTTCTTGGTTTCCTTTTGTATAAACAGATTGGGCAAAAGAGGGGAAGAATACTCATTAACTTGGAAGAAGATGAGCAACCTAAGAAAAAAGTACGAATAGGTAATGCTGCTACTCAGTGGATTTCGATTTACAATGCTCATCGTCCTATGAAGCAAAGGTAAAATTGCATCTCTTGTTAAATATAGTATCCATTTTACTACTTATTGTTGTGAAATGCTCATATTTTACTTTATCTCCAATCCTTAATGTTTGTTGTATGATCTTATATTCAAGTCGGGCCCCTCCACCTATTGCCAATTAATTTTATGGTTGATGCATAACATGGTATCGGGTCCTTGGTTTTCTCCCCATGTGAGGTTAACTTCCCCCGTGCAGCTTTCCACATTGGAGCCCTTGTTGAGCTGCATTTAGGGGGGAGTATTAAGTGATGTTATCCTACATCTATTAAAAGTCTTGGGTATGCCGTGGTCTTATATTCAAGTTGGATTCCTCCACCTATTTTCAATCGGTTTTGGATTCGATTGATGCTTAACAACTTTCATTATTGATATCTTGTCTTTGATGATTAAACTTTTACAGCGACTGGCCAAAACTAAAGTAAATGACAAAAGACCCGAATACTCATTTCAAAGTTTGCATGTGGTCCATTAAAATTAGATTGCCACTCCTTGATGATTGTTTTCCGGTGCATACCTCATTCCGTGAAATACGAGATATTCAACTATGATGGTTAATTTTTGTTTTTGCCTAGAGTTGGCTCGTCTTTGTTATGTTCTCAACCGGTGTCCATCTGACCTTTAGCCTTTTACCAATCTTGTAGATATCACTACAATGTAGCGGATTTGAGATTGAGCCAACATGTGAGTAAGGGTAATGAAGATGGTTTGTTTATTAGTTGTGTGGCTTCAGCAGCTAATCTCTGGGCCCTGATCATGGATGCGGGAACTGGTTTCTCTTCCCAGGTTTATGAATTGTCGACCGTCTTTCTACACAAGGTGATCATTCTAAGGCTCTAATTGGTGTTCATATTTATGCTTGCTTTATGCGCCTTTCTTTTACTTACTCTGGACTTCTAATATCAACTCGATTTTATCAGGATTGGATTATGGAGCAGTGGGAAAGGAACTACTATATTACTTCAGTAGCTGGGGCAAATAACGGGAGTTCCTTGGTTGTTATGTCGAAAGGTTGGTCATTACATACTAAATATATTTCTTTTTAGATGGCTTTGAAACTAGAAAACTTTACCTTTTTAGCAGTCATATAAGATCACATCTTACCGAGATTAAACATAGTACTGATGTGAATATGAAAAAGTTTGCAGTTTATGTTTCCTCCTCAAGGCTAGAGCTCGAGTCATAGGTTTCAAAAATGCAAATACCATTAATTTTTACGGCTTATTTTCTGTAATTAACCTTTAGAAAGAAAGTAATATCAAGCTTGTGGGTTGTGGATGAGATCGGTGAAAGCAATATGCTAGAAGCATGCCCGAGATTCTTATATATTGGAAGCCTGTAAATCATATTGAGCATCTAATCACTAAGCTATTATTGATATTCTGTGATTTCGTAGGGACTCCTTACACCCAGCAATCCTACAAAGTGAGCGAATCTTTTCCGTTCAAGTGGATAAATAAGAAGTGGAAAGAAGGCTTTTATGTAACATCGATGACAACCGCTGGGACTCGCTGGGGTGTGGTAATGTCAAGGAACGCTGGATTCTCTGATCAGGTATTCCTTTCTTTCGATCTTTACATGTATCTTCAGTTTTCAACTGTCCTCCATTTCTGAAGTATCTACTTCTGTGTCGTTTTGCATTTATTTCAACCATTCAAGGTTGTGGAACTCGACTTCTTATATCCAAGTGAAGGAATACACCGGCGATGGGAGAGCGGTTACAGAGTAACATCAATGGCTGCAACTGTGGATCAAGCTGCCTTCATACTTAGCATTCCAAAACGAAAAACGACAGATGATACTCAGGAAACGCTCCGTACAACTGCCTTTCCCAGCACCCATGTAAAGGTGGGTATACCCTATTTTCGCACCTCGATATCCTTTTAACATCTATATGATGATTGATCATTGGTTTGGTTTTTCATGTTACAGGAAAAATGGGCAAAAAATCTATACATTGCATCGATTTGTTATGGGCGGACAGTTCGCTAATCCCGGTCTGTACATTCTGACTTATAAACCAAAAAGAAAAAAGAAAAGAAAATGAGTTCATGGTTTGAAAGCCGTCGAGTATCTTTCGTCTCGATTTCGGTTAATTCTGCTATATAGTCTTCTCATATGTGAATGTAAAAAGGGGAAAACTTGAAAATAGAAATAGAAAAGAGAGAAATTCAAGAAATGAATTAAAATTCCTTGAGCAGTTTTCTGTTATAAGCATAAATTTCATCATGATAAGCTGTCTTTTTTTTTTCTTTTTTTTTTTTTGAGAATTATTATAATGGCTGCAAGTAAATTTGCAGTGTTGGTTCTTGAACTGGGAAAATCTCACCTGAGGAAATATGCCAGCACTTTCCTATACTTAATAATCTGTATATTTATAACAACTATTTTAATGTTTATAAGTTATCTTGTACAATTTGCCATATATTTGTTCAGTATATTACTATTTTGTTAATATCGTTTTGTTTTTTTTTAATAATCCCATTATAAATTTTTAATCCTTATCTTCTTTTACTAGAGGTGATTGAATCAATAATTGAGAAGCTTTCTGATTTAGCCTTAAATTTGGGTTTTTTTTTTTTTGAATATATTGGTGTGATTACATAGTAGTATCTGTTTATATTTTTTTAACCCTTTGACAACGCGCACATACCTTGCACATACATGCGCTCGAATTCGAGACCCCTAGGATGAACAATATCTTCTTTTTCACTTGAATCACTTATTAGATTTTTAAATCTGGTTTTTAAAATCTTGTTTATCAATTATTTTTAATTAGTGTTTGATGTTTTTTCATGTTCTCATTTTAATGGAATGTGATTTTATCAAGTAGGAATGTAAAATTTTATTTTTATTAAATAAAAGATAATATTAATTACTTAATATTTCTCTCAAAGAAAAAGCATATTTATTAAAAATCGAAAAAATTGTAAGCCGATAAATTTAATTTCTGTAATAAATTCCATATTTAACAAATATTTAAATTAAATATTTAATAATACATTTTAATTGACATTCTTAATTTTTATTTATAATGTTAATTGAAAGTAAAATTGTTTTAAATTTGTCTTCTATATATTTTGTAAATATAATAATGTACATATAAAATCATGTATATATAAAACTTGTCTTTTAATGAATTAATAAAAATTATATATATAATACTTAAGAAGTATTTGTTGAAATAATACAAAAAAAATCAAGTAGTAAGATAAAAAAGAAGACAATAATTACTCTTCTTTTTCTTACGTTTATTAAAGAAAGTTTTTAAATTTTCTGAATCGGAAAAAATTCAATGTCCATAATTTGTACTAAATTTTGTTTTAATGCAAATTTTTTTAAGAAAAATGAAAATATAAAGGAGAATGTTAAGTTAAAAAAAAAAAATGGTTCAAACATAGAAGGATTGGTCAAATAACTTAATGTGTAGTAAATAGTATTCAAGTTTGAGATTTATTTTCCGCAATTATATGCGTAGGCTTTTGAGCCCATCATGCATGGTAGTTTTAATTTTAGTTAGGCTTAGTTTGTTGGTTTTAGTATGGATTTTTAGTTTGTTAGTATTGTCTTGTAATAGTTTGATTCTACTCGGTGATTACTTGGATAGTTCATTTATAATAATTTGATACTTGTTGATACTCGGACTTGTATTTGTAACTGTATTGTACTTGTTACACTTAAAAAAATGATTTTGAAAATTTTAATAATTGAAGTGTGGGTAAAAGTACCATGAAAGCATTATACTAACAGTCAAATTGCATTCTACCCCTCTATTAAAAAATACGTAAATTAATTCATGTACATTAGATCAAAAATAAATTGACTAAAATATTAAAATAAATAATTTTTTATTTTTAGAACTATGAGTATATTGACAATAACAAATCAGTAAAATAAATAATTGATAAAATATATCAAATAATTTAAAAATATAAATTCAAAACTTGAAAATTTCAGTGCTGCAAATTTTGCTTAAGTTTTTAGCACTTATCTTTTTTTAGTTTATTAAACCATTTTTATTTTATTTTAATTATTTAAATATACAAATATTAATGGGTAAACTATTAAAATAATTATTTTTATTTGTCTTAAGTTATATTTTAATCATTTATGTTTGAAAACGTTTTAATGATTTACGTTATCGTTTTGTTATGAAATAATTATTCTATTATTAAAATTTATTACCTCCTAAATCACAGTCTGGCCGACAACTAAAATAGATTTTAAATTTTAAAAATTATCCTATACTAAAACCAATTAATTGAATCGGTTGAATTCGTCCTATAAAATTGAGTAAAAATTTTATAAATATTCAGACAAATTTCGACTACTCATGAGCCATGTACTCAATTAATTTAAACTAATTAACTGAAAGGATAGTTTAGTAATTTACTATACTAAGAAACTGCAAAACCCTACTTCTCCTGTTTCTTACATTTTTTACTTCTTCAAGTATAAACCCTTTCAGAAAAAAAAGCCCTTGGAAGCCAGAGCTCGGAAAAGCAAAACAGAGAGTGTGATAAGAAGGCAAAATCCATGCGACCACCGAGAGGAGGCGGAGGGTTCCGTGGCGGCAGGGACGGTGGCAGAGGGAGAGGAGGTGGCCGTGGAGGCTTTGGTCGCGGTGGTGGACGTGGTGGCGGTGGGTTTCGTGATGAAGGCCCTCCTGCTGAAGTAGTGGGTTAGTGTTTTTTTCCCTTTTTTGGTAATTGGTTTTTAGGTTTTCTTGTTGGATGCTAAGAAAATGAGAGAAATAATAAAAGAAACCCCATTTTGATGCAGTGAGGAGTAAGTACTAAGTACCAGCGTTTTTTATTTACGATTTTTCTCCCCCCCCCCCACACACACACATCTTGTTGGATGCTTAGAAAATTTAATTTAATTTCAAAATTAGGGATAAAAGCAGTGATTTTGTCGCAAATAAGAACTCGGATGTGAGTGCAAGTTATTATTTTAGTTACTTAGCTGTAAAAGATATTATTTTGTTATGTTACTCGAACTTGAGTGTGAGTTTAAGATACAAGTATTTCGGACATTGGTTTGTCTAATTTCTTAAAGAACCTCAGGATCTCATTTTGAAAATTGTGTCTGATAATATGTCTGATACGGGTGTCGATCGGGACAATAATTTGACTTTCTTTTGTTTGTCATTTATGCAGAGGTATCTACATTTCTTCATGCTTGTGAGGGTGATGCAGTGACAAAGCTGACCAATGAGAAAATACCTTTCTTTAATGCTAATATCTATCTGCAAAACAAGACCCAGATTGGGAAAGTTGATGAAATCTTTGGTCCTATCAACGAATCGGTGAGTTCTAATGCTAGTTTTTGATGCATTGTTTTTAAATGTTCTGGACTTTCATATGCATGTTGGTTTATTTGCTTTCTTGCTTGTTGCAGTATTTTTCAATCAAGCTGCTGGAAGGTATTGTAGCTACCTCGTACACCGCGGGCGATAAGTTCTATATTGACCCGAGCAAACTTTTGCCTCTTGCTAGATTTCTTCCACAACCAAAGTATGTTTGCTTTTCCTTGTATTCTTTCATTTACTGTCACAAAATTGCTTTGCTTTGATTTATTTTATCCATGCCTGTGTCCTGGATTTGTTTTGAGATAATATAACCGAACTTGTCGAGTTTCAACCGAACTTACATGGGGAAAAATAACCGAACTTTTTGAGTTTCAACCTCACCATATAAGTCTTTTTTTTATCTCACAATTGAGTTCGGAGGCTAGGTATGTTGGTTTCTTATCTGAAATTTTCGGGGCAAGTTGTGGGGCAGTTCTAGATAGAATCCACCTTGCCTGAACTTATATGGGGGAAACAGTCGAACTTTTTGGGTTTCAACCTCACCCTATAAGGCTTTCTTTTATCTGACAATCGAGTTTGGAAGCTAGCGTGTTGGTTTCTTAGCTGAAATTTTCAGGGCAGGTTGGGGGTGGTTCTACATAAAATCCACCTTGCCCAAACTTATATGGGAGAAACGAATAGAACTTTTTGGGTTTCAACCTGACACTATAGGGCTTTCTTTTATCTGACAATCGAGTTTGGAGGCTAGCATGTTGGCTTCTTAGCTGAAATTTTCAGAGCAGGTTGCGGGTGGTTCTAGATAAAATTCACCTTGCCCCGATGAGGAAAAATAACCCAACTTTTCAGGTTTCAACCTGACCTTATAGGTCTTTCTTTTATCTGACAATCGAGTTCAGGGGCTAGGCATGTTAGTTATTTAGCTGAAACTTTCAGGGCATATTGGGGGTGGTTTTAGATAAAATCCACCTTCTCAATATTTTTACTAAAGTACTCCCTCTTTAACTAAAACTTAGTCGCAAGTATTTGGCTTAGTTGGTAGATTTTTGGAAATGGTGTTTAAGGATTGGGAGGTTCTGGGTTTAGGAGGAGTTGTTTGTTTCAGGGTTTGGTTTTGGGTGCTAAATTCAAGTTAAGTTCGGGTTTCCGACCCATTGCCATCCTCATATGCTTGAATTTAATTTACATTTTGATGTGAAATTGGTAGTTTACTGAAGTTTATATAATTGGTTATGCCTCATAATATCACACTATGTAATGTTGTAGGGGACAATCACAAGGTGGTGGAAGAGGTGGTCGTGGAGGAGGCAGAGGTGGCTTTAGAGGTGGAGGCCGTGGTGGAGGTGGTGGATTTCGTGGAAGGGGTGCTCCAAGAGGTGGCAGGGGTGGTTTTAGGGGCGGTGGCCGTGGTGGTGGTTTTAGAGGCAGAGGGAGATTTTAAAGTAATAATATTTTGTAACAGTACCAATGCCCTTTTATTTGATCCTTTTCCGATGTCAGGGGCATTCAACTTCGAAAATTTGATTCCGAACTTAATTGCGACTGTAGCATGTTCAACACAGATACGTTCATTTCGTATTTTTGTTTATCGAAAGTGCCCATAACCAAGTTTATGATCCATGCTGGTGATCCAGCTTATTCCCCTCTCCACGATAGGTTATGTTCTACTGTTCTACTCTGATTTTGATTTTTTTTTACAATCTCATTATAGATTCTGAACATAATTACTCTTTTTGACATAATCTTTAAAATTACTCATAATTTTTTTTAACCCATGAATAGAGAAATAGTGTGTTTTAATATATTTGAATTAATATTTTTTTGTATTGACAGCAATATTCATATCAATAAAATAAAATTTTAATCGATAGCTTGAGGTTTGAAATTTAGCTTAAAGTCCTTCGTTTTTTATGTATTAAATTTAAACTCAATTATTTTACACTTGAGTTTCATTTCAAAATGATAGTTTTTTTTCTGGTAAAAAGACATTTTCAACACTTTGAATTTTGAAATTGAGTAAATTAGTTTCTTTAGAAAATAAGGTAATTTAATTTTGTAAATTTCAAAAGTGAGCAATTAAAATAGTTAATTATAAAGTTAATGTTTTTCATCAATTATACATGAGTTTGATTGGTATAAAAATAAATTTAGATTTCAAAGTTTGCACATTTTGTCAATTTGATTTTAATTTAACAAATTTATCTTACAACATTTTATAAATGTGTAAATGTTGAAGTTGAATTTATTGAACTTTTTAGTATTAAGGTCAAAATGACAAAATATATAAACATCAAAAAGTTAAATTTATTATTATATTAATCAAATTTACGTACAATTAATGAAATACATTAACACGTAATTAATTATTTTTAATTACTTACTTTTAAAATTAAAACGAATTTTAAAATTTTTTAAAAGAATGAATTTACTTAAGTTTTGTTTAGTAGTGTTTTTTAAAAGCTCTTTTGAATCAAAAGTAATGCTAAACAAGCAACTTTTGAAAGAAATTTTTGGTTTTTCAAAAGCACTTTTCTTCAGATGGAGAAGTTAAAATTTTTAGCTTTTCCATCCCAAAAGCACTTTTGACAGCTCTATTACATTTTCACCTCTCCAACACATGGTGTTTTCCCTTCTTTGATTAAATTGTTTAAAAAATATTTAAAATTTATATTGTATATATTAAAATATTAATTACAAAATATAATAAATTATTTTCTATATTCTTATTAAAATATCATAATATTAATTAATTTAAATATTATTTAAATATTTATTTATTACTTTAAACACATGTCTAAAATATAAATTTTTTTTCTCAAAAACACTTTTTAATTGCTATACTAAACACTTAAATCTTAAACCAAACTTTTAAAAATCACTTTTGAAAATCACTTTTTCAAAGTACATTTCAAAAATACTTCTCAAAAATAATGCTAAACTAACCCTTAATTTTGAACTCGTCCTTTTACCGTTTGTTTACTTCAAATTTTTTTATACAAATTAAATTATATACTAAAGAAATGAGATTCTCTACTGAATTATTATAATACTTAAAAGACTGTTTTAGAACGAGATACGTAAGACTATTACTTTGATAGCTCCAGTTTGATTTAATAATAATTAAATCATTCTCAAATAACATCCAAACAATAGTTTGAAAGTCTGTCAAATCCAATTTGAATTAAAAAATTTTAAATACTTTTATTATAAATTCTGATAATATTTATTTTTTTTTATATAATGTTTCGAGTTATTCATAATTCATTTTCAATCCATAAATAGGAAGATAATGTTTTTAGCACACTTCTTGCATTGACAACAATATCCATACTAATTAAGCTAAGACTCAATTGATAAAATTGAGTTAAATTTAGATTAGCGACAATTTTGATTTTAGATTTTTGAATTGAGTGTTGGGTTCAAATAATATATAATTATGAGTTGTTTATTTGGTTTGTTTTTTGATATATTTTTTTCTTTATTTTAGGGTTCATATTTGAGATTATTTTTTTCAATAATATCATTTTTAACATTCGACTCTCAAATATAAAATTAAAGCTTTAATCTTTAAAAATAAACAAATTATAAATTAATATAAAAAAAATTATGCTTCAACTCTCTCAAAAATAAAAAATATATATTTAATTCCATAAAAAATAGTAAAATCATATATTAATATAAAACAAATTTTATATTTTAACAATTTAAAAATTTATAATTTAATATTTTAACCTATTAAAAGTTTCTCTAAATTTACCTCTAAAGAAATAACAAAGTTTGAATAAGTGTGAAATCTAAATTTCAAAGAGAGTTGAAATCATATTGTCATATTTCCCAACTTGGTAGTAATGAAAGTCAAAAAGTAAAGAGTGGTACCACCCAACAATGCAAAAAGTCATGTTTATCGACTGGTACTACCCAACAATGCAAAAAGTCAAACATGTCCGTGTGGCTGCCAAAGGCTTTTTTTTTTTTCAAGTAAACTAAATTTTTTAATTAATTATGAAGATGATCTTACTTAAAAATCATAGACGTAAATAATTCGATTTGTATAGTGTTATATAATCACATTTCAATTAATTTAAAAAGAGTAATTGTTTTATCAGATCTTTTAACGTTTTATATAATCACACTTTTGTTTAATATTATCAATTTGTAAAACGACATCACTAAAAAATTATTTTTTTTAAAAATGCAATCACTGACCGATCATAGGAGATCGTTACAGTCGATTTGTCAGGTGACACCGATAAAAATCGAATCATTTACATACACAATTTTTAAATTGGATTATTTTTATAATTAATTAAATAATGTGGGTTATTAAAAAAAAAAACCCGGCTGCCTAATGCCTTGGGATTTTGTTCTCTGCAGCAAAGATTTTGAATAAGCCGTAGTTAATAATTGAATGGATATGCAAAACTTGGGCTGATCATATTTGTCCATTTCTACTCAAAAAATAAATAATAAATAAAAACTAAAGATGGGAAAATATCAGAAAAGTGTAATTAATGTGTATATAATATTTATTTCAAAACGTAATAATAAATTATTTTTAATTGTTGCCTATAAATATCAATTAATAATACCTAAAATGAAAGAAAAAAAATGTAAGGTCATTTTAATTTTAGTAAGAAAAAAAAATTCTCTTGGGAGATTTAGAAAATGGCAGCCTCATGCTCTTTTTGACATTTTCTATGGTTCATTGTTGAATAGACCTAAATTTTACTTTTATATATATATATATATATATTAATCTAAGCACAATTCGGACCAAGCTCAAGTTAACTCATAAACCAATTCTATAAATCCGTTAAAATATAAATTTTTATATTAATATTTATACAACACAACGAATAGCATGCAAAGAATCGAGAAAAAAATTGAATAAATTTCATTCATGACATATTTAAATATTGAAATTGAAATTGATTGGATCTTAATTTGATTGGTATCGATATTGTTGTCAGTATGAGAGGATGTAAATTCAAGTGCGTTCAAACGCGTTTATCTTCTTATTTAAGAGTTGAATGAGATTATGAATGCTTTGCAATTGTACATGTAAAACTCGAATTTGAGTTAGAGACGAAGTCAAAATATAATTTTATCATTATATTAACTTATTACGTCAAATCTTTTAAAGGGATTAAATTAAAATTTTATTATTTTAAAAATCAAAATATAATTTTATTATTATATTAATTTATAATTTTAAATAAATTAAAGGGACTGAAAATGATATTTTTTTCGAGGACAAAGCTCTTGATTGCTCCCTTAGCGTCGTTTTTAATTAATATTTATATATTTTAATGATTGTAGAAATATTATAGGGATATTGAGCATTTTTTAATAAATTTAAATTATTATATAATTATAAATTTAGCATTGAATGTTTATATTTTTTTATTAATTTCCTTCTTATTTTTTTAAGTTAAATTTAATTATTTAAATTTTTAAAAAAGTTAAATTATTTTTTTAATGAAAAAAATTGATTAAAACATTAATTTTTTAACGAGATTAACATTGCAGACCAAGTAAGGGTCTAGTTAGAGGGGTAGGCAATGACCTTGTTCTTCCCCCTTAGTTAAAGAGTATAATATCCTTTTTAGTCCTTTTTAGTTATAAAGCATTTAATTTAAGTCTTTTTTAACAAATAATTTAACTTTAGCCTCCAAACTTTTAAATTTTTATTTTGGCACCTAATAATGAATTGTTGGCTTCACCCTTGAGTTCAAGTATACTTCATATTGTCATAACATTATTTATTTTATATTTCACATCAAAAATAATTTAAAGATAAAATGTTCAAAAATAAAAATAAAAATAAAAATAAAAAATTCATCAAAATTAAAAAAAATAACACAAAGTACATTTAAATTGCCATGAGAGTTGACATTTTTAAAAATTCAACGTTTTAATCAATATTTTCGTTAAAAAATAACAATTCAATTCTTTTTAAAAGTTTAATATCAAATTAGATTATTTTTAAAAGTATAAGAGTTAAGTTTAACTTAAAAAATGAATAAGAGTGAAATTGATAAAAGATGCAAATATTAAGGGTTTAATTTATAATAATATCTTAAATTAGAAACAAATTAGGGTTCTGCTTTCCCTTTTTGGTTGGTATTCTCCTTTTTCTAGAAACTCAAAGCTATTATTTAATATTTCATTTTTCCTGCTAAAACCCGAAGCTGAAAATCGATAAAATGACGATCAAATTATTAATGGAGTTGGTAAGCCATCATTTGACTTTGTAATATACCAAAAACCCTTTTTTGAGGAGAAAACTTCAATCTCCAGCAAACGCGTTTCCACCCCCCCCCCCCCCCCCCAATATTAAGCACTTTTAACATTCTCTGGCATTTTTCGAAAAAAAAATCCTCACATTTTTTTCTTTAATTTTCCGCTTTCTGCCTTTACATTCTTCATAATTCCAATCTATCATCACATAATCAAAGAAAAAAATTCTGGGTTTTTTTAGAATCTCCAAATCTTTCTCTTTCATTGAAGAAAAAAAATCGAAAAACATGTGTCCTATGAGGTTCTTGTTGGTGTTTTTCTCGGCAATTTTAGCTGGGTATTTTGCTTGGAGAACGGCGGTGGGTTCATCGGTTGATGCCGATGATGGGGTTTCTGAAGATTCAAGGAAAATTGTTGCCAAGAATGAAGAAGATTTCAGTTTCAAAATGGTATGTATTTGTGTTCGTATAATTATATTTATCATTTTCAAATTATTATATTATTTAAAATAATTGTAATTTTTTTTTCCTGATATTGAATTTCCAGATGGTTAAGAATGGATTCTGGGTATTTGTTGATATGGCTAGTGGAAGGTATTTGTGGAGGAATTTTAAGGAATTGAAGAAAGATGAGAAATTAAAGAGCTCTTAACAGTTTTTGATTGAATTGTAGAATTATGTCTAAACTTTTTTTTTTCTTATTCAATATGTATGAATGTGTATGTATGAAAATTTGAGTTTGTTGTTGCTGTTTTCAAAGATGGGGAAATTTGAATCTAAAGAGATGAAAAGTTTTCAATTATTGTAGATTTATCATGTTTTATGAATGAAAATTTATCTAATTAGAATCTTTGGTTGATGAACTGAATTTCCTGCAAATTTTTTTTCTATATTAGAGTTTATTTCTTTTTGAATAAATTATCGAATTTTGTGGATAGAGAAAACAGTATTCGGTGAGTTTTAATCTTAAGAGTTCGATCCGATTATAAATTTAGTTATAACTCAATGTGGTTATTGAATACCAAAAAATCAGTTTAAAAAATTCTCAGCCTTCTGTGTTCAAAGGAAAAATAATCTATTTGCAAAAGGATAGTGGAGCGGAGATTAAAAATTTTGATTGCAGTGAAATTGATTATTGTACTTACAATATTATTATAAAAAGTAATAAAAATTAAAAAGATTAATTTTCATAAAACTTAAAATAATGAACATAATATAAAAAAAAGTGATTTGATGTGTGCATTGTATATAATAAAAGCTTTAAATAATTATTTTAATAAAATTGTTAAAAATGTTTAATTATAATTTTATTCAAAAATAATAATTTGTATCATGATATTATTATTTTTATTATTTAAATAAACTCGTGTAAAAATAATTTTGTATTTAAGGATAAAATAGGAAAATCGTAATTAAAATATTTGTTGACAACAATATTTATACCAATCGAGTAATTAAATTTTTATTTTTTTATATATTTTTTATTCATTGTCTTTAATGCTTCATTGTAAAGTATTTGTATAAGTTTTTTTTTGTTTTTTTTTTTGTAATTTTACACGTTATAAACATCCATTTTAAAAAAGTTTTCGTTGATTACATTAAATCGTTTATTTGTGACTGTAATGATTTATAATTGAGTTATAAAAACTACAATAATTCTATCTTAACCATAGTAAAAGATAAAAAGATTAAAATTTGTTGATACAAAAATCAACAAAGGAAGAGATAAGGAGGAAAAAGTAATGAAGGTAAGGAGGTTGGCTCACCTATACCAGGTGGAGAGTCAAAATAAGAGGTTGAGGAGGAGAGGAGGAACACTTGGGTTTTTCTCTATAATTTATCTCTCATTCTATGGGGTATATATACAAGGGTATCCCCTATCCCATTGTGCCATGTAGTTGACAACATGGAAGGTAGGCCTACTTATGTGATTGATCAGGTTGTAGAGCTGTTACAAATCAGTTGTCCTCATATGTAGTATTGTGTGATTCTACTTTGACATTTTTTTTTATTTTAGTTGTTCAAAATTATTATACCTTAGTAGTTCAAAATAGATTTTGTAGCGGATAGTCTTTAAGGTAGTCCAAATAAGACTCGCGAAAAGTCAATTACAGATGGTTTTGAACAAGAGTCACCTTTAAGGATGTTAAGTGGAGGGTTACTCTCACGGGCAGTCCCTAATTGTCCTTAGTGGAGGGTCAATGACAAGCCCATCTCTTGTTCTACCACGTATTCTTATCAAATTACGAGTATAACAAAAATAAATCGTAGTTATTAAAATTAGATTAGGCCAATCGATTAAATTGGTTGAAATCAACTGGTTCAATGGTTAAATCAATGTTATAAAACCTTGTTTTAATTGAATCAATTCAAATCATTAAAAAATAGAAAATTAAAATTGATTTCGGCTAATGTTTCGGCCTTTCGGGTTTTGGCCCAATTTTATTTTAGTTTTTACCCAATCTGCAACCCATTTAATTTTTATTACATCTGAACCTTAAAATGATCTAAAAAGTAAAAACAAAAATAGAAATCGATTGAGTGAACTAGATTTTGTTTGTCATAATAATTTATTTACCCTCTAATTTTACAAAAAAAAAAATCATTTTAATCTCTTATTTAATTTTTTTTTTCTTTTTAACTCTTAGACTTTTACTATTCCTCAAATAACTTCAAAATAGATGAAAAAGTTAATTTTTGTTAACTTTGATGATATAACATTCATGTGAATTGTAATGTAAATGTCATGTAAACAATTAATTAATTTTTTAAAATTATAAAAAGTATTTTAAAATATTTTTATAATTTTTTTAAAATTTAAAAATCAATTAATTACTGACATGATATTTATATCTCAATTCACATATATAAATGTCAGTAAAATTAACAAAAATTAATTTTTTCATCTATTTTTAGGTATCTGATACATAACATAAATTTAAATATTGAAAAAAATGAAAAATTAAATAAAAATATAAAGTTAAAAAACTAAATAAATTATTATATTTGTTTTTACTACATGACTTTTGCCGTTTGCTACTTTGCTGTTATTACCGCCGCCTGCCATTTGCTCTTTGCTTCTTCGACGTCGAAAATATTTTAATATAAGGACTATACAGGGGAAAATGAGTACCAACTAATTCCAATTGAAAAATAAGTCGAAACAAAATTGAAATGAAGAACTTAAAATAATGAATGAGAAAAAGATGAAGGCTTTGAGATAAGAGTTTTTGTTTGGGAAGAAATAAAGACGACGCTGCGAGACACGTGCTTTTTTTTTTTTTTAAATGCTGTGTATTTGGCAACATCTTTACTCCTTCTTTTTCTTTTTCATTTTGTCATAATTACTTCAATGCTTTGTATAATGTGTAAATTTAATGGTTTAGTGGGTAGCTTTAATAACAAATGGTTTTATTGTTGGATAAAATATTTTATATTTTTCGAGTGAAATAAGTTTGTAATTTTAATAAATAAATAATATAAAAAAATTCGTTAAAAGAAATGAAAAAGAGAAAAAATAAAGAATAAAAAAAGAAAAAAGAATATAAAAGAAAAAAAATTAAATTATTAAAAATAAAAAAAATATTGGTACCAATTGTAGAATTTAATTTAAAATGTTTGGTTGAAATGATGATTTAACGCGACACATCAATTTATTGTTACCTGTTAATGATAATTAATGGTTTGTTGATTAAAATATTATAACGCGATAACGAAAGTAACTAAAACGTAACATTTCAAATATAAATTACTAAAATATAATATAAGATAAATAAAAGAGACTATTTTAATAGTTTACCTTTATTTTTTTCAAACTTCCTTTTTAACATATTTGATAAAACTACGTTAAAAGAATTAACAGAATGTTATGAAATTTTATATGTGGAATATTTTTAATAAGATATAATTTGTTATTTAAATAATTTAATAAAATAATTACATGTGAAAAATAATAAAATAAATAATACATAATTCAAGTTTTAATTTTTTAATTTTATTATTCATTTGTTTATTTTTTAAAGCTTCTTTCAGCAAATATTTAAAAAAAATTAAAAAAAAGATTAATGATAAAAAAAACTTAAAAATATAATTAAAAAAACATGTAAATATTAAAAGTCAATCATTATCCCTAAATAAAACTGTACCTTTGTTGCTTTCTTTCCTATGTGTATGCCGTCTTAAGCTCCTAATATAATATATATTTTTGGTCAAGAACTAAAATAATAAAATTGGTTTCTCTTTTGTTTCCTTTTTACTCCCCCAACCCCCCCCCCCCCCCCCCCCCCCCCCCCCAAAAAAAAAAAAAAGCAAAAATACAAACTTGCTAAGCTTTCAACTTTCAATCAAGCTTCAATTTTTGTCCTCTCTCTCAGGTACTTGCCAACCTCTTTGTTACTTACTTTCATGTGATGGGTAGTTTTTAATTTCTAGAAAACTACTCAAAATGTGATAAGAACCTGCACCCTTTTTGGGGTTTATATGTAAATGATGAAGCATTTTCCTTTTGGGGTTTGTGGAAGTCATCACTGTCAGATCATAACAACTCTGCAACGAAATGATTTGGGTTGTTCATCTTTTATTATTTTATAGATAAATAGAAGATGCATTTTATGTGTTTGTTGTTTTACCTGTTCCATTAGCTGTTTAATGGTGGAGATTTGCTCCCCTCACTATGATGTATAGGATTAAAAAGATTTGTGAAGAAATAAGCATGCTTTATTGATTTGAAACATATTTTAGAAGATTCCAAGTAGTGATTGGAACAATGTGAATGAAATGGAAAAATGAAAATCAAGTTTATGTATCCTTCAGCAGCTTAATTTTTAGAAAATTAAGAACATTTTATGAATTTGTATAAACTATGAAGCTACCTTTCTCTGATCCAACCATATCTGGATATGGATACGAGGGTAGATGTTCTAAGAGGGCTTCAAGTATTCGATACTGACACCTGAGTCTGAGTATCATAGCTATTAAGTATTGAGGTTTAGAGAGGCTTCTGTATATACAATTGACACTATAACCTCTCATACTATTTTTAAGTAGTGTTGTCTGGTATATGGTTATCTGGTTGTTGTCTAATGATTCTGTGTTTACTTCTCGTATTCATAGAGAATTGAAGACTAGGGAACTTAAGATGTCGACTGGGGGAAATTCAGCGAATATATTTTGGCAAGAATCGCCTGTTGGGAAGCTTGAGAGGCAGAAGCTACTTAACCAAAAGGGTTGTGTTGTATGGATCACTGGTCTCAGTGGATCAGGTTTATCTCTCCTCTGTGCTTCTATTTTTTCTTCCGAGCTACGATTCCCATTCCTTGAAACTTAAAACAATTATCAGCTTGCTTTGCTTCATCCTGATTTCAAATTTGAAAAATGCTTCTTAGATCCAATGATCATGTTTCAGGTAAAAGCACACTTGCATGTTCACTAAGTAGGGAACTTCATACAAGAGGCAAGCTATCTTACATACTTGATGGGGACAACATTCGGCACGGATTAAACAAGGATCTTGGTTTCAAGGCTGAAGATCGAACAGAAAATATTCGCAGGGTTGGTAAGTATGTTGAGAAGTAGAAGTCTATATAGCTAACGTGTTTGGTTTATGTAATATATAGTTTTGTCCAGCAAGCAAGACTTGTAATATATGACCGCAAATCGTGGCAAACGTTCAGCTATCTGAAGTTTAATTGTTATGAAACACTGTATTATTACTGTATATGATTGTTGCTTTTGTTGCTCCGGTTCTTCATTTTCCTTAAAGTACCTATATTTGACACAATATGAGGGAATGATTCTCCAAAGATATGAAAGACTTAGAAAAAAAGTTAAGTATACCCATATCTAACAGTCACCTTGGAGTCCGAGTAACTTGGATTTTTATGACTAAATGGTTTAGCACAGCTCAGTTAGGCACTGTCCTTTGATTTATTTCATTTCATTTCAAGTTGTTTCTAACATTTTGTGCATCTAATTCAGGTGAAGTGGCAAAGCTCTTTGCAGATGCTGGTTTAATCTGCATTGCCAGTCTAATATCTCCATATAGGAAAGACCGTGATGCATGCCGAGCAATGTTGCCGGATTCTTTTATCGAGGCAAGCTCCTTCTAAATGGTTCTCATCTTTGCTTATGTTGTTTGTACTTAAGTTGAAATGCTTTTTTCTTTGTACACCCGTAGGTTTTCATGAATATGCCCCTAGCATTATGTGAAGAGCGAGATCCAAAAGGTCTTTACAAGCTTGCCCGTGCTGGAAAGATTAAAGGTGTGCGCAATTGCCTTCATACATTCACTAACATTAAGTTGCCTCTTTCATTTTAACAGCAATATATACGCATTGTCACATAGAAATTCATGGTTATTTTTTTTAATGGATGAATTGTTGAAGATGATTCCTCATTTATCCTTTACCAACTAATTGCGTTACTTTTGCAGGTTTTACTGGCATAGATGATCCTTACGAACCGCCTTTGAACTGTGAGGTATGTGTTTAGTCGGTTACGAAAACTATTAATGGCGGCATTGAGAATTATAACTAGGCTATTATTCTGATCCAAATACTGCTAGTTTACGGGTAATGGTTTTCCTCCTTTATAGATAGAACTAAATCAGAAAGACGGAGTTTGTCCCACACCTGGTGCCATGGCTGGGGAAGTAGTTACTTACTTGGAGGACAAAGGATATCTGCAAGATTAACGACCATTTCTTGGTTGTCATAGTTGAGCATTCTCAATCGAGTTCAATTGCCTGCCAACAGCATATTCCTTTCGTCCCAAGTAGTTGTTTTCTTTTAAGTGGACAGGGTTTTCAAGTTAGTGGGCACATCAAGGTCACTAACCACTCCATTGTTTTACTGGAAATTACGGATCCAGGTCATCGGATTTATTACTTGGATTCTGGATATTTATTAATGAACACCGCTCGTGTCTCAGTTTGAACTTCTTATATTTACAACATTCTAGTCTTTAAAGCGAGTACATTCCAGTGGATATACTATGTCGCGGAATAAACTCCGTACTGGTGCATTCATGGTGGATCCAGAAAATTGTGCCATGCATGGAAAATCAAGTCTTATTTATGTGGATTTTATCCAGCAGAAATGCAGAAATTGAAACCGAGATGGCAGATGCATTTTCAAATCAAATCATGTTTATCATAACTGTATATGTATATAATTTCAGATACTAGTAAATGAAGAGGTTGTAAAATAACGGTCGTAACTGTCTGCATAAATAATTTCATTTTGAAAATCCTGTGTGGCATGAAATTCAGAAGAATAAAAATTGAGTCGGTTTTCAATTAACTACAAACCGGTACACCGACCGCCATGGAGAACAGCATCAAATGGTTTGCTTCCATAGGGCTTTCGGTGAACCTTCATACTTGTAGCTTTTAAGAACCTGAAGTAGCTTTCAAGAACTTAAATCAATTTTCAGAAGCTGATCGATGTTGTTTAGATGCTTTGTTGAGTTGTATTCTTGTGCATCGAGGAGTTCGTTCGAGTATGTTCTTCGGATTGATCGATTCCAGGATTTTTTACAACAGTTTGCAAGGTGTCCATCACACCTCAGGCGTACTGCGACCTGCAACAAAAACAAACTCAGTTAACTTGTTATTTATGATGTTCCCAATGTACCCATTTCACTTGTTGGCAGCGCTTTTCTCTCATAAACAAAAAATGGTTTAAGGTGAATTTTAACGACAGACATAAAGCATGAGTCAAAGACCAAGACATCTCTTTTATGCCAAAACAAAACAATTGAAATTTTCAAACCGATCAAATGCTCACCCGTAAAATCGAGCACTTCATTACCAGTTATAAACACTTAAAGTCATACCAACTTCAACAGTCATCCGAAAATGAGAGCACCAGTATGAAAATGTTATTGTCCTTAGGTCACCAACAAGAGTTTCATTCTTGTACCTACTACTTAATGGCTTGTTTTACAGCATAACAGTCCGACAAGCGGATGCTACCGATGAACATGAACAAACACACAAATCATAACATTGAACAAATATTTGAAAACTTCAAAATCTAGCACGAACCTGACTCATTTGAGGACGAAGAATAGGAGAGTGCTCGATGCACAGAGAGGCAGTCGAAACCATGCGATTCGCTTCCTTTACATCATAATCATCACCTAGGGAAGGATCAATGAGCCCTTTAATATCATTCTTATCAAGAAGAGGCTTTGCCTACAAGAATCAAAAGAGTATAAGTAACCATTTTTTTTACGATATGGTTGGAGGGATCAAATTCATCTCGAGGAAATGTACCCATATTACGATGCTTTGTTGTCGATCATCTAAAACTCTCCGTCCTGCAATGAGCTCCAAAAGTAGAACTCCAAATGCATATACATCGGTTTTCTCATTAACTAAGCCGTGCATGAAGTATTCAGGAGCCAAGTAGCTGCATCTCGAGAAACAAATGTGTTAGCGTTACCAAAGAAGTATTTATTAACTCGATACAGAGACTTTAGGCTTACAAACCCAAAGGTGCCTTCAAATTTCGATACGTTGTGGTGAGTCCACTGTTTTGGTAGCCACTTTGCAAGGCCGAAATCACAAATCTGGATGAGAAATAGGCCAACATAATCAAACAATAGAAGGAAGAAAGGGAATGGTAATACATCAGATCATTAAGAGCTTTATAAAACAACTGTCATAAACTTAGTTCTTATACATAACTTGCTTTATATTAACAAAGAAAAGCACGAAACCGACACCCCTGCATGTCTCTCGGCAGGATATGGAATCGGAAAACTCAACTCATAACTAAAACACGTGTAATATACAAAGCTTTCACCATAACTGCAGCCACCAGCAGAGTGAGCACAAAGGAAGAAAGTAATCAATATCTCACATACGCTTCGCATTGGCTCGATCCAAAGTTGCCAAATTTATGATCTAAAGATTAGAGCTTGCACAAGGCTCACACGCGCTTAATGAAAGCATCCAGTATAACAACCATAATCTAGGACAACAAAATAACCAATATAATTTGACCAGTTTAACTAGGAGAAATGGAGAAAAAAAAATAACTACTAGTAGGTGATCCAATGTATGTCATTGAAAAGTTTCAGAGTTTAGCAAATTGAAATCCTTATCCTTTTGCAGTTGAAATACCCTAAGCTCAAAAATAAACATGGTCGTCTATGTCTCCATATGCAACTTTTTTGTGGTCCTCTAACTATATGTTCTTTTGATTTAGTATGTAAATAGCAACAGGGACAGTGAAGTAAACCATGTCCTGCAAAATTACTGAAAATTTTCAAAGAAAATAGTCATATAGATTTTGGCCACGAAGTATGCGTAGATCATTTCAATATATATATAGTAGCTAGTTCACATAGATAACCTGGATTACTTAATATTGGAGTAGCAGTTTCATGATTTCTTTGTATCATGAATGACACAGATGTGTGTTTTGGACTCCATACACTCTGGATTCTTGCAAATCTTTCACGGCCCTCTGTTATTAAAACATTTAATTCGGTGTAGCCGATGAATGTAAGACTTGAGAAGTACCTGAGGCTTAAAATTCTCAGTAAGCAGAATGTTTTCAGCCTTGATATCTCGATGAATAATCCGCCTTTCGCAACTCTCGTGAAGATATTTGAGGCCATCGGCCGTACCCAAAGCAATCTTATATCTTTTACTCCAATCTAGTATTCCTTTGGATCCTGGATAAAGTCAAGAGCATCACAAGATTTCATATATATTGGATAATAAATACTTGAGATAAATAATGCAGAATAGTAAGAACAAACCATTAAGAACCGATGCCAAACTTCCGAATGGAGATAACTGAAAAACAAGATGCATTCCTCCTTCTACACCACACCCAATCAATGTAGCGGTGTTCGGATGGTTTACATGCGCTATAATGCCAAGCTCACTCAGGAAGGCGGCTGTCATCTCATCCGATGTCCCTTTTGTGGCACGTTTTATTGCGACAAACCTTCCGTCTTTCAAACAACCCTTGTAGACTATCGAGTAACCACCCATTCCGATTATGTTTTCTACAAGAAAAAGAACCTTATATACTGTTTTAGCAAGTATTTGAAGCCTTGAAATTAATTGCATACCGCGGTTAAAGTTGTCAGTTGCAGCTCGGAGCTCGAGTAGGCTAAAGTTTTGTAAAGAAGATTTGAAGTTGCACAGTTCTTGCATCATAGGATCCTCTTCCATCCTCCTGCTGCTCTTTCTTGTTCGCTTCGATGCAGAGAGAATGGGGATCGAAGCTAAGTGCTTTTTCGATCTTTTTTTCCATAATTGGAAGAGTTTTTTCCAGTTAGAAAGTGCTACCGAACCTGTGCAACTAACTACTGCGTGCGGGCTATTATCAGGTGAATTTGTGCTGGATTCCGAGCCTTCAAAGCAAGCCTCTATAACTCCTTTCGGAGACGATCTGTCTTGTTTCTCCTTTTTGGCGTTGAGGCCCCCTAATTCTACGATGCAATAAGAAACAAAGAGTGGTAAAGAGCTTGAAGTACTGAAACACATGAACCACATAAAGAGAGCTAGATAACAACCTTGGGCTGATCCATATGAAGAAATCATAGCCTCTTGTCTTCTATGTCTTGCTTGAACAAGCATATCTTCGAAGTTCTGCTCCGGCCTATCGCCTGAATCCATGGAGTCCGAACTGGAAGAAATCAATGGTCATTACAAATCAATAATCCAAATAAAATGCTAGAAATCAGTATCTGTGCTGGTCTCATTATGTTTATAGGTGACTTTGCTATGGGGGAGATAATTATAAACTTAGAAGTGAATGATTTGTTGAATAACCAAAAGAAAAAAGAAAGAAAATCATAATCACGCCAATGAAAACTTGAAAATCCAAAAGATGAAAATAATGGGAAAATGGGAAATGATGAAAACGGGAAAATTCATGAAGGAAAATAACCAAAAATGCATGTTTATCATGTATATGTATGTGTACAAAATCCCCAAAAATAAAACTAGAAATCACCACTTAAATGGGAATGAAAACCAACAATCTTCTTTATAGGACAGAGAAACAGCACAAAGAAAAAACAAATATATATAGAAGCATTATTTACATAACAGAGAATGAGAAATGATGAAAATGGGAAAAATCATGAAGGAAAATAACCAAAAATGCATGTTTATCATGTATAAGTATGTGTAGAAAATCCCCAAAAATAAAACTAGAAATCACCACTTAAATGGGAATGACAAACAACAATCTTCTTTATAAGACAGAAACAGCACAAAGAAAAAACAAAGATCTATACATTTTTCATATCTTTTCCAAAAGAAATCAAATGGAAGAAGCCATTAAAAATACCACTCACCAACCATTAGATAAAATACCAAAAAGAAAAAAAAAATTCCAATAAAACTAAGGAGAAAGCAAAGTAAGAACTCTTTACAAGCAATTGTTTAAAAGATAAGACATTCTCAAATGCGATGACATGAGGCATACAAACCTTAAAGTAGCTTGTTTCTGGTCATTAATGTCAGCCATGAACACTATCAAAACAAGCAAATAAACCAAACCAAACAACGTGACAGAGAGAAAGCAAAGCAAGTAAGAGAAAGAGAGAGACACCAAACAAAAGGAAGAAGAAAAGAATGTTAGAAATGGTTTCTATGACATTATAGCCCTGTTCTTTAGTAGTCAAATTCAATTTTGAACCCCCAAAAATTCCCATTGTTTATGTTTTGCTTTCTAATTCTAAGCCCCCGAAAATGGCAACCTCAAACTAGAAAAAAACTATATATGGAAAAGTTTTTACTGCTTTCTCTCTCTCTCTCTCTAAAGATTTCTATGACACCATAAATGGCCTCTGGTGTCGACAGTATGCTCGGTTTGTTCTGATGTGATTGAATCCAATATTATTTTTTGGGTTAAAATGTGCTATTAGTACTGTACTTTGACAAAATTTGAGATTAGTCCTTATAGTTAAAAAGTTAAATTTTTTTTTTATATTAATCTAATCATTATCATGTTGCTAGTTTTTGTCAAATTTTATTAACATCTTTATTTTCTGTCAATCATACATCACATTATATAAAAATAGCTTAATTAATGATAAATTTTGAGATAAAATATTAACAATATCAATGATTAGATTGAAATTTTTAAATTAAAAAAATAAAAACACTTAATTTGTTAAGTACATAGACTAAGTATAAAATTTTATCAAAATACAAGTACAAACAACATATTTTAAACTATTTTTTCTGTTTGAATGAGTTTAATGGCAATATTGAGATTAATAGGATTAATCAAAGGCTTAATGTAATATTTGGTATTTGAATTTGACATTTTTTTTAATTTGGTACTTGAATTTGACAATTTTTCTTAATTTGGTTCCTAAACTTTTTTTGGATCTAATTTGCTACCTAAATTTGATATTTTTTTTCTTAATTTGGTACCTAAGTTTTTTTTAGATTCAATTTGATACCTAAATTTATTAAATATTATAAAAATTACGCAAAACAATAATAGTGCTGAAATTTTTTTGTTATGCTACAAAAACATTGTCAATTTTAGTGAAAATTCATGTTAAAAATAGGTATTGAGTTATGCTTAACGAATTAATATTAAAAAAAAAGATTAAGTATCAAATTAAAAAAAAAGTCAAGTTCGGGTACCAAATTAGATTCCAAAAAGTTTAAGTTCCAACTTAAAAAAAAAATGTCAAGTTTAGGTACCAAGTTAGGAAACAGTATCAAGTTTGAGTACCAAATTAGACCCAAAAAATTATATACCAAATTAGGAAAAAATGTCAAGTTCAAATACTAAATGTTATATTAAACCTTAATCAAACAATTTTGGTGTTCCTCTATGTAACAATCATTTGTTATATTAGCATTTTTTTTAATATATTGGTGTGATTACGTGGTAGTATATATGTTCATACTTTCTTAACTCTTTGCCAACACACACATACCTTGTATACACAAGTGCTCAAACCCAGATCTTCTAGGATGAACAACATTCTCTTTTCCACTGGAGCCACTCATTGGATTCCTTATAAGTTAACAACTGTTCTCTTTATAATAGCAACAACCATAACTGTGAAGTACATTTTTTATTAAATTAATTTCCTATAACAACATATAACTTAAAATTTTAACTATAATTATAATTATTTCATATAAGAAAATCTATTAATTACAATTTATTATATAAAAATGATCATAATTAAAATATTATTTTAATAAAATATTTAAATTTTATATGAAAAATCTATTAATTATATTTTATTAAATGAAAAAAAAATTTTAATAAGTAGAATTAAAGATATCAATTTAATAAACTATTAAATTTCCTAATTAAATATCCTACTATAAATTTAGAACCTCATAAACTTATAAACAGATTATTTGAATTTAATAACTCATAATAAATGGATGAATTTAATTTGATAATTCATGTTGATTAATTGAACTTGTTAGATTGGTGAATTTTATAATTAATTATGTGAAATAATGTAAAATAAAATATGCATAAAAGTAAATAATGCATGCACGTAGTACACGTATTTTAATTTTGTTGATTTGATTTTTACTTTCTTTATTTTTTTCATAAAATTTTCACTTTCTTTATTTGATAGAAATTAATATATAAATTCTATTGTAAGTTTACAATATTTTCTTTTTATAACATGTTATAGGTAGGGACAAAATTAGAAAAAAAAATTTAGGAGGCAAAATTAAATTGTAATTTTTATGATAATAAAAATACAATTTCATCATTTTAATAGTTTATATCTTTATAATTTTTAAATGATTAAATCAATTTTTTATATTTTTAGGAGGCAAAGTGCTTACTTTTACTAATTTAAAAATTTAAAGGGAATAGAAAATTTTTCGTTTTAGGGAATCGCTCCCTTACTAACCCCCTAATTTCGCACAACCACTTCTTTATAACGGCAAAATCTTAAAATTGTTAAAGAAAAAATTGATTGTATATAACATTCATAACCATATGATGTCTATTTTTTTAAAAAAATTCTTCTCTATACAAATCAATATAAGAAAAAAAAAGTCAAATTCTACTATATGCTCTCTTTTTTTATTTAATTTTTTTAATATAATTTAATTCTAGTTAAAGTATGGTATTAATCTTTGTATTTTTATAAAATTTAATTATTATATTTTAGAAGTTAAAAATTCAATTTTCTTATTGTTTTTAATTTGAAAATTTTAATTCAATTATCATCGTCGTTGGTATTTTAATAAAAAATATTAACTTAACATATTTATTTTCTAGCAGTTGTTTATCACATAATATGAATACAACTTCATCAACGTGCCAAGTTCATAAAATTTGACGAGAAATACTAACAATATTAATTATTGATTGGACTAAAATTTTTAAATTAAAAAAAAAGTAAAATGACATAAATTTTAATTTTTTAAGTATAAGAGAAGATGACTTAATTAATAACTTTTTAATCTCAAATTTTATCAAAATATAAGGACTAACAACATTTCTAGCTTTTCTACTTTTCAAAATATGTATTTCAAGTCTCAACGTTAACTTTTTTGTTGTTGTTGTTGTTGTTGATGGAGGCGAAGCTTATTTTCTTAAACATATGATAAGATAACATATACATCTTCGTATTTTTTGTCCAATTAAACAATTTTATATATTTATTGATTTGCTTAAAATTATGATCAAATTGATAGATTTTGTAAACATTAGAGAGTTAATTTTTTAGGGATAAATATCTAAATTATACATGAATTATGGTTTAATGTGCAATTGTATACATAAATTTTGATTTTGTATATTTTTATACATGAAATTTTGATTTGATTTGATTCTTGTAAATTATTAACACAATTATTGATATAACATCATTTTATGTTTATATGTTGCATACATAAATAATTATATTTATTCAATATAAAAATAAATTGATGTATTTATTTTTTTAAATGTGTATGATTAAATCAAAATTAAAGTTTCAAGTATACATTTGAACCACAATTAGAGCTTCACGTGTATAATTGCACCAAATTAAAATTCATGTATATAATTGCATATTAAACCAATGTTCATGTATAATATTGAGATTTATCCCATTTTTTTTATTATGCTAATAAAAAAGGACACATTAGACTTTTATTGTGGACTTACAGCAGAGTGACAAAAAAAATCAAATTTTGAAAATGTTAGTGATTAAATAAAAAATTTGATAGTTATGTGGTCAAAATAGAAATACTCTCATGGTCAGGTGATTCTTTGTCTAATTTACTCATTAATTATTAATAATAGAGAAGATCATATCAATAATGTTTTTTAATTTTTATTTATTTGAACTATACAAGTTAGAAGATGGATTCAACGTCTTAAAAATAAGTAATATTAATTAAATTGTAATAAAAAAATAAACATATCAATGAAACTAGATTAATTATCAATTAATTAGCAATCATATTAACATTAAGTTAGACTTCTATTTATATTAAATTATACTCATTATTTTAAAATAATTATCCTATAAATCAATTAAAAAGTAGATTTAATGAACCCGTGTATTGACTTGATAATTAAGGTATTCATCATACTAGGTGATCTGGGTTCAAGTCATATTTAAATAACAATAATATTAAAAAAATTAATTCCTTCAAGATTATTGTCTGATCATAAATGATAAAGTCCTTCAAGATTTTCCAATTTTAATTTTTTTTTTTTGTGAATTACAAGGGGAGGGTAAAGCTCTAACAACAATGTGGCTGGCGCAATCCAAATTCAGGCCATATCTGAGACAATGAACACCCTTATTCATCAGACCAAGACATTGGGTTCCTTTTTAGCTTTTATTTGATTAGCTATTATTGAAATATGTTTTGTTATTGGTAGAATTTGGTAAATTTTGATAGTGAAATGGTGCATGATGCGAGAGTTAAATAATAGAGTGGAGATTTCACTTGTTAAAAATTACGATTCTTATCTAATCATAATTATTAAAAGGGTAAACTATTAAAATAATCATTTTTATTTATCTCAAGTTATATTTTAATCACTTATGTTTGAAATGTTACGTTTTAATAACTTACGTGATCGTTTTGTTACAAAACGGTCACTCTGTCATTAAAATCTGTTACCTCCCAAACGTGACAAATAAAATGAGTTTTAAATGCCAACATGCATGTCCAACCAAGTAAATAATTGATTTTTAATTAAATAAATTTAATTAATTGAATTTTCTAAATTCAAACATAATTGATATTGTTTGATTGAACATGCACGTTGGCATTTAAAACCCATTTAACTGTCATGTTGGATTGTCATTTGAGAGGCAATAAATTTTAAAGGCAGAATGACTATTTCGTGACAAAATGATAACATAAGTGATTCAAACGTAACATTTCAAACATAAATGACTAAAATGTAACTTAAGACAAACAAAAATATTACTTTAATAGTTTACTCTTATTAAAATCCTTCACTCACTTGCTGCTGATTTTTATTTGTTTAATTATTTGAAAGAATGCTTATTATTAGTAGATTTTTAGTGGAATTTGATAGTGAAATGAGGTAATATGTCAAAGTTGAATTAGTCATTCCTTTCAACTCGAAGTCACTAACTCAATTTAAATGTTATTTTCCGTCATTCAAATTTAACAAAATACATCACAAAAATATGCTACCGAAATGATTAATTAAAAAAACACGTTTTCAAAGATGGAAGAACTAGAAATAATCAAATTAGGACATTTTATAAAATTTGACAAAAATTAAAACAAAAAGCTTAATTTAGTATATAAAAAATAATTATTCAATTTTTTTTACTTAAAAATATAACTATTCAAATTAACATTCGGTAATAAAAATTATTTCTAATTAAAATGGAATTAAAAAATATATAAATATTAGGGTAGTTTTTTTTTTTTTTTTATAGTAGAGGTCATGGCGGCTTTAACATCAATAGAATTCTAGGTCCACTTTTTAAGTTCAGGTTCGAATCGATTTGAAATATAAGTTTAAAATTTTGCTTAAATTCGGTCTGAATAAAAATGCTAAAAATCGAATCCGGTCCACCTGTATTAATTTTTTTATATTATTATTTTTATATAAAAATAAATTTTTAAAATATAATACATCAAATACACTAAAGATATTAAAATAAATATTTCCTAACAAATTTAAAATAAATTTAAAAAAGATTTATATTTAAAAAACATTAATATAGGTCAAACTTAACAAATAAATACCTCAAAAATAATAACAAAATTAAAATAATAACTATACAATATTCAAACAATAATAATAATATAATAGCGAAACGACAAAAAAACAATGACAAAATAGTAGCTAAAACAACTAAAACAACAATAAAAAGTAGCAAGTATTTTTTTTGTAAATTCGAGTCAAGTCCAAGAAAAAAAAAATTATTTGAGATCCGAAATGTTTAAAAAAATCTCGTTTTTATCAAAACTTTTTTTTCAAAAATATTTTTTGACCTTCGAACCAAACCACTATGATGAGATCTATTTACAAGTAGATTGAAAGTTTGATAAATGTTATATATTTTTATTTTTTATTTTTATTTTTTTACTACACCTTATAAGATTTTTTTAATATACTGATATAATTATATGATAATATTTATTTATATTTTATTAATCATTTTACAAACGCATATATATTTTATACACGTATAAAACACTTGTAAATATTTTCAACGTGGTCAAAGAATAATTTTCCTAAATATTAATATAAAAAACAATTTATAATAAAATCATCCAAGTCTATAAAAAAAAAAAAACCGAAAAAAATTCAATCCACGAGGCGACTCAACTCACGTGTAAAAACCAGCGGCCCAACCCAAAGAAACAAATTCTCTCATACAGCAAAGAGACCATTTTAAAGTGTAAAAACTCCCTCACATTTAGCTTCGTTCATGTCAGGTGACTCTTCAATGGCTTCTCCATTAAGGTAAAAACGTTTTCAACATTCTCATGCATGTTGTTTACATGTATCATTTGATGCACTAGGCTAATCTGAAAAGCTAAAGCTTTGAATTCTTATTTTTTTCTTTCTTCTTCTTCTTTTTTTTTTTTTTTTTGCAAATTCTAATATATATAGTGTAAGCAATGTTCTTTCTGGGTTTTGGATATGATACTAAGTATTGATCATGATCGTGGGTTATTTTAGGGTTTTTTATTCATGTTATTGTTGGTTCACATTTTAGTTTTTAGTTTCATTTGACAAATGAATCGAATTATCTTGATTTAAAGTGTTTGAGATTCTACATGATTGATCTTGGGTTTGGATTTCATTGCTTGGAAACAATCTGTTCTAGAGAGGTTTTCTAGGGTTTTATAGGCCTAATTTTTCATTTTCTCGGGAATTTTTATAACCTCTTAATTTAAGCTTTTCTATTGAAAACCAAGATTATACTCTTCTGAAAAATTAAGGGTATTGTTTATTGACTTGTCCCTGCCAAATGAAAGTTTCTTTCTTTCTTTTTTCTTGTCTAGGACTGAATTTTTCCCTAAAATAAGAACGATTAAACCTTTGCTATTCGGAGTCATGAGTGTCAGCTATGGTTATGAACTTATGGTCAGATTTCTCTAAGTTTCTTCATGTTTTTGGAGGATCTTGGAGGCTGTATCTCTATATCTATGTGTCAGATACGGATACTTAAAGAAAAATGAAGATTAGGAGCAACATAGACTAAAACAAGTTGATAAACCTAGTGTCTTTGCGTATCCGTTTTGACCCCGAAATGTCAAAATCCTGGCTTTTGCGGTTCATCTCGTAGGTGCTAGTTGATGCATGCGGAGTGATTCCGTAAGGCATATGATAAAGCTTTGGATTCATTAAAGAGTTGACTAAACATCACCTAGTACTACACTTTGGAAACATAGTTATCAGTAATAAACCCAATGATGCTTAATGATGTGGTAGATTTCGTTTATTGGATAAAATCTTGAATTTAGAGAAAATGATTTGCTTAGAAGAGTATCTTTTATTTCCAAAAACAATTGTTATGGCAAATAAAAAAAATTTGCATTCACAAAAACCAATCCGAAACAGAATATTTGAGGTAAAAGAACTGACGTTACGGATCATGATCGTAACGTAAGTATTGCTTGTGTTCATTGCAAAATTGGCTGCTTATTTGTCTTCTGGCAGGTCTAAAAGTGAAAATGATGAAAATATTGAGCGCACAAATCCCCAGCAACTAGTTCTTGATGTAGCTCCTCTCAACTGTGTGCCATATGTTGGCCCGACAAATCCCGATGATAAGTTTGCCTCACCTGAAGAGAGTACAGAAACAGTCGGTCCTGCTATGATATTTCTGCCTTCCGAAACAACCAAGGAGGATTTGGATAGTGTCTTGGCTAGTACCAAACATGGAGTTGCTTTGACTGGAGCTGCAGCAACCGGAACAATGGGACCGATCGTAGGGTTAGTGGACATCGGTGTATTAGAGGATTCGTACTATTTTCGTGTCTCCCTTCCTGGAGTATCAATGGATAAAAGTAAGTTTTTCTAGGTTAATAGCCCTACTCATGATCTATTACTTGATTGAAAGAGGATTGAGAATGCTTATTGACCTTATTAAATAAAAGAAAAAAAAAAACCTTACCACTCTTTGTTTAAGAGAGGAAAGGATAGTGGCAAATGGTTCATGTGATGCGTATAAATCACTGGTCCGATGTGGACGATTTTGCCCTAAGTTTTACATGTATTCAGATTTCAGAGGGTCTTGGAGGATCATATCTCGATACTCATGTTTTCAATATGCACGAGATTCAGGTGCTAGACAATAATACGTGGCATGCCACATATTAGGGCAGCATAAGGTTAAAATGTATGTCTAATCTTGGTAAAAGTATCATGGCAAGAAATGGGTAAATTAATCCCTGAATGTTAGTTCAAAGAGCATATTGGTCGTTTCTGTTAAAACTTTCATCCATTTGTATTGTTAAAAACTGGTGTGGCTGATGAAATAATTAGACAATAATACGTGGCATGTCACGTGTACATCACATCATGCTGACATACATAGATCGTTTCTAAAAGTAGACATGGATGACAATTATAACGGAAGCTCCAGTTTGCTTTTTGATTTAATATAAATGGACTAATTTGCCCATTTTTTGGGTGAGGGGGCAAAATACAGTCCGATTCCTCGTACAGGAGCTTCCATGATACTTTTACCGTCTAATCCCTCGAAATAAAATGATGTTTTGATAATTGATTTGCACTGCAGTTTTTCACCTAATGCCATTAAACCTCTATTACAAGCCTTAGGGGTTGAAGTTCATAATTTTACCGCAAATGATAACCGTATTTGTCGATTTTACGAGTGCAGAAGACTTCAGCTGTGACATCGAGTCTGATGGAAAAGTGCTAATCAAAGGGATCACCACAACCGGTGAGGAACTTGTAGTCAGGAACAATCAAGTCTTCCATATGCTAACCCAAAATCTATGCCCATCTGGAGACTTCACTGTTTCATTCGAGCTACCTGGTCCTGTCGATCCCGAAAAAGTTACTAGTCGTTTAGCTAATGGATTGCTTGAAGCCGTTGTGAAGAAAGGTAAAAGTAACTGAGAAGGCTCAAAGAGCAATGGTTATGGCTTTTTCTTCCCCCTGCATTAAACTTAGTAATATACTCTATTTATGCTTTAAGCATGAGTTTAGAAAATGTGAACCAAATAGTCGGTATAAATATTTGATGGAATAGATTTATCCAGACTTTGTTTTTTGTTTTATTCTTATTTTTAAAGTAAAATAGTTGGTATAAATATTTTAGAGTCCATTGAATGAGCCTGTTGAATATTTTCACTTGAAATTTTCAGAATCAAACTTACGCTCAAGAATGGTAAAATTATGTTTTTCTCCGCTTTTTTTTTTTTTTAATCATTTGACGATCTTCTAAATACATAAATTATACATAAGATCAATAAACTATTAAAAAGTTTATTTTTGGTTACTTAACTTCAAAAAATTATAAAATAATTATTAAATTATACAAAAAAATTTATTTAAATTATTAAATTATTTAAAAGTTTTCATTTAAATTGTTAAGTTGTTAAGTTGTTTTTTTTTTAAATTCAGCTAATAAATTTTAAGCGACAATTGGCAAATAGAAAAAATATGTTTTAAATTCAAGTTGATTTAACAATCAATGTCAAATATTGAAAATAAAAATTATTTAAATTTTAATTTGTAGATTTAAAAAATATATTTTAGATTGAAGTTGATCTAACAATTAATGTCAAAGATCGAAAATGAAAATTGTTTGAATTTTAATTTGTAGATTTAAAAAATATACTTTAAATTCAAGTTGATTTAAAGATTAATGTCAAAGATTGAAAATAAAAATTATTTAAATTTTAATTTGTAAATTTATAACATTTAAAATTATTTAATAAAAAAATTAAATTGTAAAAGTGCAAAAGAAAAAAAATTCTCGAATGATGTAAGCTGTATAAACATATAAGATCATATAACTGTAATTTTAAAATTCATTTTGTTTGAATAATTTATTGATTACTTTATAAATTTTTAAAACTTTTAAAATTAAATGATAAAAATATAATTTTATTAATAATTTAATAATCTTGGTGTGTTTTACCCTTTGTTTCGTCTCCACTGATGATGATAGCAAAAAAAGCAACACATGCAACACAAACCAAAAAATTACCATACACAAGTCAAAATTTCGCAATACAAAATTAAAAAATTTCCTCAAAATTTAACTCAAATAATTTCCGGCAGTTTATTCTACAATCAGATACTGAGACCTCATTTTGTACCAAAAAAATACATTTTTCAATCCTCTAATGCCAAAAAAAAAAAAAAAGATGAAGGAAATAAAAGAAATAAACTGAAAAATTCAATGAACAATGGAAAGCTTTCCCTCTTAAAATGCCCATTTGCTTCTTCTTTTGCCTCTCCTTTCAATCTCCATCACCGAAGAAGAAGATGAAGGAACCCTAATTTCTCTAATCCATTTCATTGCTTCATTTCCCCTTAATCCCAATCCTACAGAAACCCCAACACAACAAACCCCAAAAACCCAAGCTTTAAACCCACTTCTCCACTCCTTAATCAATGCAAACACAAAAAAGATGAACCCTAAGATTCCAAAAAGCAAATCCCTACTTATCTCTTTCCCAAACAACAAGCAAAGAATACAAGACCCTAAAATTACTAAGAACCCTAAATTTTTCTTCCCGTTTCTTCTTCGCATTGATGGTTTTTTCCATCCTTTAAATCTTACTCCATTGAAGCCGTTCAAAAACTCAAGCCCTCCTTCATCTGCAGCAACTAAATTTTGAACGATCAGATCCAACGGCTGAGGCAAGATCCTGAGATTCGAAGCCAAAATTGAGATAAACTCGAGTGCGACCTTAGCCGATCTGTCAGACCCATTTCTTTTTTTGCTTCTTCTTGCGCAAATAATTGGTTTTTGGATCTGGGTTTTGGGTGAAAGCAAAGGAGAAACGGTGAAAATGGGAGATTTCCATGAACAATTGAAAGTTTGAAGAGAAATGGTGGATTCGAGAAATGGGTTTAAGAAAATATTGGTTCTGTACTGAAGGATTTGGGATTTGAATTGAATGCTCTTCTCCATTGTTCTTGAAAATGGATTGGTGAAAAAAAACAAAAATTAAAATGAAATTTTGAGAAAGAAATTGGAACTTACAACGTTAATCTTTAATATTGATTTTCAATTTTTTTTTTTTGAGATGAAAGGAGGAACAATTTTTGGCGGATGAGCGGTTGAACTCCACCATGAATTTTTTCTCTCTTTTTCAATTTTTTTGTGGCTTATTGAAGCCCCATTTTTTGTCTGATAATTGAAAGATAAACTCCAGCCCAGCCCAGTTCGATAGGCTGGATCTCATTCGAATAAGTTGAATTTTAAATTGGGCAGATGACCAATGTTTTTTTAAATACAGTGACAAGTTTATTCGAAAAATCATTGAAAACAAACGGTTCGCAATCCATTGGAGAATTAAACCAATTTTGGACGACTTTCACATTTTGAAGGACTTGGATGCAGTGGTCAGCAACAAGTGATGAGGGGGTTTTTTACAAATTTATTATGAAAATAATAATTAATTACCAAAATAATACCCCATCTCATTAATTACTAAAATTATATGTTTAATTAGGTAAAAAGCTTTCAAATGGCGGCACCAATTGGTATTTTTGACACGATTTTTTTTATTTTTTAATTAAATTTATATATTAAAAAATAAAAAAATAATATTATATTAGTGAAAGGTTATCAAGTGACGGCATCAAAGAGATAAATTATACATGCAAAATATACAAGAAAAAAAACTTGACACAGATGGAGGGATATCAAGTGATGATACCCTTGGAAGGATATCAAGTAACGGCATCAAGGGTGTTTTGCCACTTGTCAGTCCTCCATTTAGCAATGTGTATGTGTTTGTGTGAGTTTTTAGGTTTAAAATTAATTTGGGGATTGGGAGGTTATTAAATTAGTTAAATTTTTGTTATAAAATTTATCAATTAGTTCGATACATAAGTAATTAAGTTTTACGATTTTTATGATTTTTTACCAATATAATACAAAAATAATAATTAAATACCAAAATGGTACAAAAAAATATTTATATACCAAAATGGGTTATTTATCAAAATAGTGCAAAATAAATATTTATATACCAAAATGGTATCCACACCCCATTAATTACGAAAATGTGGTGGAGATACCAATTTAGTATATAAATATTTATTTTGTTCCTTTGATAAATAAATTTTTTTATATTAAATTAGTAAAAAAACTCATTTATATTACTTATTTACTACTACTAACAAACTAAAATTACTTACTAACTTACATACTAACTACTACTAACAAAATAAAATTACCTTAATATCCCCCAACCCCTAAAAATAATTTTAAATTAAAAAATCCACACAAACACACATGGGACTAAATGGGGGATTGATAAGTGGCAAAACATCCTTTGATGCCGTCACTTTATATCTCTCCAATGGTGCCGTCACTTGATATCCCTCCACTTGTGTCAGGTATTTTTTTTTCGTATATTTTACACGTATAATTTATTTCCTTGGTGCCGTCACTTGATAACTCTCCACTAATATAATATTATTTTTTTACTTTTTAATATATAAATTTAATTAAAAAATAAAAAAATCATGTCAGAAATACCCACTGGTGCACCATTTGAAAACCTTCCACCTAACTGATCATATTATTTTGGTAATTAATGGGATGAGAGTATTATTTTGGTAATTAATTATTTTTCTATAATAAATTTATAAAAAAACCTCCAAAAACTCACACAAACACACACACACACACTGCTAAATGGGGGACTGACAAGTGGCAAAACACTCCTTGGTGCCGCCACTTGATATCCCTCCACCTGTGTCAGGTATTTTTTTCTCGTATATTTTACATGTATAATTTATCTCCTCGATGCCCCACACTTGATATCCCTCCACTAATATAATATTATTTTTTATTTTTTAATATATAAATTTAATTAAAAAATAAAAAATTGTGTCAGAAATACCTACTGGTGCCATCATTTGAAAATCCTCCATCTAACTAAACATATCATTTCAGTAATTAATGGGATGGAGTATTATTTTGATAATTAATTATTTTTATATTAAATTTGTAAAAAAGTCAGTGATGAGGCATTAGATTGGATGGTTAGAAAAGCAAAAGGTAACTTCAACAAAATCTTCGGGGTCGAATAGTGATTAGACCTGATTATGGGTTAGGTCGAATCAGATCGATGCAATATTTTAGGCATATTTTTAAGTTTGGATTGAAAATTGGACTAAAATTCAGTCCAAGCTTGGCTCAAACTAAAAATGCTAAACTCGAATCCGATTCGACCCGTTCGCATTAATTTTTTTAGATTATTTTTTTATATAAAATAAATTTAAAAAAATATATAATACATTAAAAGTATTAAAATAAATGTTTCCCAACAAATTGAAAATACTTTAAAAAAAGGGTAAATTACATCAACAGTCACTCAACTTTTATTTTTTGAAACAAACAGTTACCTGATTTACATTTCAGTCTCTCAACTTTGAAAATATGACAAAACAGTCTTTTTTCACGTTTTCCGTCATAGACGTCACGGAACAATGACATGACAGTTGACGGCATCGGAGGAGTGTGGAAAATGTCCAGCTGGCCGGTCACATTTAACAAAACAGTTACTAAAATTATCGAAAAGTAATAAAATAATCCTCTTGTTGTCATCCACATCAGCATCACCTTTCATCTCCCCTTTTTCTTCACTTTTACCATTAAACCAAGATGGGATTTGCAAAGTTAAGTTGGACAAACATTGAAACTAATGAAACAAGTACCATTAAGAACTTATTAATGTGTGCTGTATACGTAAAATTTACAAACAAATACTCGAATTTGCTGGCGAGGGTCAAACATGATTAAAACCTTACACCTCAAAAACTTCTTACACCTCAAAAACTCCCTCCAAGCCTCCCTTAAAAACCGCAAACACCAAAGTTCCAACACAAATTTGAAGGGCAAAAACATGTCTCGTGTAACCAAGGAAAAAAAGGCCAAAGTTGAAGTTTATTACGGCGACGAAATATGCAGAGAGAAATTCGCGTCCTTGTTAGAAGAAAAAGAGTTTCCCATTGGCTTGCTAACGTTTCAAGACATTCAAGAATGTGGGTACATTAAGACACCGGCTTTGTCTGGATCCGACATAAAAAGAAGAGGGAGTTGTGCAAGTTCGAGGATGTTGTCCTCAGCTATGATGTCGAGATTAGTGCTTATTTCGAGCCCAACAAGATCAAGAATCTGACGAGTGTTAAAGCCAAGGAGTTCATGATTTGGATCACCTAAACCGATATCTACGTCGACCAATCTTTGTCCATTATGTTCAAGACGAATCTCGTCGGCTTGTCCAAGTCTTTCCCGTTATCGATTTTCAATGTTTAGGTAGCCCATTTATGTTATAATACGAGAGGCTCAAGAAATTTGCAGGTAATCCTAGGAAAAGAAGGAGGGGGGATTATACGTACATACCACAAAGGAATTAAAGAAATTTTTACATGTCATGTCTTTTTAACTGTCCTCATTTGTTAAATGGTAAAAGTGAAGAAAATGGGGAGATGAAAGGTGATGCTGATGTGGATGACAACAAGAGGACTATTTTGTCACTTTTCGATAACTTTAGCGACTGTTTTATTACATTTTCAAAGTTGAGTGACTGTTTTGTTAAACGTAACCGGCCAGCTGGACTTTTCCACACTCCTTTGACGCCGTCAACTACCATGTCACTATTCCGTGATTTTTGTGACGAAAAAGGACTGTTTTGTCATATTTTCAAAGTTGAGGGATTGAAATGTAAACCAGGTGACTGTTTGTTTCGAAAAATAAAAGTTGAGTGACTGTTGGTGTAATTTACCCTTAAAAAATTATAATTAAATAACACTAAGATAGTTGCAACTTAGCAAGCAAATGCCTCTAAAATAATAGCAAAATTAATAATGAAACAAGAGTTATGTAATATCCAAACAATAACAATAAAATAGTGGTAATATATTAACGAAATGGCAGCAAAACAATAGTAAAATAGAAAGTTTAGGCTAATTCTAGAGGTGTTCATGGGTCGGGCTGGATCGGTTCGGGTCAGGACTAAGTATGATATTAACATACTTTATGCTTTTCCAAGCCCGGCCCGGCACGAAATTTGGACTTAAAATTTTATCCAAATCCGTCCATATTTGAAAAAGACTAACCCAAACCCATTTTAGGCCCGTCCATAGTAGTTTTTTATTTTTTAAAAAAATATTTATATTATATTATTTTAATATTTAATAATTTTATAAATTTTTTATTTATTGAAAATTTTTATATAGTCATCTTTAATATTTTTTTAATGTTTACATTAAAGTATTATTATATATTTAGTATATGTTTATTTTTTCATGTATTTTAAATTACAATAATTTATAAAAATAACATAATATAAAATATTATAAAATGAGTCGGGCCAGGTTTATGCCTTGAATGTTCAAGCCCAAGCCCGACCCATATTTTAAATAGGCCTAAATTTTTTTGCCCATGTCCATTTTCGGGTCTAATATTTTTACCCAAACCCTTCCAAATTTCGGGTGGGCTTTCGGACTTGGGCGATAGCCTGACGCATGAACAGGTCTAGCTGATTCGAGCCCGAGCCAAAAAAATCCAACCTGAAGCTCAACCCATTTAGAAAATAAACTTTTTTTTTGTCAAAACCCATTTTTAAATTTATATTTTTGTTCAAACTCTCTCAGTTTTGAATGAATCTGGACAAATGATCCAACCCATAATCAAATTTGATATATATAATGATTAATATATGATTATTATAATTACTTATCGCATTTTTTTTATTACACCATATGACCAACGTAAACAAAAAAAAAAAAACAAATATGATATCCAAATTAAAATTTTAACTAAATTTTTTATTTGACAGTAAATTTTAATTTTTTTTGGAAAAAAATAACATGAAAAATAGTCACGTGGGCTGATTTGAGTCGATTCGATATAGTTCGAAATGAAATTAAAAAATTTTCAGATCATGGCTGGGCAAAAACAAGTATAGAAAATTATAACATGAAAAATAACATAAATTAGATACAAATATAAGAATGTTTCAAAACTTGTTTTATGTGAGTTATTAACTTATCCAAAAATTATAAATATTAAGGTTGCATTTTTTTCATTGAAAATCATTTTTGAAAAATCATTTTTAGAAAATAAATTGGTTTTTTTAATTTTTTATGTTTTTTTGGTGTTTGAATAAATTTCCGTAAAATTGTCCAAATAATTTTTTTAATGAAACAATCGCAATATAAATATTTTAATAATAAGATCTTTTAATAATAATTAATATCATATATAAATTTAATAATAAATAATATCTAATTAAAACATAATTTAAATTATATATATGAGAGTGAATAGTACACATTAAAATTGAAAGCCATAAATGAAGTTAAGCATGATCTAAACAAATGCTCATATTTATGTAATTAAAATAATCATATTTTATACTAAAAAACATTTATTATTAAATATTTATAAATTACAACATATTATTATTATTATTAAAATATTAATATAAATATTTTTAATAATATATTAAGAATATTGTTTAAAATATAAAGTTATTATTGTTAAAATTTATTATGGAAATAAATTTATATAAAATAATTAGTTATATTAATAATTTATTTTATTATTAAATATAAATAATTAAATATGTATTTAAATAATATTAAATGTTATAATATTTGGCATTAATATTTTAAAATTAAAATAAAACTTTATTATTAATATAATCAAGCTTGATTCAATTTAATTTTTATATAAAAATAAAAAAAAATTAATTAAATGACTTACATTTTTTAAAAAGGTAAGTTAATTTATAAAAAAAAACTTATTTTTTGTTGATCTGTAAACTATTTTCCATTGATCAAGTTGTTTTTCATAAAACAAACGAAGAAAATTACAGAAAACATTTTATTTTTCGTAAAACAAACGCCGACAATATAAATAAAAATTTTATGTAAATTTTTTATTTATTAAAATTTGTATATAAAAATCAAGTGAAGTATTAATTGAAATGGTAAATACGAAAACATAGGTGTCATAATATCTTAAGTTCAAGAAAAAATATCCGAGAGATGGATCAGATCGAGACTCGATTTGTTTACAAAATTTAAAGCTACGATTAGAGCATGATTGACTTGTCTAAAACCTTTAAATTATTATTTAAAAATAATAAAATATATTTTTATATAAAAACATTTTATAAATCATTTTTATATAAATTTAAGTTTACCATTAACAAAATCTTTTTATTCAAATCCGACTCAAATTAAATTATTTAGACTACTTGAACCATGAATAATTCTAAATTCAAAATTAATCAGGAATTTAAATCAACTTAACCAAAAATTTATTGGTTAAATCTTGTTATTAGTATTTGTATTTTACAAAAATTGTGAATTTAATTTTTGAGTTTTAATTTGATTAATTTTAGTTTTTATAATTTTTTAAATTTTGGAATTTTAGTTTTGACCTAAATAACCGTAGTTAGCTTCAAATGGTTAAATTTAATTTTTAGTTTTGTATTATGCGTACAGTTGTAGATTTGATTCATATTCTTCAATTTGACTATTTTAAGTCTCTATACTTTTTTAGTTTTAAAATTTTAGTTTTGAGATAACATAATATTCGTTAATCCATTAATCCATTAATTGGATATTTAGTGAGTAATATATGAAAATAACAAGTTGACATGGTATTATACATATGATAATATGTTTATCGCATCATATTTTAGAGATAACATAACTTATTAAATTTAATAATTATCGTTTAATGATGATTGGAATTTTAAAATTCGAAAAGTAAAAAAATTAAAAATGATCAAATTAATATATAATAATTAAATTCACAATTTTTAAAAATATAGGGACTAATAACAAAATTAAACCTTGAATTGTAACTTATTTTTTTTATCAATTATCGACCCCTTACTGATTTTAATCGGTTCACTAAATATTCATTTCAATTTATATGAATGAACTGTCGGATCAACTTTTTCAGTCCTTCCTATTTAACCAACCAATCAAATCTAAATTTTTAAAGGTTAATATGCCAAAAAAGGGTAAATATCCATTTTGGTATCTGAATTTGGTTTCAAGGTTCAAACTGATACCTAAGGTTTTTTTATTAGATATCTAAATTTGGCTTCAATGTTCAATTTGGTATTTAAACTTTTTTAGACTAATTAGATTCCTAATTTGACCTTTTCATTTAAATTAGTACTTGAACTTGGCTTCATAGTTCAAATTGATTCAAATAAACCATTTACTGTAAAATACTAATTTGGACCAAGAAGCAAAGTTCAGGTGTCAATTTTAACTAAGAAGCCAAGTTCATGTACCTAATTGGACCAAAATAAATTTTAGGTACCAAATTAAATCTTGAAGTCAAGTTAAAGTACCTAATTGGACAAAAAAATCATAAGTACCAATTTGAACCCAAAACCAAATTCAGATACTAAAATATATATTAACTCAAAAGACTCTTAAATTAGTCCCTATGCCCTTGAAGAGAAATATAATGAATAGTGACATACTAGACTATTAGCCTTTCTCTAAAAGTTTTAATGAATAAAAATGAAACAAAATTTAAAATCTCAGTTAATTAAAAAAATGGTATAAGGACTTACTTGAACAGAATGAACTAGTTTAATGACAAATTATCATATTACGCATTTTTAATCACTGAACAAAATTTTAATCACTCTTTATTTCAAAGTTCCAATCCCAAGACCTTATCTTGAAAATCTCAAAGTCTAAATTGTTCTAATATTTAGTATTACCTTAAAAAAAATTATATATAAATTCTTTGACCAACCTATTAGATTTTCAAAGCAACACAATATTGACTAATTGATTTGGATATTTCATAAATTAAAAATTTATTTAAAAATTTATTTAAGACGCCAATGTTTAATACATTTATTGAATTAAAAATATATCAATTACGCATAGCATTAAACATTGGTTAGGTCCCTATCCTTTCCCCTTCCTCTAATACTCAAAAGTCAAAATATAATGTTTGTATTGTATTTATAAATTTAAGTTAATTGCATCACACGTCTTTAAATTGTAATATTTATTTTAAATTAATTTTTAAATTTTAAAAATTCTAGTATTTTCATTATTAAAATTATCAAATTTCAGTTTAAAGAAAAAAACGAATTTTTTAAAAATTGATGATATAAAAATTTCACTTTTGAAATTTTCGAAGTTTTTACAAATTTTTTTTAACTCCCTCTCTTTTTTATCGATTTTATTTTATTTTTAGTTTTCACTTTTACTGTTTTACAATATTTTACTTTTTTTATTTTAAATTATGTCATATAATATTTGATATGTCACTAACGGTTAAATTAACAGTTTTTTAATTGAAAAACTTGATTAATATAACACCCATAATTTAGAAATGTAATTAGATCATTTTAAGTTTTAGAGATCAATTTGAATGAGAGTCATAATTTGAGGATGTTTGATGCTATTAACTCTTAATATAAAAATTCTTTTGATAATTGGAAAAAGAAAACGAAAATTTTTAAATTAAATTCAAACTTTCATATATACAACATAATGCTTCCATCATTAGATTATGAGGTTGTTGGCTACTCTCAATATAATAATTTTTTTAAATATTATATATTCATATAATTTTGTATAACTTAATAATTTATATTATATAAAATTTAATATTTTCTATTTATATTAGTTTTAATAATTTTTTTTACATTGTGAACAATATAAAAGAGTAATGATTAGGTGTTTATTGGCATCTCGATTTGAACACTGTCATTGTCAACTTCTCGACATTAGTAATTACTGAAAAAATACTTTTTTTACGTTGTTGCTACCATGTCTAATATTATCAGCTCTTGCGAAAAATGGCAACTTATATTTAATTTAAAAACAAAATATTAATAATTAAATATAAAATATAAAAAAAATAATGTAACTGCTTATAACTGACTAATTTGAATCACATGAAAATAAAACGTAGTTGTTTTTTTGTATTTTTTTAAAGGGTGCAAACATTGAATTATGTTCAAAATTGACTTGTATTGTGGACTTATTTTAGTGATATCATGGGTTGATTTTTTTCCCCTCAAAATATTAATATTAAAGAAGATTAGTAAAATTTTCTTTCATCTCCCAAGGGACTTTCAAACACGTGCGTTAAAATATAATAAAAATTAAAGGAAAAATAATTAAATTTTTAAGTCGGATTTTTAAAGACAAGTTAGCGGGTTATAATATGGAACAAATCCGAAAACTATACATAAATATAAATTTAATATATAATATTATACATTAATTTTAATTTGGTGTAAAAAATTTTAATTTTAATTTAATTTTTATATCTATTGACACCGTTATTTATGCGGCGTTTATATTATGTGAAAATTATTAATATAATATTTTATTAATTTAAAATGTGAATGAAAAACTTAAATTATTTTCACGTAAATTTTAAATATACATTTTTTTATCTTGAAAATACATGTTTTATTATTATGACAATGGGAAAATAATTTAAATTTATATGAAAAATGATTAAAATTATATTCAGAAATAAAAACAACATAATTTAAATTTACAGGGAAACATTAAAATTTATTATTTCATTTTTTTAGCTTAGTAAAGTCAATAATCAATTTCTACGTAACTTAAAAAGGAAAATGGTGTCGCATAGGATAAGTTGTTGGTTTTATGTGAAAATTGAATAAAATTAAAATTTATATATAATATTATAAATAAAATTAAAATTTACGTATAATTTTAAAAATTATTTTTTAAAATATAAAAAGTAAAACATTGATAAAGTGATTATTTAATAATTAATTTAAAAAGCCAACATTGAAAGAGCTATGTAATAACATTTCTTTAAAATATACTATTTGTTAAATTATTTATCTATAGCAACATTTTATCTCAAAATTTGAAAAATTAGTTTTATTTTTTAGTAAAATAAAAACAATAAAATTTAATTAAGATAATATTTTAATAAAATGTTTAAATTTTATAAAAAGATATTAAAAAATATTAAATGAAAATAATTTTTAATAAATTGATTTGCATTAATAAATTTTATTAAAAATAATATATCAATTTCATTAACTAATATTATTAATTTTATATAATATTTAGTTTTAAAATTTTAAAAATTCAAATATTCTATTAATCTCAAATGTTGTTATAGGTTTCCCAAATGTTGTTATAGATGTAACTATCTCTCAATCACATCAAATTTTGAAGAGACAAATGGACTCTTATAGAGTGGGGTTGATTGTATAAAACATTGATTGGGTCCTATTATTTCCCCATGATTTTTGAGCCAAATCGGTTGGATTAGAAATTGATTGAGGTATCGGTTCGAAAAAAAAAGTTGGACGGTTGGAACAATTAGTTCATGAATTAGTATTAACTGATTGAATAGAATTAAAAAATCGATTAAATCGAATTTTTTATTTTTATAAAATTTTAATCAAACAAATCAAATTGATCAATCAGTAAATCAATGATTTGACCAATTCAACTGTTAATTTAGTTTTTAAAACCTTGCCTTTCCCATCCTCCTATATTCAAAATCTAATATTTCATAAATTTTGTATTACATTGATGATTTTTTAGTATAATAACTATATATATAAAATTAAAATTCATTAATTTATTCAATGAATGAGATCATATAATTTGAGAAATAACAAACACCTGTTGTACGCGCTGAAAGACAAGCTTCATCAATACAATAAAGGCTTCAACTTCAGCATCAATAGAACATTACGACACGTTGACAATTAGTTTTGTCACAACTCAAGCACAACATATCAGAAGTGATTACAAATACCTAATTGTAAAGAAATTAACCTCGGATGGTCCAAAGCGGCAAGCATAAATCGATAAAAAAATCGAACATCCATTAAACTAGATATGATGACTACAAAACCAACCCTAAAATTACTCGTAAAAGTAAAATTAAAAAGCATACTACAAAAGTAGATAAAAACTTCTAAAAATTAAAACTTATTAAACAGTGAAAAACAAAAAAAAATATAAAATTTAAAACAACACGAATCCAAACCGACTCATAAATTTTAACATTTTCATATATTTTTTGCTAACTTAATATTTATATTATATGAATTTTAACATTTTCGTATATTTGTATAATGACAAATACTATTATCTTTGATAAAAGAAAAAGAATGACGATTTTTTAAAAACTATTTATTAATTAAATATAAAAAATAATAATTAAAACGTTTTTAAGTGACTAAATTGAATCGTTTGAAATAAAACGTTGATTTTTTTATTATATATTTTTTTGGGGTAGGTGGCTCTTATAAACATGCCAACATTGAATCATGTTTAAAATTGGACTTGACTGTGGCATGTGGACTTATTTTAGTGATATCAGGGGTTGGTTTTTTCCCCTCAAAATACTAATATTATTTTTTTTAGAAAATTGTTCTTTTATCTCTGAATGGACTTTCAAGCACGTGCATTACAAATGCAGTAAGAAATTGGTAAAAATCATCTCCAGTCCCTCTTAAATTTGATAATAAGCATATTGGCCCCTTCAAAAAAATTAAAATAATTTAATTATTGTCAATTTCGAAAGTGAACAACTAAATATAATTAATCACAATATTAATATTTTTCGACAATTATACATAATTTTAATTGGTATGATAATAAATTAAGCCATTAATAATTTCATTTGTTATCAATTTGATATTGATTATAAAAAATTATCTAAAACGTTTAAAAATTTCAAAAAAAGCTTCGAATATATATATCAACTAACAAGATTTGTAAATTTTGAGGGTTAAATTTGTTATTATACTAATCAAAATTATGTACAATTGACTAAAAACATTAATGGTGTGTTAATTGTTCTTAGTTGCTCACTTTTAAAATTGATTGTGGTTAAATTATTTTAATTTTTTTAGAGGGAGCAGTTTGCTTAATGTTAAAATTAAGAGGAACCAAAGAGGACTTTTTACCCAAAAAATTAAAGAAAAAATTGGTTAAATATGTTTCCATTTATGTACCTTCATATATATATATATATATATATAGAATTTAGTCTCTTTATTTTTATTTAAAAAAATTAGTTTATTTATTTTTTGAATTTAATAATATAAATTTAATTATTAACACTGTTAAAATTATTCTATTAAATTTAGGTTTATTATAATGTTATATTTTTTATTGCATAATTACTAGGTGAGAATTTTTCTATTTTAAAATATTACATTAGTTAATTTAATAAAAGAAATTTAACGAGATTAACAATTAGATTTGAGTTTTGAAATCTAAAAATATAGAAATTGAATTTGTCATGTTGTACTTGTTTAGTTGTGTATCCATTTTGGTCATTGAACTTGGATTCTGTTAAGGTTTGGTGATATGATATGTGTTACCGAAACATTACCGAATCTTCTGAATTGAGAATTGGTCGATATAATGGTTTGAACAAAGGTGTTGAACCGATTGACTCATAAATTGCTTGAAATTGATAAAAATAAAAAAACAATACAAAAATCGACAGTTGAATAGGTGGAGTTGGTAAAATAAATATTTTTAATTTTAATTTTTTATGAATTTTAATTATTGTTGGTTTGAAGGTCGAACGGGACGAATCAGGAACTGATGGTCCAACTTGTTCAATCACTAGTCTGGTTATTAAAGAACTAAATTCGACACTTTGATATTGTACTATGTCAACACTTGGAAATTTATACAATTTTTTTTTAATTTTTAAGTGACGATGTGCCATATCATCAAATTTTTATATTTTTTCAAGTATCAAAATGTACTTAGTTGTCAAGTTAAAGTGTCAAAGTAGAAAAAAAAAGTACAGATACCAAAATGAATCTACTTGCCAAGGTCAGGGGCCAAAATTATATTATCCCATTATTAATACAAAGAAGAAATATCCCAAACTGAAAGTTGAGAAGTTCACGTACCAGCGAGTCGCGTGGGTATGGCATCAATCTTAAGTGATAAAAAAAAATTGGGAATAAAACAAACAAGCCAAACAAGGACAGGAATTTAGGTTGATTTAAATGGCGCGTGAAGTCCCATTTCTTTTTAACTCGGTTTTCTCCGCCCCCACCAAATCCAGCTTCCTCTGACGGCGGCGTTACCGTTACGCCGGCGTTATTTAAACGTTCTCCTCGTCTTAAGCCCACTGCATCGACGAACTCCTTAGTTTCCTTCTCACTCACTGATCCAACCTTCGACACCAAATTTGCTCCCAAATTGTAACTCGAACCATCAACTAAAAAAATTCAAATTCAACATTTTTTTTAATTTAAAAAAAACTGAAAAATGGAGGTAACTGCCAGAGCTCCAGGGAAGATCATTCTCTCCGGTGAACATGCTGTGGTTCATGGATATACTGCCGTTGCTTCCTCCATTGATCTCTACACTGTTGTCTCTCTTCGTCTTCGTTCTGGTAGCTTTCTGTTTCTCTTCTTCCATTCATTTAATTGTTATGTATTTTTTTTAAATGGTGATTTTCGGGTTGAATTCTATGAAATTAAAGATATTTTGAGTTGGGTTTTTCTTAGATTGTGTAAAATGTTTTGGTAGATTCCTTTTTTAGCCTATATGGAGTTTTATTCCAGTGTTACAAGCCTTTTCTTATATGAATTTGTTGCTAAATTATTATTTGTTTTTGGTGTTTTATAGGTTTGAATTTGATGTTATTTTAATTTTTTTTATTGGGTTAGCTATTAATTGGAAGATTATGTAGGTTCAGCAAAGTTTTGAAGTCATCAACATTATTTGCCTTTCTTGAAGTTTGTTTGCTTCAAGAATTTTTTAGTTCTTATATTTTGAGCAAACTATGTTGGAACAAAGTTTCTGAGATTGAGATGTGATTATGGTCTGCTTTTAATGAGGAAAAACAGATTCATTTTTGTAGATATTGGTTTTTATCTTTTGAACAATCTAAGTATTTTGAAACAAGATTCCCGAGATTGAACTCATTATGAGGATCCTATAAATTGGATTTTATGATTTGTTTTGGGGAATCGATCGTGCGAAGATATGTGTTTTTTTTTTTTTTTTTTTTTTTTGTAAATTTTGCTTTGGATGTGTTTGTTGGCCATTTTTATCTTTCATGAAAACTAAGTATTCAGGAAAAATGATTCCGAGATCGCTTTGGTTATAGTTTGCTTTTAATGAGTTATGGATTTTTTATTGTTTGTTTTGGAAGACAATCGTGTAAAGGTATGTTTGATTTTTGCATATGTTGCTTTAAAAGGTGTGTTTGTTGGTGCTCATCTATGAACCAACGAAGTATTTGTGAACGAAGTTTTGGAGATCGAGCTGATTATAGTTTGCTTTTAATAACGATCCAATAAATCAGATTTGATGGTTTTTTTCTGCTAATGTTTCTTTGGATGTGTTTACTGGCTCTTATCTTTTGAGAAAACTATGTGAAAATGATGTTTCCAAGATAGAGCTGATCTAACACCTCGGATTTGATCAATTTCAAAGTGTGCAGTTTATTTGATGGGGCGTGTCAAGCTTGTGGGAAACAGACAATCTTTGTGAACTTTCTAGTTTGATAAGTGCTTATAGTTGGCTGCTAACTTACTCATTTGCATGAACTAATCTGCAAACGGTCCCCTCTTGCCTTTTCCCGGTATTTACTATTAATATCAATGTGTTTTTGATAAGTGTTGCTAGGAGTTTAAAAACCATAAGTTTCAGTGCATGAGTAGAACTAAAAAACCTTTTCTTTTAAGATATTTCCTTATTTGATCACCTACAATCAAACTATATGTCGATAATGACACGCTGTCAAGCTTTGATCAAAGTATCCTCTCTTGAATTTTTATAAGTTGAAATTTGATTTTGTCATGACAATTCTTGGTCAATTGATCCATTTTGGTTTCTTATTTGTATAATTTTTGGCACTTTGATAAGGTCCATAACGTCTTGCAATCTAATATTTGTATCTTTGTTTCATTTTGTTGTATTTTTTTCCATAGAAGACGATGATACAGTAAAACTTCAGCTCAATGACACCGGATTAGACTTTTCATGGTCAGTCGGAAGAATCAAGGAAGTGCTATCTCACTTAGGTTCTCCATTTTCTTCAACACCCACATCATGCTCATTGGAGACCATTAAATCTCTCGCCGCTCTTGTTGATGAGCAAAGTTTCCCCGAGACAAAGATCGGACTTGCTTCTGGGGTTTATGCGTTTCTTTGGTTGTACACCTCTATATTAGGGTATGTATCCAGTTATGGTTTTTTATTTTAACTAAAATTTTCTTCTTGATGATCTAGTTTCTGACATAATGACTCAATGAGCCAGGTTTAAGCCGGCTACAGTCATCGTTTCTTCTGAGCTTCCTGTGGGTGCGGGTCTGGGTTCATCGGCTGCATATTGTGTTTCACTCTCAGCAGCTCTATTAGCTCTTTCAGATTCCTTGAAATTGGACGTAAGCCAAAAAGGATGGTCTACATTTAAGGAGACCGAGGCCGAATTGGTGAATAAGTGGGCTTTCGAAGGGGAGAAGATAATTCACGGAAGACCCTCCGGAGTTGACAACTCAGTTAGCACATTTGGTATCCAACTTGTTTAAATAAACTCATTAAATAGTTTTTCTGTCTTCAAATTCTTTTAACAATTAATTTGTTGACCCTCCATCATATGCATCACTATCCTGGACCAACTACATCGGAACAAATTTTAATTTTAGACCCAATTTGGTAACATCGGTAATCTAAAAGGAAAGGTTGGATAGAGTGAAGACCGATTTATAGTAGCCTAAGCAAGTTCTGCTATATTACCTCATAAATGCATGATATGTTTATCAATATCTATGTGATTTTAGTAATTTATGGTTTCCATTGAACAGGAAATGTGATAAAATTCAAATCCGGTGTTATGAAACGCATCGATTCCAATATGCCACTGAGAATGCTCATTACCAACACTAAAGTCGGGAGGGATACAAAGGCTTTGGTTGCTAATGTTACGGCAAGGAAATCAAGGCATCCCGATGCCATGTGTTCCGTGTTAAATGCCATTGAAGCTATCAGCGATGAATGGTCTACCATCATCCAGTCACATGCTGTGGATGATCTATATTTATCTGCCAATGAAGAGAAGCTCGGAGAATTGATGGAAATGAATCAGAGTTTGCTCCTCTCTATAGGTGTTAGCCATACGTCGATAGAAAATGTTCTTCAGACATCAATGAAGTATAAGCTAGCTTCCAAGCTGACTGGAGCAGGTGGCGGAGGTTGCGTGCTAACCCTTTTGCCAACCCGTATCCTCTTTACTGTTCTTTTAAATTTGTTTATTAATGCCTCTGCCAATTCTTTCATTACTTATGACTGAAGGTTTTGATGAGATAAAGACTTTGAATTCGTTGCAATAAAATGCTTTTCCTTGCGTCTCTCTGCCCGTAGAAATGAATATTTTGGTCTTGTTTCCCACCTAAAGGGGCAGAGGCTCGTTTGGATAAGATAGGGTTTGATAAGAAACTACTACACGATATTTTGACTTTGATCCGTTTTTGTTTATAGTTTCATCAATAGTTTGCTGCTTTCTGTCACTTGTTCCCTTGATAACATGAATCAGACATATCAGGAGAAGTCATCGATAAACTAGTGGAAGAGCTCGGATCATTTGGTTTCCAGTGTTTCACAGCCGGAATTGGTGGTAAAGGTGCCCAAATTTCCTTTGATCATTCTTCCTAATTTTCCGTCCCCATATTTTAGTCGTAATAAGATTCTCTTCGAATAACAACATGAAGCATATTATATCGATGTTATAGTTATTTCCTTTCCCTTTCGTTTTCTGTACACTTCATTTTCGGATTAGCCATTTTCTAGTTAAACCGAAATGAAGAAAAACTACTGCTACAGAAAACAATGTTGTAGCTGTTTCTATTCTCCTTTGTACATTTGCTTACTGCATCAGTTTGTGTTGTCTTTGCTGTTGAAAGTTAAGTCAATGAGGTTTTAACTTTTAACCATTATGACATCAATGCTTTTATATATATCTTTTTTCTTTAGATGTAGGAAAGTTTGTTGGATGTTGTGTTTGAAGACTTATGTTACTTGGATACGAGTGTAAGCGGGTGTGGATAGAGTTGATAGTCGGTCCTGTATTTGTATTTTTTATAATATTCAAAAATAAATTAGAATAACTTCTTTCAAATTGAAATTCGTTGAATTTGATTTAAATGACATTATCTGTTGAATATTTATGTTTGCTTAGTAATTGGATTAAAGTATAATTGCTTAATTATTTGTGTTCGGGTAATAATGTACTTAGTGGATCCCATGTAATTGTGTCTAATTGAAGCACTTCAAGTATACTTTGTAAGTAAGAATTGGGATGAGGTGTGTCTCGATATTGTAGAGTAATTAGGTGACAGTGTAATTTTCAATGTAGTAATTGCATCTTTTTATAATTACAAGATATGTGTGATTGATAGAATGTAATTATATTGTAATTTTTTATATTATGTTTGACGGTACAAATTGTATTTATACATTTATATAATATTAATTTCTCAAAAAATATTAAATATTATAAAAAATATCAATAATATTAAAAAGAATCTAAACAAGTAACAAAACCTAAAGTCAAATTTTATATATAATATTTTAGTCCAAAAAGGTATTCGAGAATATGAGTACTAAAAAAATTAACAAAAAAAAAACATTCTAAGCAATTTTATTTTATTATTCTAGTATTTCGTATTTGTTGGATTGTTTTCTAACATTAAATATATACTCTTGGTTATGATAGTTAATCAAGTATAAGTAATTAATAATAAATACTATATAATTTAGTATAAATATTTTATAATAAATCTATAATTGATATTTATAATTATAATCTACATAAATGCATGAGTTTAGATAACTTTTTAAATCGATGAGACTCATCATTTTTTATATATAATATTTTTTGAACTATTAAAAAAATGGAAATAAATATTAACAATATATTTTTTATATATTTTATATTTATTTTAATTAAAAGATAAAAATATATAAATTTCAATTAATAACTGAATCAATGTTTGAATACTTCTAATTTTTATACCTATAATTAACTATTGCATAAATTCAAATGTGTTTCAAGCTATCAAATAATTCAATTACTAAATAAATCTATTTAAAATGTATAAATAATTCAATACACATGAACAATATTTGCATGTTTATTTATTATGCAACAAGTTTATAATGATATTATTTAAAAAAGAGATTGATCTCTGGAATTTTTATTTTCTTTACATTTTCAATAAAATCACAGTATTATTTAACAGATTTTTTAGGTGAAAGAGTGAGAGTCTTAAAGTTCAAATCTGATGGTGGAACCTTCGTTCCATTCAAAACTATCAAGTAAACTATAATAGAAATATCCTTTGACATTCACACCATTTTTTATTACAATTTCGAGTTGACACAAATGTTTTGAACAAATTCAATTCTAATGTGATCCATTTGTGCTTCGAAGAATGGCACACTAATGTTGCTTTTTTCCGTATAACCATTCTCAGTAATATAAATTGCAAGGTTTTTGCTATAGTTATTCTTTATAAAGTTCAAAAGTTTATAAAGTCCTTCGGGATAAACGTACAAGAACATACTCCCTCCTGCATTTGGACCAATAAGGACTCCATCTTTGTCGATTGAGACATTTACATTTGGATCTACCAGGTAGCTAGCTGGTGCATTTGGATTAGGTGGAATGCTTTTAGCATATCTTGAAGTATAATAATTGATTCCAATGAAATCAAAAGATCCTTTAACAAGTTCTGCAGTGAAAACAGGTAGCCTATCTTTAACCAAACTTCTCATGATTTCTGGGTATTCTCCTTGCATTAATGGTTCCATATACCATCCCAACTCAAAATCCATGGCTCTTTTTGCTGCCTCTTTATCAAGGGATGTGTTTGAATATGGCTCATAATAATGAGAATTAAGGGTTATTCCAGTTTGTCCTCCTTGTATTGCCCCATACTTCTTTTTGTAAAGATCAGCAGCTGTTGCATGGGCAAGCAGAAGGTTATGGGAAACAATGTAAGGTCCAGTGCCTGCATCACCATTGACGCACTTTTTCCTGTCTGAACATCTAACGGTGGAGCCACTCCCATGGCATACCCATTTTAGTCATAATTAGTGGCTCAGTAATTGTAATCCAATATTTAACTCGATCTCCAAATATTTTAAAATAGATTTCAGCATAGTCCTTGAAATCATTCACAATACTATGATTTAAGAAGCTTCCATACTTGTTTTCAAAGGCTTTTGGCAGATCGAAGTGCAGAAGTGTCACAAAAGGCTTAATGTCATTTTTAATCAACTCATCAATGAAACTGTTGTAATGATTGATACCCTCTTGATTTATTCCACCACTCAAACTTCCTTGAGGCAAAATCCTTATCCAAGCTATGGAAAATCTATAAGAATTAACGCCAAGATCTTTCAAAATCGATACATCTTCCTTGTAGCGGTTATATGAATCAGAAGCTACATCCAAGTTACTTTTGTCTATTATTCTGTCCCAAAAATCTCGAATAAATTGGTCCCAAGCACTTGATCATTTACCTCCTTATTTAGCTGATCCTTCAATCTGCGCAGAAGAAGTTGATGCTCCAAAAGGAAAATCCTTTGGAAAATCCGACCTTTTAATGCTTGAATGGGATTCTTGAGTTGGTTGGCCATTGGAAGACAAGCAAGCAAGCAAAACAAAAACAAAGATCCTTATCAGACACCGAGATACAGAAATTGACAACATTCTTAAGCCGTAACCTTTCCGTTTCTGCAACACATACAAAATTAACAACAACAAAAAAAATGTGCAAGTATACACAGAAGAATTGCAGTTTATCTATGAGTATCCATCAAAACTATCTAACAAAAACCTAATTTAAGTATAATTCCTAAACCGTGAATGAGACAATATTTCCAATTATTTGTTTTAGTAAACTAATTGTAAATTGCTAACCAATTTATCCCAAAATAAGCATATTTACTATTCATATAAAAATTACTAATTGTTGAGTCATATTATCTCTGTCTTGTTTATGGGAACATTTAGTTTTTTATACATGTCATTATAACTCATGATATGACTCTACTGTTCTTAGTACTGAAATTCTTTGTCTTTAGAATTGACATTCTGAGTAGGCTCTAGTCTTGTTGGACACGTGTTTGGGTGGCTTGCGGAGCACGCGATCCTTTCTGCAAGCTTCTTATGTATATGCGAATTGGGATTGTGGCCTTCCCTTGCCTTGTGAGCTGGGTCTGTGAACTTGCCTTGTTGTCCTCTTGCGGTTCGCCTCGCACTTAATTGTCTGGTAGGATCTATTCGGATCACAAGTAAGTGACTTGAATTTTATCTAAAACTCGAGTTATTGATAACACTAACTAAATAATATTATAAAAACAAATTGAGCGAAATCTCTTTTAGAATTTCCCAACAATTTGTACCAAAATCATTAAACCAAATAAATTGATCCACTCTTCAAATTCAATCTAATTATATAACGAAACATATTAATTTAAATGGCTTAATCCATAGTTTGGTCACTAAAATATACTCATTTTTTCACTTTTGATACTTAATTTTTTTATCTTAATTAAATATCTAAAATATGCAAACGTTTGTCCAAAATTTTACTGCCATTTAAAAATTTTAACCAATTAAATTATGTCATGTTTTTTATTTGGGATAAATCTCAAAATTATACATGAATTTTGGTTTAATGTTCAATTGTAAATATGAACTTTAATTTGATGCAATTATACACGTAAAACTCTAATTGTGGTTCAAATGTATACTTGAAATTTTAATTTTGATTTAATCATACACATTTAAAAAATAAATACATCAATTTATTTTTATATTGGATAAATATAATTATTTATGAATGTAATGTATAAACATAAAATGATGTTATATCAATAATTGTGTTAATAATTTACAATAATTGAATTAAATTAAAATTTCTTGTATAAAATTACACAAAATCAAAATTCATATTGTAACATCCGTGTTCTTGAATTGGATTTGGAACAGTAATAGAGTAGAATTGAGAATTAGACTATGTAGCTAAAATAAGAAAAAGTTAGAAAATTAAGGATTAATTAGTAATTGTGAGAAAGGAGGAAGGACTAAATAGTAATTTATTCAAATTGAATTATGAGTCATCATGAGAATTAGATTGATTAAGGAGGGGCAAAAGAGTAATTTGGTGGAAGATATTTTTGGAGGCAAAGTTTTGGGCTAAAGTGTAAAGTTGAAAGACCCAGGGACTAAAAGTGTAATTTTACCATTTTTATTAAGTGAGATATTTTTGAAGAAAAGTCTAGAGAAATTGAAAGATGAAAAATCAATTAAAAGATGAGAATATCATCTTTTCTTCTCATAAGCAATCGTCTATGCCTATATCCCCCATTTCCAACTTTTACTTTTATTCCAAATAGGTCCTTCCATCATTTTTAAGCTTTCCAAACTCCAAAACTTTCCATTTTCTTTGGAATTTCTGAAAGAAAGTCCTAAAAGAGAGTTAGTAGACACCTCAAATCTCATATAGAGTTACTTTTATGGTGTTAGAGAGATAAATGACTAAATTGAGAAAATTTGAATTCAATGGTTAAGGCAAGAAATGGTTAAATTCTCATTTATGTGAGATATATCATTTATGAGAAATGATGCTAATTGAGATTGTGCCCAAGTAGACAGATTAGAACCATTGCGATATTAGTGGCATGCCATTAAGGAACGTTAGTGCGCTTACTGTTCAGCACTGTGTGTGCTCTCTGTTATTAGCACTTCGTGTCCTCTCTGATTAACACTTTGTGTGCTCTCTGATTAACACTTTGTGTGCTCAGTACTTTGTGTATTCTCTGATTAGCACTTTGCGTGCTTTCTGTTGCCCAGCACTTATGTGCTCTCTGTTCAGTACTTCGATACTCTCTGTTTGGTCCGTTTATCCGATAGGTTCTATAAAGTCTACTATGGGCCAAGTGGTTAAATAAGCTAAGTGAGCTATGATTAAGAAAGTTATAGTGGCTAAATTGTGAAAAGTGAAAGGATGTGCAAATTATAATATTGAGGTAAGTGAAATGATGAATATATGAAAGATAAGTACTATATGTGTATGTGTAATTAAATGTTGATAATTAAGTGAACTAATGTGGCTGATATAACTGAGTTGTGAAAAGGGATGAAAATGTAAAATCTACCATTGAGGTAAGTTGGAATATGAGAATGAATGTGTGTTATGGTGGCATTAAGGTAAGTTAAATGTTACATGCATGAAAGGTTGGAAATTTTATACACATGAGTATTTAAATGTTTGATAAAATTAAGCAATAAATACATAATCATCTATTATGCTTGTAGTGCTTATTAAGCTTTCCTCGGCTTAACGCGTTTATTTTAACGCGTAGGTACAAAAGTTACGGAAAGCTAGAGTCGAGCAAGGAACCTCTCATCACATCACATTACTATTGGAAGACTTCAGTTTAGGTACATTACTTTTGGTAAAAATGGCATGTACAAATGGTACTATTATGTGTCACCAATAGATGATTATAAATGTTGTTTTGGATTACTACGAGTTGATGAATCTAAATGATGAGTTTTGAATAAAATAACTTTAAAACACATTATTTGAAAGAAAAATTTTATTATACACGTGTTAAATTCTCCAATACTGTATGTAATATTTCTATACCGAATTTATACATGTGAATCGGGTATAGGAATGTTACACATATGTACAATTATACATTAAACTATAGTTTATATATAGTTTTAGGATTTATCCTTTTTATTTTTAAGTCATAATCGCTTTAATAGTTGGAAAATGAATAGAAAGAATTAAAGGCGACTGTACAAATTCCAAAAATCATAACTGAATCTATATGTTAACTTACCTTGTAATATCCTATTTGTACAATGATAAATTCTACCAAATTTAGTTGTTAATTCTTACATTTTTATTAATTTAATTTTTATTTTCTAATTAAATTTGATCATTAATTTTTTAAAAAAATTTAAATTATTTTTAAACAAAAATGTTAATAATATTAACTTTTTAACGATGTTGATGTGATAACTCGTATGATAATTCATGTATAATTCATGTTGACATTACACTACTTGTCTTATATGTCACATTTGTTGGGAAATGTGTCCATATTATAGTAAGCGTGTAATTGTTTTCTATATATTTGAACAATAAATAAATAAATAAAGTTAATTTCACATTAATTATTATGTCTTTTGTGTTTTTGTTTTTCATGTTTTACATGTATAGTAAAATTGTGACAAACAAATATTAATTCATTGATTGTTTAAGTTCAAACTGATGATAAGTGGCATAATAAGAATATTACATTGCGAGAAAGACAACTTACTTCAGTAGATAATCTAAACGAGTTCGTAATCCATAAAAGAATCAAAATGAACATTTGATTTAAATACTTAGAAAGATTATTTTATCGTCTACAATTCTAATTGGGGAGATGACTAATCTTGGCAACCAGAGCAGTTGACTCAACGAGTAGAGATATAAATGTATTCATTGAAAGAATAATAAATTTGACTAGACTCAAGATGAATTAATTCTGAATTCGCTTGTGACTTAATTCACTTGTGATGTTCGTAATGTGATTTACCTAAATCTTAAGTTCAGGGGTGAAGCTAGGAAAAAAATTTAGGGGGGCGAAATTAAATTATCTATATCTTTACAATTTTTAAAGCATTAAATTAATTTTTTACCATTTTTAGGGGGGTCAAAGTGTAATTTTCTCTTTACTAAATTAAAATTTTTAAAATTGTAAAGGGCCAAAATGACAAAATAACTATTTTAGGGGCACCAACCCCCTCTAAATGCGCCTCTGCTTGAGTTTGTCACTGATCATGCGTATGTAACTCATGTGCTTTGATATAAGTGGATGCTTATGCTCTAAAGATGATCGAGCTCATAGCTGATATGTTGGGTACATAACTTGTGATAACATGACTTTATTGGCAAATAATGAAATTCATAGCTAGATTAAAGAGTTAACGATATCCTCTTATTGACATTGTGTGAATTGATAAATATGGAATGTGATCACGGGTTGCTTGTTCTCGAACAAGTAATTTATAACAGTCATTTGTCGCAAATGATCATATTAATCATTAAGAAGACACAATGGTGACAATGAGATAAAATAAGATTGTATTGAGTAAACGGATTTAACTCAAAGTAATCAATGATATCATATGAGAGTAGCACACACATGACAAAATCATTAGAAAAAACATTTGGATAAATTGTTTTCGTAAAGAGTATATAATAAGGAATTTTCAATCATGATACTTTTTGTGGACAGACTCCATGGTTAAGTAAATTGCAAATTATCGGAACAATACTTCTGGATATATTTGCAATTACTAGAGCCTAATTGTATATATCAGATTGGTCCCTTTGCTAGCTCAACAAAAGCTCGATTGATCTGCATTTGAATTAGAAGAAAATTCTACAGCTTTAGAAATAATTTAATTTGGTTGATTTATTTAATGTGGAATTAAATTAAGCGGTCGTGAGAATTGTTCAACTAGAGAATTTGATTAAAATTTTTTTTTGAAAAATCTCAGTGATTTTTTGAGAAAATTAATTTTGATCAAACAAAATTAAACTAATCAAATTAGTTAAAATAAATATGATATTTTCATAAATTAATTTTTAAGTCAGACAATTGGCTCGATGGGTAATTGAACTTAAAAATTGGACTTGAGATCGAAAATTGGGCCCGAGAACCTAAATCTGAGATTGAGACCCAAAATTGGTCGAACCAGGTCTGGTATGTGAAACGAGTCGACGATCCAACATCAGCTAGACCGAACCAGTCTGACCATCACTAGGTTTGAACTGAACCGACAACAATCGAATCGGCTCGGGGTGCCGTGAGGGTGTCATACTTGCGATGACACCATCGGGCATGACGATGCCGACGACTACGATGACGATATTTCGGTGGCCGGCGAATGGTCGACGACGGTGGTTGAGCAGTGAAAGAATTACACTTCTACTAAGACTCTATCAGATAATTTAATTTTAAATTAACTATTCCAAAACTAATATTATTTTAATAATTTTAATATTAAATTAAATTTAATACTTATTTTAATAATATTTTATTAATTCAATATTAAAGCGATTACCTTACCATTAGATTTAATTTGATATTTATATTGTAGATAAATATTTTATTAGTTTAATAGATTTAATATTAAAGTTAATATAGTATTTATTTTAATAAGTATTATATTAATTTAATATTAAAATGATTAAGTTTAATTATAGTTAAACTCTTTAAACTCTATTATATAAAGATAGTTCATCCTAGAAGTTTAGAGAAATTGCAAAATTACTCTAATTTTGTGAAAATTTTTCTGTTCGAAAAGAGTTCACATTCGACAAATGTAAGCTCAAGGATAACGAAAGTACAATTTTAATTAAGTATTTATTATTTTATAAATCGCAACCAAATTAAATGAATTCATAAAAATAAAAAAAATTGTTATGATGATTATCATGTTTAAAAATTAACATTTTAATCCTTACTTCTTTTAAAAAGCAATTCAATTTTCTTAAAAAATTAATTATAAATTTCAACTCTTTATAGAAAAGATTAACAAAAAAAAAAAAACTAATTTGACAAAAATTAAACATTAAAAGCTTAATTTCTCATTATATCTACCCTATTTAATTACCGGTCTATTTATTGAAATTAATCGCATTGTTTATCAAAATGAATCTTCAATTTGAACAGCCAGGATTGTCCCAATGGAAAATGGGCCATTCTCCACTTCAAACAAAAAAATTAAAATAAAACAAAAATATACTTAAAAATTTATAAATCTTTTTTAAGGAGCGCTTCCACCGCCACCGCCGCCTCTCCCTAGGGTTTTCGGCGGCCACTCTTCGCTACCAACACAGTAAACCTCCCTCTCTTATCCACCTCAATAATCAGGTTATTTACCTTCATGCCCCTCTCTTACCCTTCCGTTTATCGTTTCTCAAAACCAAAATTTTGCCTCCATCTCACTTTTTATTTACGTTTTTGACACTTTAGCTTAGCTATTTTCATTTCACGTTCTTCCATCTTCGATCAACTAGGGTTTTGCTTTGTTTTTTTCTTTCATTTGCTTATTATTTTTTTTATTTTTTAGTTTTCAATTTCTGAATGGCTAAATCTTCGAATCCGGAAGGGAAGCCCGGTGTTCGAATCGTGGTGGCCGGAGACCGAGGCACTGGAAAGTCGAGCTTGATTGTAACAGCCGCCGCCGAGACTTTCCCGACAAATGTGCTCCGCTTGTTGCCGCCAACAAGGTTGCCGGAAGATTTCTACCCCGACCGTGTCCCCATCACCATCATTGATACCTCCGCTAAGTATATTTCTATTAATTATTCTCTACATTACTTGCTTTTTTCATTTTTGTATATATTTGACGCAATTCTAGCGTTATTTGGAGCTGTAATTGTACCTTTTTAAATGAATTTATAGTGAGAGAATTGTATATTTTTTTGTAACAGCTTTAGCTTCGACTTAGTTTAGGGCATTAAAGAAGCAGAATGTAATAAGATAAAATCTTGTTTGCTTTGATTATGGCCATGTTTGCAGTAATTGTAGCATTTTAAATGAATTTGTAGTGAGAGAATTGTAAATTTTGCTTTAGCTTTGACTTAGTTTAGGCATAGCATTATAAAAACGCAGAATGTGGTAAGATAAGTTCTTGTTTACTTTGATTATGGTCATGTTTTGTCTTAAGTTTTCTTTTATTGTTTTTCCTCTTTTAGTCCGGAGGATAAAGGTAAACTAGCAGAAGAGTTGAAGCGAGCTGATGCACTAGTGCTTACTTATGCGTGTGATCAACCTGAAACCCTTAACAGATTGAGTACTTACTGGCTTCCGGAACTTCGGCAATTAGAGGTTTCTTTCTTAATATGATTTTGCACTTGTGTATTCGTGATAGTTTGTTCTTTTGATAGAAAACATGTTAAGGTGAAGTTAAGTTGTTAATATCTTTTTAATAATGTTCGGCCTGCTATTAATTATACTTCATGTACCCGTGTAGGACCCATAGCAAACTCTAGAAGGCTGATGGTTATGAGGAAAGTGGCCTTATGGATATAGGGAAAAATCTCAAAATATCATCATGTTGTTGCTTTTTCATATTTATAGCATTTGAATCCAGTTCAAAGGAATTTAAATATGCTTTCAGGAGGCCAGTTGGCTCAGTCAGGATTTTACTATACCTAATAGCCCATTATCTTTTCTTAGTACACCTTGTAGATCACATGGATATTTTTTTTTTTCTTTCATGAATCTACTTTTGATGAAACTGAAGTAAATTTTTGTTGAGCAGGTGAAAGTTCCTGTTATAGTAGTAGGCTGTAAGCTGGATTTAAGAGATGACCAGCAGCAAGTGAGCTTGGAACAGGTGATGTCACCGATAATGCAACAGTTTCGGGAGATTGAAACTTGTATCGAGTGTTCAGCTTATAAACACATTCAGGTATGGATATATGTCTTTTGTTTCTTTTGGAGGTTAATTTGAAATTCTGGTGCTATATAATGCTGATAAAATGTAGACTGGTTTTAGCACCAATTCCTGGTTTTTGCTTCTTGAGTGAATTGTTGTCAGATATACACACATGTGACAATTGGCATTATTGTAGTTAGCTGTGTGACACTAATTGATACTAACGAACACATCAATACTATCAGAGATTGAACTTTCAAAGTATCTCCTTTTTTGTAGATTCCTGAGGTTTTCTACTATGCACAAAAGGCAGTGCTTCATCCAACAGGCCCACTATTTGATCAGGAATCACAAACTTTGAAGCCACGATGTGTAAGAGCCTTGAAGCGAATTTTTATTCTCTGTGATCATGACAGGGATGGTGCTCTTAGTGATGCTGAACTCAATGATTTTCAGGTTCCTCATTTGTTCCTTGACTTATTTCTGTTTTTTATTTTTAAGGTGGTTAGGACTTGTTTGGGCAATGGCTTCAGTGTTTTATGAATAATGATTGACCTGCCCACCTTTGACATTACCCAAGCCCTGCTTGATGTGTTGAATGCTTATAATTTTAAGCCCAAAACAAAACATTTTTTCAACGATAACTTAAGATATCTTGTACTTAAGCGTCTAAAAAATATGATAATTTGTTGTAAAATAGGTCAAATGTTTCAATGCTCCACTACAGCCTTCAGAAATAGTTGGTGTGAAACGGGTTGTGCAAGATAAGATGGTTGAAGGAGTCAATGAACGCGGTCTTACATTGACCGGTTTCCTATTTCTTCATGCACTATTCATAGAAAAAGGTCGCCTTGAGACTACATGGACTGTCCTGAGGAAATTTGGATATAACAATGATATCAAACTTTCAGATGATCTAATTCCACATTCTTCAGTTAAACGAGCTCCTGATCAGGTAATGCTTCATTGTGAACATTATTTTTATATGAAAAAGTGAAGTAAGCATTTATAGCTGTTATTCCTTTGGTGTTTTTGTTTCCAAGTAGAATTGACTGACACATTGTTTTTGCTTACAATATTGTACATACGAGAATTGGTAATAATTCGATGTGCTGTAGAGTGAAATTTTTACCATGCCTGGATATAACTATTCTAATAATCATATAGTTGATTACCAATGGAATGCCTCGCTGTATTTAAAATGAGCAGTGCCTAATTGGTTGATATTAGATCAATTTTTGTCTTATTTGAAATATAACGCACTAGGTTTGTTATCATATACGCTTTATTGTGGCATTTTTTAAACTTGACATCATGATTCTTTGCTCTTCTCTTTTTTAATTTGTTTAGAGTGTGGAGCTGACAAATGAAGCTATTGAATACCTGAGGGGCATCTATGAATTGTTTGACGGTGACTTAGTATGTCTCAGTCTTTTCTCACGTTTATTTTGGTTTGCTGTACCTTGCCTATGAGATTGTCTGGTCTACAAAAATTAATGCACTAACTTGTTCTTAAAGCTTTTGACGTTCTAACAACTTGAATATTATTCTTTTTCAGGACAATAACCTTCGTCCAGTTGAAGTGGAGGATGTTTTCTCAACTGCTCCAGAAAGGTATTAATGTTCCGAATTTGAAATAATATTAGTTCATTTTCTTTCTATTAAATTGCAATATGTGCCCCATTGAGAAGGCAATTTAAGGGCCGGAATGTCTTTTCCATCCCAACTCCCCCCCCCCTTTTTTTTTTTTTAACTTTGAGAGTGGGTGAGCATACCAATTTGGTCTGTCAAAAAAAGTATGATAACAAGCTATTGCTGACTAAATAGAAAGTAAAGAAGTTTCTTAAATGAGGGGATTTTGTTTTAGAAAAACAGGTGTTTTAGAAAAACAGGTGTTTGCTTGACATTTTTTCTGTTTAACTTCAGCCCTTGGAATGATGTACCGTATAAGGATGCTGCAGAAAAAACTGCACTGGGAGGGCTATCACTTGATGCATTTCTGTCTGAGGTATTCATGGTTTCCTCACTTTTTGAAATGAGAATATCATACTTCATGCAATCTCATAAGAATTAACTCATTGTTGACTATGCTATGTTTGAGGAAACTTTAATGAATATTATCTTATGAAAACTTTGACTTGTTCTTGTTTTGAGTTTTGCAGTCCCACCATTAATTCATTATGGGAATAATGAATAGCAACCCTATGAGCATTTGTGGCTGCTAATGAAAATATTGTACTGTGGTTTTTATTTAATTCGGGTGGATTGGCTATTGGGGTTGATCATTACTTCATATTTTGGCTATTATATATGTCAGCTTGTGCTTGTAATTTATTATTTATGTTGTGCTCTGCAGTGGACCCTTATGACACTCCTAGACCCAGCTTGTAGTTTGGAGAACTTGATATACATCGGATATCCTGGCGACCCTTCATCTGCTATCCATGTGACTAAGAGAAGGCGCCTAGATCGAAAGAAGCAACAATCAGAAAGAAATGTTTTCCAGTGCTTTGTTTTCGGTCCGGCTAATGCTGGGAAATCTGTGTTAATAAATTCTTTCCTTGGCAGGTATTCATTAGAACCTTTTTCCTATTAACTAGATTTCTTTTCCCCAAATTGAAAAACTTCATTCACTGTAATGTAGGCCCTATTCTGATACGTATTCTCCAACAATTGATGACCGATATGCTGTGAATGTTGTGGAACTTCCTGGGGTAAGTTCCATTGAATTATGTGCCATGTTTTGGGATTGTATGTTGAAAGCGGGCCCCTAACTCAAAAACACAGGGTTTTCTTTTTTTCTTTCCAGAGGATTGGGGACTTAAGCTGAAGTAACTTGAACTTTAGCATATCTGCATTTCTTGCTCTTCTAGATTCTATACCATAAAGCATGTTTTCACGGGTATACTAGAAAAATGTTTCATAAGGTTCAGATGAAATAATTTCTTTAAGATGGTAACCCATCAGAATCCACATGTTCCTTGCAGTATCAAAGCAATTCCTCCTGGAACTTTCGCTTATAAATGCTTATTGTTTCCTTGGCATATCCTTCTGGGCATTTAGTTAGCATAGCAATTACTGAGTTATATATAGCTATGTTGATAAAATTTTGAGCCTTGGTTAACTTCGATGTTGCTTTGATATGTTGATGTTTCAGCTCTTTAGCTAAGTGTAATTTTCTTTTTCATTTGTAGGGCATAAAGAAAACTCTAGTCTTGCGAGAAATCCCTGAAGATGGAGTTGCAAAACTACTGTCTAGTAAAGATTCTTTGGCTGTCTGTGACATAGCAGTATTTGTTCATGACAGGTAAATCACAGTCATGCTTAATTCAAACTAGGGTTTCTAATTTAGAAGTATCTGCTATTATAAGTTAAAAGATTTCACTGTTTGATCCTAATTACGCACATGTATTTGTTCCTTTTGCTAAATGCTTTGTCATGATTGTCTGGCCTTTTTCAGTTCTGATGAGTCTTCATGGAAGAGAGCAACTGAATTGCTCGTGGATGTTGCCGGTCATGGTGAAGACACTGGTTATGAGGTGCCTTGCCTCATTGTTGCTGCTAAGGATGATCTGGATTCATTTCCGACTGCAATACAGGATTCTACCAGGGTATTTTGCATTCCTTCTTTTCATTTTTTGGTCTAAATAATTTAAAGTTCTTACATGGTTAAGTGAATAAGTAGAATGTATTAGAGTACTAAAAATTCTAAATTTTGTGTTTATTTCATTTAGATCCAGCAATACTAGACTTGAGTCTTAAAAAATAACTAAAACATTAATGATACTACTATGAAAATGTCTCAAAATGAATTATTAATGTGTCAAAGTTAAACAAAGATAAATTAACTTAAACACAATTTTTACATAGCAAAATGCACGAACACAATACAGATACACGGATTTCAGGTCTAATGTCATTGAAGAGGTACAACATGTGTTTATGTCATTGTTAGCCTCGCCATATAGGGTAATTGCAGAACAAGTCCCTTGCAGTTTCTTCTTGAAGAACCGGACTGAATGCATATCATTGCAAATTTTGCTTTTGCAGGTTAGCCAGGATATGGGAATAGAGGCACCTATACCTATCAGCTCAAAATTGAGTGATTTCAATAACATATTCCGAAGGATAGTAAATGCAGCTGAGCATCCTCATTTGAGCATTCCTGAAACTGAGGCTGGCAGAAGTCGGAAGCAGTATCATCGACTTATAAACCGTTCTCTCATGTTTGTTTCAGGTACGCCGATAGTCTGGTATCCCACGACTGTTTCATTCCTGATGCACTCAGAGCTTCGGGTTCTTGAAACATGGTTTGCCATGGTTAGATTTTCTGGTGCTGTACACGTCAATTTTTTGCGAAGTACCCTCGTCTGAAAGTCTAAAGTCCAATGCATATTTGGACATGGATAGAGGATAAGACCCTCCGAAAGATATGAATGAACTTTTTAAAAAAAGATTTGTGCCAAACACAGACCCGTATCTAACTCTCACTCCACATCCAAGTATCATAAGTCGGGGGCGAGTACTAATGTGCCTTTCTCTTTCGTGTTTTGAACTTGGGTATGATGTGAACTTTATATCCTTGACAAGATCTAGTTAGGATTCTGTTTAAGCCTTACGCAGGATGTTCAGACACTTCAGCTTACTGTTCCTTGGCCGTGCTCTTCTTAGAGGATTAATGTGCAAGCTTTTGGAAATCGGAGACAATACTCCTTTTATTGCTTCAAAGTTGCTTTGACTTGAATGTCACTGCTTGTTCTTTTTTTTTCGTTTCTTCCCCTGACTCGCCTTCTTTTAACTTCTCTCTTTATATTTTATCTCAATAGTCACATTCATGATGCTGAATTGTTAATCATTTTCAATGCCGTGTGTTGCCTTTTACAGTTGGAGCTGCCGTAGCCATTGTTGGATTGGCAGCTTATCGCGTATATGCTGCAAGGAAGAATGCCTCCAATTAAGGATGAAGATTCTCCTATCTCTGACACACTAAACATGATAATTTCATATTCTTAGAAACATCTATTCCTTGCATTCATCAAATTTCCGCGCCTTCATATCCATTCATATAAGAAATCCTTATCCGTAGAAAAAAAAACCTGCAAAAATTCTACTGTCGTTTTAATGGTGGAAAAGTTTGATGTGTAGAAATATTAGGAGGAAGAAAGGAAAATGGTTGAACTGAATTGTGTAATGAAAAAATTTTGCTTAGATTTTTAGCCATTTTGTTACAATATTCATTGCTTGGCTATGTTTTTTCTTGAAATATTGATGTTGTCATATTTTCGGACATGAGATACTCTCCAAGAACCCTCCGAATAACATAGTCGTGTGGAGAAATAATTCATATCCGAGTTTGAATAACATAGATTTTAACACGTTAAAACTACAACAGAAAACCAAAGTTTTTAAAATTGGATTGATGGTTGAACTAATTAGTTGGTTTTTGATTCAACTGGTTCAATTGAATAAAATATTAAGAAATAGAAAAGTTGATTTAACTGATTGAGTGGTCAGTTTGGCTGGTTCACTGATTAACTGGTCTTATTTTGAACTGATATCTTGATTGATTTCTGGTTCAATTTGTCTGATCAGCTGGTCAATCCAGTTCTGAAAACAGAAGAAAACTGGATAGGCATTTCTAGCCTAGTCTAGTCTCTCTTTGAAGCTGTGCCTTGTTGATACTTCTTAATTCCGTTTGTTTATGTTAATCATCTCTAAGAGGTGATTTCAGTAACTTGATTAGGTAAATTGATCTAAATAAGTTTATTTGGTCGGTTTGTAAATTTTGTTTTTAATTTATTTAAATCAATGGGTAAAGTTTATATATTACATACATAAATAATTATATTTATCCAATATAAAAATAAATTGATGTATTTATTTTTTTAAATGTGTATGATTAAATCAAAATTAAAATTTGAAGTATACATTTGAGTTGCAATTAGAGTTTCAAATGTATAATTGCACCAAATTAAAGTTTGTGTATATAATTGATTACTAATTCTAATTATAATTATCACAATATTTTATTATATTTTATGCTTAGAGTTTCATTCAAGTAATAATCTTATTTTAAAATTAGCAAAAAAATTAACTAATAATTGTAAATTAAATTCAAAATATTTTTAAATGTGTAATAATCACAATTTCTATTAAATTATAAATATTTTTAAATGTATAATTATCACAAGTTCTATTTTATTTCAAACTTTTTATTTTTAAATGTGATTTTAATAGTATAATGAAAAATAAAAAATATTCTCATCGATTTTTTTAAGTTGTGCTTTTATATATATTATTGACATGTTATAAATTATATAATATATAAAATAATGTAATATAATATATTATAATATAAAAAATGGTCCGGGTCAAGTTCGAGCTTTAGATATACAAGTTTGATCTCGACTCATATTTTAAATAGGTTTAATTTTTTAAGCTCGTTTTTCATGCATAATATTTTTGTTCAAACTTTCTCAAAATTTGAGCAATTCTTTGGGCTTGATCGAGTGGTCCAACCCTTAAACAAGTTTAGTTTTTAATCTCGCCATGTACAATTATCATGTATGAGTTTATTTGGTTGTACTCTAATTCTTTATTTATTTGCGCAATTATCATGTATAAGTTTATAATTGTAATATACTTGTACTATATTTATATTTATAAATACTAAAAAATATTTAGTGTAATTAAACACATTTATAAATAAATTAATCCGATTAATTTAGTTTTCAGTAATATATAATCTTTTGAATTTAGTAAAAGAATACATTAAACATAATTTTTTTAAAGTAATAATTATATATCTTTGATCATATTAAAAAAAAATTAATCAGTGTATTAAACAAATCCTAATTTTCTGCAATCAAAACTTTGGTATTATTGGCAAAGGCGAAAGTTATAGGTATTGACTATCCAAATTTGAGACCCATTATACTTAATCAAAATGTATAAATTTCCAAATCCTACCATGAGTTGTTGTCATATGTGGGTTTTAATTTGATTAATTAGTTCATAGTTTAGATTATTTTAGTTTGAGACATATATTTATACTGTAACTTTAAACCTTAAAATAGGGATAAAGTCAAAAAAATTTGGGGTCGAAATTAAATTATATATTTTATGATAGTAAAAAGATAATTTTATCATTTTAATAACTTACATTTTTATAATTTTTAAAAGATTAAATCAAATTTTTATAATTTTTGGAAACTTAAAGTAAAATTGTACTAATTAACTTAAAATTTTATAAATTATAAAAAATTAAATAAAAATTTTTTAAAAAATTAAATAAAAATTTTTTCATTTTAGAGCTCGGATCCTGTTAAACATTCACCCTGCTTTAAAAAAACCTAATTTTCCGTGAAAAATCCTAATTTAATTTAATCGGGTAAAAATTACCCAAACCCAAATTTTTAAAAACCCGAGGCACACGCTCCTTATAAAAATACTATATACATAAATAGCCGTTAGAAGATCCAACGGCTCAAGTTATTTCATTTTGAATCCAATCAAATAAAACGAAAACCCTGCCCTCCCTTTCAAAATTTAAACTTAACACTTCAGTTTAGCTCTCTCTCTCTCCGTCTCTCTCTCGCCAATTTCTTTCCTGTTTTCAAAATTTCTCAATCTAATATCTTTTATAGTCTCCTAATTTCTCTTCCTAAATCCTTTAATTTTCTCCCTTGATTTTTCATTTTCTTTTTTCAAATAATCGAGATATTCTTTTTTGTAATCAAATGGTTGAAATGTGCTCGGAGAGTTGCGATCAGATCGTTCTTGAAAAAGGTTAGCGCTCTGATTTTTCATTCTTTTTTCTTTTTCAATTATTTTATCAAGTTTTCTGATCTGTGAAAATCTGTGGTTTTTTTTACAGATCAAACTGTGGAGAATGAATCGAAGCCTTCTCCGAAGTCTCACATTGGTTAGTTCATTTTCTTTTTCTTTCTTTCTTTACTTTGAAGAAAGCATTTACGCAAATTTTTATGAAATAATATCTAAATTTGAAGAGAAAAATAGCAATTAGGGATGATCTTTACATGTTTAAAACCCTAGAAATTTCCTATTTGGATTGTACTTGTTATGTGATTGATGATTCTTGAGATTTTTCTTGTTTAGTTTAGATATAAGAATATGTAGAGCATGTATTAAATTGAATTTTAAGCATTTTCTTCTATTGGCTACCAAATGTGTTGCAAGCTTCTGTTTTTTTCTTAATTTAGTGGTGCATTTGCATGTTGAAATGATCAAATTTGGGAGAAATTATGTTTTTTATGTATTTGAGTATTTGGAATTTTAATTTGAAGAACATTGGCTGTTTCTTTAGAAATTTTAGAAGAGAATACCGATTCCATGGATGAAGATACTATATCCAACATGAACCAAGAAATATCTCCAGCCCAGGGGCCAACTCTTCCAATAATACAGAAAGTTATTAATTTGAGTAACAGTGTTCAGGTAAATTAGAGCAGGATACTGCTTTTCATAAGCTTTATATGTATAATTTTTATTTTTTACTTGTGTATGTCCTCATTAATGGTTCAAGGAGTTGACTTTGAGTAACTTTATGTTATAGAATTTGAAGAAAGAGCATGAAATTTTGTCTGATCAAGTGAAGTCTTATCCTGGTCACGACATTGTAGGAACTCTTCAGCTTCTCAGTAAGTGATCAGAGTATTGGGTCCTTTTTTATTATTTTTATTTGTTTTTATTTGAATTGATCTTTTACTTATATTTTGGTACAGATAATGAATATGAACTTCTGAAGAAGAAGTACCTGGATGAGTCATCAGAGAGGAAGCGCCTTTACAACGAAGTTATTGAGCTTAAAGGAAACATCAGGGTTTTCTGCAGATGTAGACCTCTAAACCAAGTTGAAATTGCGAATGGTTCCTCCTCTGTAGTTGAATTTGACTCATCCCAAGATACTGAGTTACAGATAGTTTCTTCTGATTCTTCCAAGAAGCAATTCAAGTTTGACCATGTATTTAGACCTGAGGATGGCCAAGGTAACCCTTAAGATCTCTTAACTGAGTTTACATACCTGAGATCTCTTTAACTAGTACAGTGAATGTTCTTAATTCTGTGTTTCTTTAACAATGCAGATGCTGTATTTGCACGAACTAAACCCATAGTAACTTCTGTATTGGATGGTTATAATGTTTGCATATTTGCTTACGGGCAAACTGGAACTGGGAAGACATTTACTATGGAGGGAACACCAGAAAATAGAGGAGTTAATTACAGGACATTGGAGGAGTTGTTTCGAGTTGCTGGAGAGAGAGGCGGTGTAATGAAATATGAACTATTTGTCAGCATGATGGAGGTCTATAATGAAAAGATAAGGGACCTCCTTGGAGAAAGCTCCAACCAACCTACTAAAAAGTTAGTTCCTAATACTAATTTATACATGTTTGTCCAATTATTTGTCTTGTTACAAAACAGACACGTACATGCAATCTGTTTACTTGTATATCCATGAAGAAGGAAATCCGTTGACACAAACTTTAATAATTATTAGTCTTGTTACAAAACAGACACGTACATGCAATCTGTTTACTTGTATATCCATGAAGAAGGAAATCCGTTGACACAAACTTTAATAACTATTCCTAGGTACAATAAGTAGAGAAGATGACACCATTAAGATTGGAAGATAAGCTCACAATTTCTAACCGGTCTGTAGTTAAAGTCCTAATTTGAAGTCCTTCATTGTGTTGATAAAGGTTGGAGATCAAGCAAGCAGCAGAAGGGACACAAGAAGTTCCAGGACTTGTTGAAGCTTGTGTTTACAGTACAGAGGAAGTATGGGAGCTACTAAAATCTGGAAACCGGGTCAGATCAGTTGGAGCTACCAATGCCAATGAATCAAGCAGTCGTTCTCACTGGTAATATCTTAGTTTCTATTTGTTTTGTTTCTGAATTATGTTTAAGAAGCTAGACTTTTAGTGATATAATAGGAAACTTTTACTATTCAACTACTCTATCTGAGAAATAATGGCGCATTTAACTATAATGACCAGAATCTCTCTTTGCAGCTTGTTGCGTGTAACTGTAAGGGGAACTAATTTGATAAATAGCCAAAAGACTAAGAGTCACCTATGGCTGGTAGATTTGGCTGGCAGTGAGCGTGTCGGAAAAATCGAAGTTGAAGGTGAAAGGTTGAAGGAATCCCAGTTCATTAATAAATCTCTCTCAGCGCTTGGTGATGTAATTTCCGCCCTTGCATCCAAAACAGCCCATGTTCCTTACAGGTTTCTCCCTCTCTCTCTCTTTTCTTACACGCACAACTAAATAAAAAAAATCAGTATGTCTAACATCAACACTTTTTCTACTTTTCCATGGAAAACCAGGAACTCAAAGCTCACACATATGCTACAGAGCTCTCTAGGTAAGCTTTATCTCATCATAGTACCAGTGGAAATTGATTCCCTTTATTCGAAGCTAGCTTTGTAGCCTAATGGAAAATCATGAAATAATGCAGGAGGAGATTGCAAAACCGTGATGTTTGTACAGATCAGCCCGTCTAGTGCAGACCTTGGTGAGACCCTTTGTTCATTGAACTTTGCTAGCCGAGTTAGGGGGATTGAAAGCGGTCCTGCCCGCAAACAGGTGGACCTTACCGAGCTTTACAAGTACAAGCAAATGGTATAACAAATCATTGAAGCATAAACGTTTCCCTCCAACATTTCCACTGTATTCAATTTGTTTGACCTTTGGTTATTGATTAATTAACAGGCAGAGAAGTTAAAACATGATGACAAAGAAACAAAGAAGTTGCAGGACAATGTACAGTCCTTACAGTTGAGACTTTCTGCCAGAGAACATATATGCAAAAGTCTGCAAGAAAAGGTAAATCATAAATTGAACAAATTGAAACGGCTATCTCTGAGTAGAACTGCCTTATTGGATCGTAAACGTTTTTGCGTCTTCGTGTTTGATGTCAGGTTCGTGACCTAGAAAATCAGTTAGCAGAGGAACGGAAAACCCGATTAAAGCAAGAATCCAGGGCTTTTGCTGTTGCTGCTTCTACAAGACCATCTATTAAACAAGTGACGGAGAATACCAAAACGGACAAAAAGCCGCCACTTGGTCCATCAAAACTGAGGTTACCGTTGCGAAGAATCACCAACTTCATGCCCCCAGCATCACCTATGGCCACAAAAGGAAAGGCAACTAGAATGTCCATGGTAACAGCACCACCATCAGATGACAAAGAAAACAACTCCAAAACCTTGATGGCACCACCGACAAACACGAAAAACCTTTTGAAACCGAGACGTACTTCCATTGCTGTGAAACCTCCGATCAAGACACAAGTTCTTCAGCCTAAAAGGAGAGTATCCATCGCTACCCTCCGTCCAGATTCCCACATGACAACACCACTCCGCATGTCTGCTTCCGGTTTCAACAATGTTGGTACAATGGAGAGACCGTCATTGGCGCGTGATCCCAGGAAAGCAAGGTATTCTAGATTGTTTTCTCCATTGCCAGAGTTTAGTAAGACATCACCTGCAGCCATGAGAAGCAGTAGCAAATTCATGGGGAGCCCTCCAGCCGCGCAAGCAGATTCATTGAAGCCAAGACATCCGACCGTTGTTGCTTTGCAACGGAAATCGTTGGTGTGGAGTCCGCTAAAGTTAAAAGGTATTCAAAGGAGTTACCGGAAGTCGTCGTTTTTGCCTTTACGGCATTCTTCTGATAAGGAATGAAGGTTTGAATTCGATTCACTGTTGCTACCCTATTAAACGGATTAATTACCAGAAGTGAACATGCTGTGTTCTCTATACATTCATTCTTCTATTATTGTGTTCCATATTTTCTGTGATTTCTAGACCAAGGAGGTTCCTTCAAGAATTGTATACTTACATTCTTGTATTTTGGTCCTAGAAGCTGGGTAAAGTGTACAATTTCCTCCTCTCTCTCTCTCTCTTTTTTTTCCCAAAAGGGCTAAAACACAAATTCTAATTAGCATAGTTTTTTTGGTCATATTGAGTATGTTTTGCCCACGAATTTGCCTAGCTTCAAATTTTTTTATATGATTTTAATTATATTGTAATTAGATGTTTATTAAATTTTAATATTTATTTATTAAAATAATTATAATTACTTATTTTTTATTAATGAAAACATATTTAAAATTATTTTTTAAAAACCACAAATGTTATGCATAATTAGTACAAGATAAATATAAAATTTATACATTAACTTTGATTTAATTTGTAATTTGATACATAAATTTTGATTTTGTACAATTATATATATAATTATAATTACTTATTTTTTATAAATTAAAATATAGTTAAATTTATTTTTTAAAAACCACAAATGTTATGCTGTACAAGATAAATATAAAATTTATACATTAACTTTGATTTAATTTGTAATTTGATACATAAATTTTGATTTTGTACAATTATATATATAATTATAATTACTTATTTTTTATAAATTAAAATATAGTTAAATTTATTTTTTAAAAACCACAAATGTTATGCTGTACAAGATAAATATAAAATTTATACATTAACTTTGATTTAATTTGTAATTTGATACATAAATTTTGATTTTGTACAATTATATATATTTAAAAAAATTGAGTACATCAATTTTTTTTGTATATCGGATAAATTAATTATGTATGTATTATATAAAAAAAGTAAAAATAATTTTACATAAATAAATTTTTTTAATAAACATAAATAATATTGTTAGTTATTTATGAAAATTGAATCAAATAAAAATACCATATATAAAATTACACAAATAAAAATTCATATACAATTTTACACACTAAATCAAAGCTTATATAATTTTAATATTTCTCTAATATAATTAAATGTTTACTAAAATTTTAGTATGTATTTATTTAAAAACTCGTTAAAATTATTTAAAAAAATTCGTCAAGAAATGACAAATGATTTCTTATGTTAGAAATGTCAAAATAACGTGGGTTAAAAATGTCGTTTAATAAGAATTTACGGCAGGTATTGAAAACGTTTTCAATACGATAAATTTTATTGAAATTTTTTTAACACATTTGATTTAAATTATTCATACAATTTGATTCGTGTGTTTTAAGTATAGTCTGTATCAAATTTAAATTGATATTTAATGTCTAAATTGACTGTTAAAATAATAAAACAATTTTATTAATATAATATTGATATATTAAATATCAATTAGAGCATTTTTTAAGTTTAAAAATCAATTTAAATCCACATGATAGTCAAAGACATTTGGTGTAGTTAACCATTCTAAACAAAATAATTTTGAAAACACTCGACTAAAGTAATTTATAAAGGTTAATTGTATCGAACGTCTTCAAATTATGATTTAATATTTAAATTGGTCCAAAGATTGTAAATTTTTTTCTAATTGAATATTTAAAACATCAATATCATATCAATCAAATCATTCTCTCAATTTAACCGTTAATCTAGACATTAAATGCCAACTCAAATATGATATTGACTGTGGAATACTCTTAAAACGCATCAATCAAATTGTAAGCACGTCTATACTTACTATATGAATAGTTTCAATATAAATTTTAAAAACTAAAAAAATAACCCTCCAAAATTTATTAACAATATAATTTTTTTAAACACTTCTAGTCCTAATTGTTCACTTCTTACAGTAAATACATACATGATTATAATTTAATTTAATTTATATTTTTTTTGGTGAATAATTTAATCTATATATTTTAAATATACATCATCTCATATTAATAAGCTCTAATACTTCAAAGATTTAAATTAAGTATTTTTAAAATTTAGAAACTTGTTAATATATAAAAGAGATTATAATGTTTCAAGACAGTTCATCCAATCCAAAGTAGAGACAGACAAAGAGTTACACAATGATCAAAGATACCAAGTTAAGAGGCTAGTAGGGTTTATTACTTCTCTCATTAGAGCCCAAAGGCGAATGATATCGATTCCCCTCCAAATTTTTGAAATTCCTTTTAGAAAAAAAAATTAGTTAGGCCTAATTTTAAATTTCTTATTAAATCTTTTAAATATTTTAAAATTTTTAATTAAACCCTTTCAAAATTTTTGTTAATTCTCATTAAATTTTTAAAATTAAGTTGTTTAAATTTTTAAATATTTTAATTATACTTTTAAATTTTAACAACAAAATTTGACACAAATAAGGCCCTAACTTATGGGCTACATGTACTATATTGGTAGGTATATGTAGGTTAGTACTATTGGTAAGTAAAACTCAATTAATGTGAAAAAAATCTATAAATAATTTTGTTGAACGAGATATTTTTTATCCAAAAAAAATTGTTACCAAATATTTTTAAAGAGAAAATAACACGAGACATTGAAGTGAAAAAAGTGTGTTTGACTAACTGTTTGGTGGTTAGCTATAACAAAATTAATTTAAAATAAAATCATTAGTTAACCCTGCATAAAAATACAACCCAAATTTAATTCAAACCCCCAAGTTCATACAATATTATAATTTCTAACGTGCACGGTACACGCGATGATCACGTTAGCATCATCCACTACCTACTTTGAAAAGCTCACTATTTTTAAAGTAATAATTTCCAAAATAGTGGAAGAATAAAAGAAGAAAAAAAAAAGTTATCCTTTAACGTAGGATTTAAGAGACACGTCATCATCAGCCATTTTGTCTTGAAAAGTGTGCCCATCCGGTTTTTTTTCTTTGGAATATTTATATATTTTTCCAATTACTTAAAACCCCCAAAAACAAAAACAAAGTACAATTATTTTTGCAAACTTTTGCCTCTCTCGTTACGTTACCGACTTTACATATTCTCTTTTTATTTCATTTTGCCGCTGAAAAAGAAACCGCCGTGAAATATGGAATCTCCAGCTCAACACCGCCTCAACGCTATCCAATCTCACCTCCTACCTTCCGCCGTATCCGCCGCCGAGGATGAATCCTTGATCGGCCGTAATGTTACATCCTCCTCTTCATCTCCACCGTTCTTTGTTGGTAGGTACTCTGCAAGTCACTAAACGTATATATGATCGTACATTGAGTAAAGTTGACGACATGATCATTCGTGTTTTTTTTTTTTTATGTATTTCGAAGTTATATTGGTTGCTTATTTTGATTTGATCATCGTAGCGTCTTGATTAATCTTATTCTTTCTTTCGTTCGTACGTACAGTTACTGATTTGATTTCATTCTTTTTTTTTTAATTTCGTTATTAAATGGCCAGAAAATTGAAGTTTTTGATTTGATCATCATAGTATATGAGTTGATTAATCTATTCTTAACGTATATACGTTGATTAATCTTATTCTTATTCTTATTTTATGTATTTTCAAATTAAATATTGAGAAATTTTTTGGTTGATGGCTTAGTTTGATTTGGTCATCATTTTATATGAGTTAATTAATCTTATTCTCTTTTCTCACTTTAATCTTTGTTTGTTTTTTGGCTTATAATTGTTTTTATAGATAAACAGTACAGTGTGGTTCTTCCTGAGAAATTGCAAACTGGAAAATGGAATGTTTACAGGTCTCTGTTTCTTGCTACACTCTGCTTCTCATTTTCTTTTTGAATTTTTTTTTTAAATGTTGAATTTGCTTCCGCAGATCAGCTCACTCTCCGATGAAGCTTTTGAGTCGGTTTGATGATCATCCTGAAATTGGGACTTTGCATGAAAACTTTGTGTGAGATATTTTCCTGTGATTGCTCCTTTTAATTATAAAGTACTATACACTTAATATATGTTTTTCAATGTTCGGTTACTTAGACATGCTGCGGAGACTTATAGAGATTACAAGTACTTGGGAACGCGGATTCGGGTGGATGGAACAGTTGGGGAGTGAGTTATATAAGTATTTTGTTTTAAAAAGTTTAAAATTCAATTTTATTCAGAATTAATACGGGAATTTTAATTGTATGATTCTGTTAATTATGCTTTTCATATGAAGGTATAAGTGGATGACATTTGGAGAAGCAGCCACAGCTCGGGAGGCTATAGGTTCTGGTCTTAGGTATTATGGGTTAGAACAAGTAAGTTGCTTCGAGGAACTTGGATTCCCATGTTTTACAGTCCGTCTTTATCCAACTGTGGATTTACTCGGAACATATTAGCTTCCTACACATAGAATTTCTTGCTGCTCTAATGTTTAATTATTGATATTGTTAAATCATTTTTTACTTTTTCTGGTTCTGGAACAGGGAGCTTGTGTTGGACTTTATTTTATAAACCGACCCGAGTGGCTGGTGGTTGATCATGCTTGTGCAGCATATTCATATATTTCAGTTCCTCTATACGACACTCTAGGTATGCTTTTGACTGGTTAATTAATTCTTTTAATTCTTTGTAGCCGAATTCTAACAGTGTTCTGCTCTTTTGCAGGTCCTGATGCAGTTAAGTTTGTTGTAAACCATTCCGGCATTAAAGCTATTTTTTGTGTCCCAGAAACTTTAAATACGGTGGGTTGCTTTTTTTAGTACCATAAAGTTGTGGACCTATGATTTGCACCATACTAGTTTTCAACTTGCTATAAAACCTTGTAAAACTTATTGCATTAACTTCTGATTTAAAATATACTGTTCATCTCATTTTCTCTTATAATTGCAGCTGTTGAGTTTCATATCTTCAATTCCATCTGTACATCTCATAGTGGTATGTACTTGTAGAATCTCATTATAGAATCATAACAAAACTATGTCTGTCAGATGTTTATTCCCACTAAGCATGTTTTTTTCTCTCGGCACTTTTTATTATGCAGGTGGTGGGAGGAGCTGATGAACACTTACCTTCACTCCCCTCAACACCTGGTGTGAAGCTCGTATCATATTTAAAATTACTTGGTCAGGTATAAAAATAGTTCTTTGTGTTTTTTTAAGTTTAATCATTCCATTTTCAATATGCTGCTTATATTTTATGTTGCTACACATGCTTTATGTTGTAAGTGCTGATAATAAGATCATGTTGTTTTTCAGAACTTATATTTTTTTCCTCAAATTACTTGGTCACGTAGTGGTTATATTATAGTACAGGATCTATAATTAGTTTATCAAGTCATCTAAATGCGACTGAAATTGCAGATCTGCCTATTTAATTTGACTTCTAGTTTACATCAACTTATTCTAAATGATTTTCTTTTAGGGCCGCAGAAACCTGCAGCCATTTTGCCCTCCTAAGCCTGATGATGTTGCAACAATATGCTACACCAGTGGTACCACAGGGACACCAAAGGTAAGATTCTTATGATAACTTTGATGTTGGGCTTCTCCTGCTAGTTTCCCTTGCATGCCTTCACATTCTTTGCTGCCTAACATATATTGCTTGTTTTCTCTGCAAAGGGAGTTGTCTTGACACATGGAAATTTAATTGCAAATGCTTCTGCTTTCTGCCGAAAAGTGAAATTCCATTCCTCAGACGTGTGAGTTCAGTGTTCAATTTATCACCTGATATAATGCAAACTTACAATTTTTTTTTTGTTAAGATATATTGCTTATTGTTTCTCTATTGATTAATGTTTTCATTTTATAGTTACATATCCTATCTTCCTTTGGCGCACATTTATGAACGTTCAAACCAAGTCATCTGTTGCAACAATGGCGTTGGGGTTGGCTTCTACCAGGGGGTGTGTGACATTGTTATTATATTATCTTCACTTGTAAACCATAATGATTCTTTCCTTTTCAATTTTGCATCATTCATAAATAGCAGATAATGCGATAAAAGTTCAGATATGCAGTTTCCGATCAATGGACTTAAAAGTTAAGATGGACATCTGTCTGTTTGTTTCTCTTTTTCCTTTCCTTTTTTTTTTTTTTTGTGGTGGGGGAGTTGGGGGGTGGGGTGTGTGTTTTCGTTGGTGTCCAATTCAAAACTTTGGTCCAGGGTAAAACAGACATCATTTTCTTCCCAATTCTTTACTGCTCGAAATTATTACTATTCTGGTTTGGTCTTCATACAAGTTTTATGAAGTCTATGCCCTTCTTGTTTGCAGGACAATTTGAAACTGATGGATGATTTAGCTGCTCTTAGACCAACTATATTTTGCAGTGTGCCTCGATTATATAATCGAATCTATGCTGGGTATGATAATGGTTGATTGTGGAAAATAAATTGATTGCAAATTTTTTGTTTATCAATTCTTACTGAAATCATTTCGCTGCACAGAATCACCAATGCTGTCAGCACTTCTGGTGCTTTAAAGGAGAGGCTATTTAGAGCTGCTTACAATTCCAAGAGCCAAGCCATCATGAATGGTATCCAAGCTAATAAATGAGTTTTACTTTTTTCTTTAGTGTAATTTTTTTCAATAGTTTTCTGGTACATCATATTGATGATCAAAGAGCAAGTTAATGAGAGAATGTGAAGCATAAAACAGTAAATTCTATCAGTATCCTCGCCTCATGTTTAGCTATCCAATTGCTTGTGCTTAGGAAGGAATGCGTCGCCAATTTGGGACAAATTGGTCTTCAATAAAATAAAGGAAAAGCTTGGAGGTCGAGTACGTATTCTGGGATCTGGTGCTTCCCCTCTGTCTCCTGATGTAATGGACTTCTTGAGAGTGTAAGTCAATTTTCTTAGATGAGGCAATTGTACATGACTGCTGTCTCTGAGCATTTTGTTAGCACTGTAAAGGTCCATAGGCCATATCCATTCAAATCAGCATCACTGGTACGATTTGATCATGATATGGTAAAGATAAAAACTGAATTGGCGTAGCTTTATGTTCCTCGTCTTTGATATGAAAGTATTTTGCAGGTGCTTTGGCTGTATGTTAATTGAGGGCTATGGCATGACAGAGACTTCTTGTATCATAACCTTGATGGATGTAGGGGACGTCTTAGCTGGTCATGTTGGGTCTCCACATGCTGCCTGTGGTGAGTATCCTTGGTTTCTTTCAGGTGAAAACTTTAAAATATGGATAAAATCAATATATCACATTCCAGGTGGATAAATTGGACACATTAATTACCAAATATTACAAGTTGAACTTTAGGGACAGCTGAGAGTCTCTAGCTTTAAATTCTGGGAATCTAAATGCTAATCGTTTTAAAATGAAGAACTTATTGGTTAGAGTTCATCTGATTTTGGAATTTTTTTTATCATCATGTCTTGTTTCATTTGATCATCAAGGTCCTTTATATTTTGTTAAAATCCATTTTTGTCTTCGCAGAAGTGAAACTTGTAGATGTTCCTGAAATGAATTACACCTCTGAGGACGAGCCATATCCTCGTGGGGAAATTTGTGTGAGAGGTCCTATTGTTTTTCAGGGCTACTACAAGGATGAAGTCCAAACGTAATCTCCCAACGTTGTTATATTTTGTTGCCTTATTTAGCAGCAAATGTTAATAGACTTGGTTGCCTTGTTGGTTGAACAGGAGAGAAGTATTTGATGATGATGGCTGGTTTCATACGGGAGACATTGGCTTGTGGTTACCCGGAGGTCGTCTCAAGATTATTGATAGGTCATATTTGTTTAACCTTAATTCTCATATTATACGAGGTCTATATACGAATAACACCTTGTGATATATTATCTAGATATCTACATATTTTTATATGAGACAGTAATTGTGCTTTATTAGTAGTCTTGTTTGTGCATGTTTTGAGTGCGTGTTGGTTGCATTTGGTTGCTTGAAGAACCTTTTTGAACACTCGAGAATAATGTTGATCTTCTTCAGTGATGAATCATCTGCTTTGGTCATTTCTATCCATGGCAGTTTAACTTTTTCCAAACTTTTTTCTGACCATGTTCATTAATTCGTTACAGGAAAAAGAACATATTTAAGCTGGCACAGGGCGAATACATAGCACCGGAGAAGATCGAGAATGTATATGCGAAATGCAAATTTGTTGCACAATGTTTTGTATACGGTAAGGAAATAGATTCTAAACTGCTATTGAATTTCACAAGTGTACATTCTCCTGACTGCTTAATATGTTTATAGGTGATAGTTTCAATTCATCTTTAGTAGCGGTAGTTGCAGTGGAACCTGATGTTCTTAGAGACTGGGCTGCATCTGAGGGTATCCAGGTGTTTCTCTTGTCCTTTCATATTTACCTTCGGAAGTTCAAGACTCCAAAACTTACTTGACTCTTCATTTTCCTTATGCCCATGTCCGACACCTGTATACTGTACACATATTTGAACATAGGAAAAAGAGTATGATCCTTTACATGTATGAAAAATGTATCGGGCAAATAACTCCTCCTGAGTCTAAAAACATAGCTTTCAGGCCATGCTGTTGATATTTATATTCAAAAGACAAATCGATATTATAAATATTATATTGAATAAAACAAACTCCTGGGGGAAAAATTCTGAAATAAATTGATAATATCGGCTATAATTTAGTTCATCAACAATGATAAAAACAGTTCAAGTCCACTGCGATTGTTTAGAGTAGGGATTATATGATATACAAAACCCATTACTCAACTTTTGAGATCATTGGTTCTACGTTACTAGGGCTCACCTGTGATTGTTAGTCACAAGTATGTTCAATTTTTTCATGTATTTAGAGAATTCTTGACGGATCTATATTTGATACTCATGTTTGAATAATGATTATGCATCAAACACAAAAACATCAAAAAAGAAAATGAAAAGTCAGATAATGAATTCGAGTTTCTCTAATCGTTTCAAGGTTCATTTTAATGCATTTTTACAGTATGAGGATTTAGGACAGCTGTGCAATGATCCAAGAGCAAGGAAGGCTGTTCTTGCTGAGATGGATGATGTGGGAAGGGAAGCACAGGTAATTTACTAACCAAATGATTTTTTACCATCCCTTCTCTTAGGAAGGCCTGTTAATTTATATGAATTCCTTAATAAAAATGCAGTTAAGAGGCTTTGAATTTGCTAAAGCTGTAACTTTGGTGTCTGAACAATTCACCTTGGAAAATGGCCTTCTCACTCCAACATTCAAGGTAATCTGCCATTCTTTGTTTACCGCTGTGTTACAATTTATATTCAAATTTTTGGGGGTTTTTTTTCGTATGATCATAATTTCGTATCCATGTTAGAATGTGTATCGGCGCACATATTTTAAGGACTATTATAACCCCAATAGGCGTAGGTTTAATTGCAATATTGCTTGAGCATAAATACTTTCTGAATGTATGAAGAAATTGGAATGAAACAGAAATAGGATCTTGGAGCATGAATGAAACTTATTATCTATATCTCAACTAGGGTGCGGAGGAGCTGTGTGACCTCAAGTTGTATTGAAATTCGATGTTTGAAGGTTGATTGGGTTTCTTTTTTGAAAACTTCAGATCTCTTCGAAATAAATATTGAACTGTTTGAGCTCACTCGATTGAACTCGTAAAATGAGCTCGATTTCACATTCGATTTTTAGCTGAATTATTAGTGCTCAAGCTCAAGTTAGAGTTTAAATTTGAGTCGAAAATTTTAGATAAAAATAGGAAAATATATGCATTTAAAAGAGTTGATCAAGCTTGTAAGCTCCTTAAGTCGAGCATTAAGATACTCAAATTCGGTCCTTAATTTGACAATAATTGAGTTAAACCCGAGTAGAATGTCTTGTTTTTATCTTACGAATGTCAACAAGAAATCAGGTAAAAGTTTTAACTCATTGAAAGCTTATGGTTGTTATTTATTTTCCAGATCAAGAGATCTCAAGCCAAGGAGTACTTTGCGAAAGCCATAGCCAACATGTATGCTGAGCTTTCAACATCCGAACCGGCACCCTCGAAACTATAAGTTTGGCTTCCACTTCAATAAAATGAGCAAAAACAGATTCAAAAAGGTAACGACCTTTTACCCATTCCACTTGTACTCAATAAAATATTAACGTCGATGATTGTTATTGTTGTAGTTTTACGAGCATGCTCGATGGCTAATTCATAGTCATGTTTAAAAACGAGTGTTTCAATGCAATTCTCTGTTGTAATGTATATTCATATTTATTACTAAATAATTTTTTTTAATTTAGGATATTTGGTCTTGTATTTGGATTTTTATCATTGGATTGCAAATCGAAATATAGCACTTAGCATTGTTCTAAGATCTATTGGTCAATTGGGCGTTAAAACATTGAAATTTAGACATGTGAATTAAGTGGGTTGGTTTTGATTTTGATCGATTTAAGTTATAAAAATTTCTGGTAATTACGGTTTTTGGGCTTAGGTTTGAGTTTGAGGGTTGGATTTTTCATGTTAAATCTTTATAGATTACAATCATTCCGGGTTACTTATTTAGATAATATTAGATTTAAATTATTTTAGATTTGAATTGCTTTAGGATTGGATTTAATTAGATAAATTCGTGCAATTTTTTTTCTTATGTCGTGCACTATTGGCCAATTGGGCGTTAAAACATTGAAAACTAGACATGTGAATTAAGTGGGTTGGTTTTGATTTTGATCGATTTAAGTTATAAAATTTTTAGATAATTACGGTTTTGGGGATTAGGTTTGAGAGTTGGATTTTTCATGTTAGATCTTTATAGATTACAATCATTTCGGATTACTTGTTTAGATAATTTTGGATTTAAATTATTTTAGATTTGAATTGCTTTAGGATTGGATTTAATTAGATAAATTTGTGCACTTTTTATTCTTATGTTGGGTTCGGGTTAATCAGGTAAGATTCTCAAGTTTGGGTTAAGTTACAGGTGTAATGAGATTAGTTTGTTAAGTTTTGAAGAATAAAGTTATTATTTTTGGAATTGATTTCAAATATTAAGATTGTATATTTCGTTTTGTAATGATTATGGTTATAGTGGTTTTAATATAAAAATATGTTTATATATGCTTATTTACATTTGATAAATATTTTTTATTAATTTTTTAAAAATTTATATTTTACATATTAAAATATTCGTAATAGGTTATAACAAAGTATTTTTGTATTTTATTATAATTTAGTGCAATCTTTAAACTGGTTCAACAATTTAAATTTTAGAACATTTATTAAAAATAAAAAAATTGATTGTTGGATACAATCTGCACAGAATATGTTCCCTTAACTATTTCATTTAGATCAATATTTAAAAGTGATTAAGTTAATTCGGTTGATATTATTATTATTACAATAATGAATTAAATTGAAGAGGGCATAGATTTGAACGTGATTTTTATATATATTAAAATTAATAATATCAAATCGCAACATTTATGGCCAATTATTCCATTTAGTTTCAGACCTTTGTGACAAAAAAGTTAAACCTAAGTAGGTTTTCAAGTTATATATACCCACTAGTAAATTGATACATTAGGGGTGCCTCTATGGTTACATGTGTTGAAATGCGATGCTCCATACAAAATGTAATAATCCCCAAATCATTAGCAATCTAGTGGAGGAAACAAACTAACGATTCAATTTTTGCAAATGGGAGAACTTCAGAACTGGATTCACTGTTTGTGAATTGGTCGTGTATTGTTCCATAGCCATTGACGAGCTGAACCTGCCACCAATGGCGAAACCTGAAAAAGACCATAAGTTCCTTACCATCACACGAGAGAGAGACGAGCGTGACAAATAATAAGGGAGTCTGTCGAAACAGAACAGATAGCACCTCTTATTGCGAATAGTTAGGATAAAGGAGTGTATAATGGATATGTGAAAATACCAACCCTTTCCCAGACTTCTGAATGGTAATTGTTGAGCCATTCTATTTCGTCGTTGGAGATCAAAGATACGTCGACCAACTTAGTCTGCACTTCCAGATACAATCGTGGTTAAAAAAGTAAAGATTTTATCTGTATCAGAGATTTCATTTTTCTGGGAAATTTATACTATTTTCAAGAAAAGCTATCATAGCATTTCCTATAGAATCCCAGCTTCTAAAAATGGTAAAAATTGATTTGGTTTAAAGCCTCCACAGCCCCCTACATTAAACCATGAAAGAACCTGTTTTCTTAGGGTATGGGTTTATGTTAAGTCATTGCTTCATAAACATGGAGATGTCAGCATTTTTACTGTCATACAGCAGCTTGCTTGTCCTTCACCGACGCATTAAAAGCCAAAGTCACCGACTTGGAAACAGGGGTCTTTCGGGGTTTACATTTGCTATTAGCCCCTAACAAGAGATGGTGAAAGTGAGCCGGCAGCTTTAGCAAAAGTTAGCAGAAAGTCAGTACTGGAGTGGAGCTAGCTCCTCAACTGTTTGTCGACTTGTTTATGTAGGCTACCATTGAACTTACTCCTCAACAGCCTTCCACCATGACTTCTCAACCTTGTACAGACGATGACCGTTCCATGTTTACTTCCAAAACTCCCCATTTTGTCAGTCATTCTTCAGGAAACTAGTTGGTGATATGCATTCTTTATTTTTTGTTTTTCTCAAGATTCCCAAGCTTAATCTTTCTAGAGTTGGAATCATATGTGTGAAGGTAAATACTTTAACTTGGAACCAGTTCTCATTTTCTTTTGAGGGAGTGACATGGCAAATCTGATTTCTCTTCGTTTTCCCTACTGGCTGAGCTTGACACTTCATCACAAACCTCAACCGATATATATGATTATGTCCATCACCATCATCATCTTCAGTGCTAGTATAGGGATAATTCGATCTCCAAAGCACTTTTATCAAAAATTAGGACATGGAAATGATCATTCCCTTCATATCTGAAGACCACAAAAGACCCAAATTCAAGCAAGTAATGCTCTACGAATTCTCACCAGCCATTTTGCAACTGCACCTTTTCATCAGTAGTCTTTGTGAGTTCCACCTGCCATATTGCACCACTGGGTACCTCAAGCTTAACAGGGCTTGACAGTTGGTTTCCATATTTTCTTACAAAATTTTTAGGAATCCTCTCGTAATAACCATATACGGTCATGGTCAATGAACTACATGAGTGAAACTGATTACAAAGTAGAAATATGAAAAGGAGAAAAAGAAGAAAGAAATACTTACAAGTATCCCATGTGTAACAGTTTCCTGAAGAATGACTTTGAAAAAATGGGCATTTTGGAAGTAAACATGGAACGGTTATCGTCAGTACAAGGTTGAGAAGTCATGGTGGAAGGCTGTTGAGGAGTATGTTCAATGGTAACCTATATAAACAAATAGACAAACTGTTGAGGAGCTAGCTCCACTCCACTACTGACTTTCTGCTAGCTTTTGCTAAAGCTGCCAGGTCACTTCCACCTACTCTTGTTAGGGGCTAATAGGAAATGTAAACCCAGAAAGACCCCTGTTTCCAAGTCAATGAGTTTGGCTTTTAATGCATCGGTGAAGGACAAGCAAGCTGCTGTATGGCAGTAAAAATGCTGACATCTCCTTGCTTATGAAGCAATGACTGAACATAAACCCATACCCTAACAAAACAAACTCTGGGTTCTTTCATGGTTTAATATAGGGGCCTGGAGAGGCTTTAAACAAAATCAATATTTACCATTTTTAGAAGCTAGGAAAGAGACTCTATAGGAAATGCTGTGATAGCTTTCCCTGAAAATAGTAAAAAAATCCCAGAAAAATGAAATCTCTGATACAGAAAATCTTTTAATTGAATCGTCTGTTTTGGCACACAAGAGACCATAATTTGAGGTGAAGCCATTTCCAGGTAATAGAATTTGCACTCAAGTTTGTTCAATTACAAATGGTAAGAGTTCTATTTGGTTTTGGAATCTAATTTTTTCAAGTCAAACCAAAACCAGTTGAATTCCATAGCCAAACCGATCAAAATCAAATGCCATAGAAAAAGCGACCCCAACCAAATACAGTATGTCCAGATCAATTATTTTCATTGAACTTCTATATATTTCTTCGATTTTTCCCTAAGTTCTCCATTTGCTCAGATCCTAATACTCTTATTCAGATATGCGTGAGACACAGTTTAAAGATACTTGAAGAAAACTGATGAATCGAAGACTCAGAGAACCACAGGTTTCATATATAATGGTAGAAGGAAATCAATAGCATACCTGGATGGGGAAAAATGTTAGCTTTTTGAATCCAAGATATTCGATTCCTCCATAACGATTCGGTGTATTAGTCTCTTGCACATGGAGGAGATTCTGCATGATGAAAAGAGCCCATGTTAATGAATCTCTATTAGACTAAACTTTAGGCTAATTAAATGTTATGAACAAGCTTCTAAAGCAGCAACTAGGGGTTCCTCATAAGATAAACTATAAACTAATGCTCAAAGTTTGATAAACATTTTAACTTTTGATCTCCATGTAATTCAAATCAAGTATAGTGCATGGCCGTGGACCGGCTGGAATTTTGGTTTTGGAACAGTGACAAATGAATGGCTAAGACATGATATTGTGCTCTGTATTCTTCACGAATTTGGAATTTAGTTCTTGTACTTTTATTTTCAGGAATTTAGTCATGCTTTTCTGATTTCAAAATTCAAATCTAATTTTTAATATTATTAAAATTATTTTGTTAAATTCAGGTTCACTACAAGATCATTTATTTGGTTTCATGGCTATCATGTGAGTATTTTTTATTTCAAAATGTCTCATCAACAAATTTAACAAAAAAACCGTGTTAACAATTGAATCTAGAACCCTATGTATTGGCTTGATGGTCAAGGGTGTTCACCACCACAGGTGTGACCTGGATTCAAGTCATGCTAGTCGTTGTTTATAATTCACCAAAAAAAAAACAATTGAATCCTAAATTTTTAAAATCTGAAAAGTAAAGGGATTAAATTCCTGAAAATAAAAGTACAAGGACTACATTCCAAAATTCCAATTTTGTGAAGAGTTTAGGGACTTATGATATATTTTAACCTAAATGAATTCATAAGAGAATTAACCGGCCAGAATTATTGTAGCTAATGTAGAGTTTTAAGGACAAAGAATTATGGCCAGATTACTTTTTACCTCAATTCGAATGCCAAAAGCATGGTCTTCATAATAACCAGGTTCGTTGCTAACAATCATGCCTTTCTGTAGGGGAGTTGTATTTCCATATCTATAGCTAATACTTTGTGGGCCTTCATGAACATTCAATGCAGCTCCAACACCATGTCCTGTGCCTGCAAAAAAGAGCAAGACAATGAAGTCATGATCAATTAATCAGCAATGCTTTTAATAGTGTAAGAAGTCTAACAGAAAGATGGGAGAAATACCATGGCGGTAATCAAGTCCGATCTTCCAAAGGGAAGAGCGAGCAAATGCATCCAACACAAAACCTGGAGTGTTTTCGGGGAATACTGCCTGGTCAAGTGCAATGTGACCCTGCAATTTAATGGTGTATCGGGGAAAACCGAAATAATTTAAAACATAGCTAGGTACTCCTTAGAAGTATAACAGCAATGAGAATCATATCATGCAAGGTAATCGTAGGATGTGTAAAAATGATCAAATATCATGCCCCATTTATTTGTAACTGGTTTTACATTTTACAAAACAAAAAGTAGAAAGATGAGAACTAGAAAAAGAAGGGATTCTGAGAGATATAGGCTGTTGTGATCTCACAAACTACAAGCAAATTTATCCTATATTACTCGGATTCGAGGGTGAGTGTCAGAATGGATATGCGTTCAACATTGGTACATTCATTTTTCTAAGCTTTTCCATGTATTTAGTGGGTCTTTGGAGCCCATATCTTCTTACCCGTGTCTAGATGTACAGTTACTTTTTTTAAAAATATGAAGAGTTGAAGCAACATAGAATTTCCAATATTCTGTAGTATTTCAAATAACTTGATAGAAAATTTTGGCATATGTGTTAATCTCTTATGTGACACATACACGGGGCTTCTATGCTACCAACAAGATCAAATATACAACTCACACCTTTAGAACTCGGGTGAAGCATTCTTTTTCCCTGGCAGTTGGTTCACCAAAGTGTACCGTTCTTGTTATGTCGGTTGTTCCATCAATATATTGAGCTCCACTATCCAATAAGAACAATTTATTTGGATCCACAATACTACAGCTTCCTATTTCAGGTCTGTAGTGTATAATAGCACCATTTGCACCTGAGCCTGCAATATCATTCTAAATGTTAACAGTCAACTATAAACTAACCAGAGTCGATCTTTGGTTTCTAAATTTATTAGTGCACATATTCCCCTACAACATAAAAACTAAGCGTGGCAATTTTACTTTTTCCAGCATTCAAGAAATTAAAATGACCTTAAACTGGAATGTCTAAAGTTGGAAAACAGGTAATCAAAATTAATATACCACTTATTGTATCAAAGCTTGTATCTAGGAAACCGTCTTTCTTCGCACGGAATTCAAGAAGTTTGTCTGCAACATCTACCTCTGTAAGTTCCACATTGTTATGAATTTCCTTTTCCAGCCAGCACCAGAATTGTGCCAAAGCCGCTGCATCCCTGCATGTATATCATGATAAACATAATCCTTGAAAGTTCTTTATGGACATATATCTTTTCTTGGAGATGATGAATTTTGGCTGTGCTAAAGTAGACAGTTTTCATAAAGACAGGCTACAGCACGCATGTCTATAGACAAAGGTAGATGTCCTCTTTGCTCATAGAAGGAAACAGAAGATAAGAGTAGGAAGACATTGAGGCTTGTTAAAAGAATAACCTCGATTTACAACTGTTTCTCGGACTTAAACTTTCACCGGTATTACTATTTCATGGAGAAATCAATTACCTCAAATGACAATTCTGCATTCCTTCTAATTCAGCGGGATTTTTCAAGGCCTTTGCCAGGGAGATTGGGGATCGCATATAAACTCCAGAAGGACCTTCTGAGAGACCATTGGATTCATCATATCTCTTATTCTTTATTTTACCTCTACTCGCATGGTTTGTACGATTTTTATCCAAAGCAGACTTGAACGTCTCCACAATAGCAGCATTAACAGATGATGTATCAAGCCACAGTTTAGCGCCTTGAGCAGCAAGTCTGAAAAAAGAGCCTATAGTTATTTCCAAAATAAGTTTGCCTTAGCAGGTCTGGCAAAATTGGCTAAGGCTAGATCTAATTGAATTTTTTTGCAATCTTGGATACAATAAACATCATTGCTGAACTGCTTTTGCATTTTATATTACATATTTTCAAACAAGATAGTCTATGAAGTCTAAATGAAAATGTACCAAATCTTGAGAAAATCTGCTCCATGAAAGATGTGCTAGTTTCCTAGTGAACTAATTTGCAAACAAAAAATGGTCAGTTCAAAAGAAAAAAGAGGCACCTAAAACATACATACCTCTTTATTTCAGAAAGGATGGAATCATAAGGCCTTAACTCTACGCTTGCATTCTTCAAATGATCCATCACCTCTTTGGTGACTTTAGAATTATCTACAAATAACTTCGCCCCATCAACCTCCACAATTAAGTATGCATACATAACAGGTGAATGTGGGACATCACTTCCTCTCTGCAAAACAAGATGTAAGGTATTAATTGGATGGAGAATTTAAAGTTATAGGAATGATTGAATGCTACTTTACTTGGGCTAGGGTGTGAGTGTCAGATGAGGTTTGGGTCATTTCAATTTTTTTGAACATTTTCTGTATATTTGGAGAGTTATATCACCCAAACCATGTTCAGATAAGCATTGAACACAAGTGTCAAATATGGATAGTTCAAGAAAATTGAATATCTTCGAAAATGACAATCATTCTGACAAATCTTGACAAAACAGAGTCTGTCAGCATGTTTGTTTCTACAAAAATAACAACCATGTGTGAGTATAAAAAGTACCAAGTTCAGCAACCAGGCAACTTCATCGAGCATGGATATAACGATTGCAGATGCACCAGCGCCAACAAGTTCAGCCCTCAAGGAAGATAATTTGGATGCCACATCTAAACCAGCATATTTCATATCATGTACTCTAATTGGATTGCTTGGGGGTTTCGGCCTTGATTCTTTCCATATTTCATCCACGAGATTTAAATCATACAAGTAAACCAACTCGAGATTCTTCTGTGATATAGCCTCCTTCAGTTCTTTTGCAGCATCATGAGAAAAAAGAAACTGATCCCTTCAAATTAACAGACATCATCAGAAACAACCAAGCAAGAATAATGGGTATACCGATTGCAAATGATAAGCTAGTAGAAGCCATCTATGTTATTTGCACTCAACTGTGAATGTCGGACACAGAACTATTTCCATGTACTTGGATGGTCCTCAAGGATCATACCCTCACATCCAAATTTAAATATGAGTAGGACAAAAATGTCGTGCATGGGTGCTTTTAGAAAAATGAAAAGTCAGAGCAACATTGGCAGCCATTTAGGAGATTGAAAGACTACTTACAGGATCAATGCCGACTCTGCCACCAGGAGACAAAACATCATTAAGCCATTCACTAGTTGTTGGGACTCCAAGACTACCAGCACGCATGAGAATCCAGCTCGAGCTCAACTGCTTCTCAGCCTAAACAGTCAGAATAAAGGAAGAACTATTATCAACACATATTCACCCATAGTGCATTATATTAGATATAAACCTGTTTAAAGCGACTTCATGAAGCTTGTCAAAAAAAAGAAACCTGCAGAAAATATCGGCCATCGGTCCATAGAGCTGCTTTATCCTTTGTCACAACAGCAGTCCCTGCACTGCCACTAAAGCCTGATATATAGGCTCTCCTCATGTAGCATTCAGCGATAAACTCACTCTGGAAACCATGCCAACAATCAATTAAACTAATTGCAACAGATGTTAGAATTGACATAAACTTCAAGTAAGCCTAATCATCATCAATGATAATACTTCCAATAAGGCTAAAAAGTGGTAAAACTGCATAATATTTGTCACACTATGAAGTTTAGTGTGTTTGATAAACCATCAAATATAGTTTTGATGATTGTCGATGCATTTGATTAATCATTGTTAGAAATAACTTCTTTAACAATCTGTTCTTTCCTTTTTAACTCCCATCAACTAAAAATATTTCCTTTAAAAATTCAATAGAAAATTTATTAAACGTTTAACTATTCAGTAGCATACCAAACAATTAATCTTAAAATAAACACTTTCTTTAGCTTATCAAATAGTACAGAGGAGCACTTAAATTATACTTTAAAAAACTCAAGTTAATGAAACCACCAAAATCTAGTCGAATTTGAGATTAACAGAGAAAAACATACAAAAACACATCAAAGTGATGTCTACTTTGATGTATAAAAGTGCTAAGATACATATGTAGTACATGATGAAATATGTGACAGTTCATAGCCGTGTAAGAGGCCAAACAATGTTAATCTCATTTATCTAAGGTATAAATTTATTATCTAAATTCTGGAGCAACATTTCACATTGCATTTAACCCCATCCATATAAAACTATTTTTAGTAGCTAAAGTATGAGATAATTGTACTCGTAAGTTACTCGAGTTTAACTTGAAAAAAGAAAAATTGAATTTAGCTTGGTCATTATCAAATGAGCTCAAGCAACTTCGGCCATTGGACAAGCAAAATCGAGCATCCAAAATTCAAAGAGCACGATAGCTTAATAGAGCCTTTTTTTTAAACTAGTATTGAAATTTCTTAATTTAAACTTAAACTTGAGCTCAAACATAAATAATTGAGTTTAAACTTGGGCAAGAGAATCAGAATCGAGCTCATCTTTTACTGGTACGTAAGTCTAATTGAATGAGCTTGAGCATTTTTAGCTCAAATAGAGTTCAAACTTTAAAAATGAAGCTTGATCGAGACTTTTATACTTACAAGCTTATCGAATTTAGCTTTAAAAAGATCCGAATTCAGCTCAGTAACTATCAAGTGAGCTCGAGCTATAGCAACTTTAGCATTAAACGAACTGAACTCAAATATACTAATAATTAGCTTAAGTAGCTCTAAAGCTTAGTAGTTTTTTTAATTAATATTGAAAATTCTTAATTTGAATTAAAACTGGAATTCTAACATTAATAATTGAATTTGAAGTCTCAAGAATCGAGCTCAAATTTTAATCCTAATCGGGCGAGCTTAGGCATTTTTAGTTCGAATTGAGTTTGAACTTCAAAATCGAAAGCTTCTTACAACTTTGAGCTTGGATTGCACCAAATTTTAAGCAGCATTCGAAACAACCAAAAGCGGCATAAACAAAGCCAATCATGTCATTTACGCATTAAAAAAACTACAGAAAAAAAGAAAGAGGAATCGAACCTGATGAGCATCCTGAGAAGGGATGATATAGGCATCAATACCAATTCCAGGTTTGGAAAATAACCGGCGAAGAGCAACAACCTTTTCGTCGGGTTCTTGAACATCACGATTCCGACGAAGCTCCGAAGAAGGCTTGGCAGTAACAGAGCCCGAACTACAACATCGTAGCGTCAAAAACAAAGGAACTTGTTGTGATTTATTGTAATTTGAGTGGTTGATTTTGAATTTGTGGAAAATAGGGAGTGAGAAAGAGAAGAAAGGGAGACGAGAAGATGACAAAGAAGCGTTGAGAGATAGAGGGCGTATTGCTTGCGATGGTACGGACTGCATAGTTTATTGTGTAGCAAATTACAAATGAAACAAAGGACCAGGGGGAAAAAATTCAAAATCAAATCTCGAGCATAGACGATAAGGTATTCAGATCTGTGAAAGAAGAGAAATTTGAAATTCAGGGTGTTTGTTTGAAACTGCGTCGTTTAAGGAAGGATGATAATTACAACCGGTAACTAACGAGGGTCGTTTGATTGGGCGTAAGGTATCGGATTTATCTCTACAATAAACTATTTGTTAGTTACTCTTGATTAATTTATCTTTTTAGTCACCGTATTGATCACTTCACCCCTAGAAAATATTAATCAAATGCTTAGCTGGAATTTTCACTTCTTTTTATTTCAATTTTTTCAGACTTTTCTTTTTATTTATTTATTTTATAAAGCCACTCTTTAATTGTTCCTGCCATGCGATACAGATGGCTTGATCTGAGCAAAACGTCACTCCAATTCTTTTTTATCGCCTCGAGTGGTATGGTAAATTCGGAGAGCACTTGGTTTCGGTTTAAATGATATTGTTGAGGGATTTTTTTGGATAAATAAAATTTGATTTGATTTAAAAAATTTGATAAAAATTTAAATTTGAATTAAATATTTTAAATTATTTAAATTAATCGAGTTATTTGAGTTATCTGAAATTTTAAATAAATAATTATCTATTAAATTAAAATTTTATCTTTTTTAAAATTAAAAGTTAAAATTTATTAAAAAATTGACTTAAATCTATTCAACTTGAAAAAATTCAAAATTGAATTCGATTATTAAAATATAATTCATCAACTCAACCAATTAAAAATATTTTGACTCGACTCGATCGGATATCCAGTTTTAATTTCACATTCAATTTAAAACAAATATATTGGAGAAGAGAAGAGTATACAAAAGTGGTGTTTTGGTCTGTTTGGTCACTGAAAATGAAGCGGCTGACGACAACGACAGTGAAGAAAGAAGTGACGGTTAAGGGGTTTAAGAAAAAAGAACAAACGAGAATGTAAGAGTAGGGCTGTAAATGAATCGAGCTTGAACGAATAAATTTTTGTTCGTGTTTGTTTATTTATTTTTGAAGTTGTTCATGTTCGGTTCGTATTCGTTAAGAATTTCAAATTTTTGTTCGTATTCGTTTATTTAAACATAAACAAATGTTATACGAACGTTATACGAACGGTTCACGAATAGTCCATCGAATATTCTGTTCATTTAACTTAATAAACTAACATAAACAAACGTTATACGAACGGTTCACGAATAGTCCATCGAACATTCTGTTCATTTACACCTCTACGTAAGAGAAACACAAGAGTGAGAAGAATGGATGAACGACAGTGTTGGCTAGAGAATTAGACCATTCAAATATGGCAGTAGCAACAATAAAATAGGCGACTTGCTAGGGTTTGTGGAGGAAAAGAAAAGGAAATTTGAAAAAATTAAAGAAAAAGGAAGTGAAAATTTGATTTGCTCAATCTTTTTAAAAGGAGTGATTAAATTAACCATAAAAAGAAAGAATAATTCTATTTAGAGTAAGTAACGGCAGTTTACTCAATGGTTTTAATAACAGTGATTAAATTAACTAAAACATATAAGAATGATCCTATTAAAAATAAATAACGATAATTTATTTAATCTTTTAATAACAGTGATTAAATTAATCAAAAAATGATCTTATTTAGAGTAAGTAACGGACAAAAAGATAAGAATAATTTTATTTAGAGTAAATAACGGGTAATTTACTCAATCTTTTTAATAATAGTAATTAAATTAATCGAAAATAAAAATAACCCAATTTAAAATAAAAAAGGGAAACTTACTTTATAATTTATATAAGATAAAACTCGAATTCAATTGCTAATTAAAGTCTTAACATTTTATCAGTTGTGCCGATAAATCATTAATTAAATGTATTTAATTCAAATTTTATGAAATTGGGTGTCTTTTTTACCAAATAATCTAAACGAATTTACGAGAAAAAAAAATAGATGAATGAGCTAAAGTGTTTTGGATAGAGGAATTTAAAATAGTAGTATTTTAGAATCCATTCAAAGAAATTATAGTGTTTGGATAAATAGCTATTTAAAAAATAGATTATTGAGCTTTAATGTGATAAATGTTATAAAATAATCAAATAAAAAAACAAGTAAATAATAAATCAAATTGATAAAGAATTTTCTCTTATTTTATTTCCATTCACGTAAGATCCTATTTATAAGTAATTGACATTCAGTATAACATAAATAAATGAAGTTTACTTAAGTGCTTCATTAATACATAGATTAAGTAACATTCCTATTACTTTCATAATAAAAGAAGGGGTTAATCTCATAAATGAAAGGTTGCTACAATGGAGGTTATAACTTGAAAGTTATGGATATCTATAAAATAATATTTATAACAGTCCCCCTTGGATGTCCATTAGAGAAAATTGTGCCTCATTAAAATCTTTATTAGGAAAAATCTTGTGGGATAAAAACCTAATGAAGGAAAAAGAGTACACAATCTCCTATCACAAGTTGTCTCGTTAAAAACCTTTACCGAGAAAATCCAATGGGAAAAAACCTTAGTTAAAGGAAAAGAGTACAACGTGTTTTAGACTCCCCTTGATGTCAACATCATATTATATCTTTGAGTCAACGCATTCTAATATTGTCTCGTAGTCTTTCAAATGTTGAAGTTGACAACGCCTTAGTAAAAAGATCTGCTAAATTATCACTAGAACGAATTTGTTGAAATTCTATGTCACCTTTCTTCTCAAGATCATGAGTGAAGAATAATTTTGATGAAATGTGTTTCGTTCTGTCACCTTTAATGTAACCACCCTTCATTGAACTATACATGCTACATTATCTTCGTATAAGATAGTTGGCATCTTTTTCTGTAAAGGGAAATTACATATCTTCATGATATGTTGGGTTAATAACATTAACCAAACACACTCTCTGCTTGCCTCATGCATTGCAATTATTTCAGCATGATTTGAAAAGGCGGCAACTAATGCCTGCTTTGTTGAATGCCATGATATGATAGTATCTTCACATATAAATAAATATCCAATTTGAGATCGACCTTTATGTAGATCTGATAAATATCCAGCATCAGCATAACCGACTAATAGAGATTTTGAATCATTTGAATAAAATAATCTCACATCAGTGGTCCCTCTGATATATCTAAACACTTGTTTAATTCCATTCCAATGTCTACGTGTTGGAGAAGAACTAAATATTGCTAACAAATTTACAACCAAAGCTATATCAGGCATTGTGTTGTTTGCAAGATACATCAATGCCCCTATGGCACTAAGATATGGTACTTCAGTACCAAGAAACTCTTTATCTTTCTTGCAAGGAAAAAATTGATCTTTATTCACATTTAACGAACTTACAACCATCGGAGTACTCAATGAATGTACTTTATCCATATAAAATTCCTTTAAGATCTTTTTCGTATAAGTTGACTGATGGACATGAATTTCATCTTTTAAATGCTCGATCTGTAGGTCAAGACAAAATTTTGTTTTTCCAAGATCTTTCATCTCAAATTCTTTATTTAAATAATTTGCTGCATTTTGAAGCTCTTTAGGAGTTCCAATAATATTTAGATCATCAACATAAATAGCAATTATCACAAAGCCTAATCCAGACCTTTTTATAAAAACACATGGACAGATTGGATCATTTTTATAACCTTCTTTTAACAAATATTCACTAAGACGATTGTATCACAGACGTCCAGATTGTTTTAATCCATATAAACTTTTCTTTAATTTGATTGAGCAATTTTCTCGAGAAACTCTATATCCTTCAGGGATTTTAAATCCTTCTGGGATTTTCATATAAATTTCACTATCAAGTGTACCATACAAATAGGTTGTAACAACATCCATTAGACGCATGTAAAGTTTTTCACATACTACCAGACTAATATGGTATCTAAACGTGATTGCATCCACTACAGAAGAATATATCTCTTCGTAATCAATGTCAGGCCTTTGCAAAAATCTTTGTGCTACAAATCGTGCTTTATATATGTTACGATTTTATTTTTCTCATTTTGTTTTCGCACAAATATTCATTTATATCCTACTGGCTTTACATATTTAGGTGTTTGGACTATAGGTCCAAAAACTTCACGTTTAAAAAGTGAATTTAATTATACTTGAATTGTTTCTTTCCATTTTGGCCAATCTTTTTTATTTCTACATTCCTCAATAGATTTAGGCTCAGGACCTTCATTTGTTTTTGCTATTTCAATAGCAACATTATAAGCAAAATTGTTGTCGACAACTATATTTTTTCGGTTCCATCTTTTTTCTGAAGTAACACAACTAATTGAGATCTCTTCGTTATCACCGTTTTCAGGTACCTGAACCTCTTCTGGTTTTTTTGATTAGTTAAATCTTTAGCCTCTTCTTGGGCACTTATCTCCATAATATAACCATTTTGATTATTTGCTCATTTTCTTTTACGAGGATTTTTATCTTTGGAACCGACTGGTCTTCCACGCTTTAAGCTTGGATTACTGTCTTTTGCACTAACAGTTTGCCCTATTGGGACATCATTTCGTACTGGAGCATTTTCAACTGGTATGTGAGATTTTGTAATTCTCTTTAGGTTAGTAAATGAATCTGACAGTTGATTGGCGATGTTTTGCAAATGTATGATCCTTTGAACTTCTTGTTCATATTGATTTGTACGAGGATCTAATTGAGATAATGATGATTCATTTCATGTAATCTTTTTTACCAGTTGTATTTTCTATCCTCCTAATGTTGGGAATGTTGTTTCATCAAAATGACAATCAATAAATCGTGCAGTAAATAAATCTCCAATTAATGGTTCAATATACTTAATTATAGAAGGAGATTCATAACCAACATATATTCCCAATATCCTTTTAGGACCCATCTTTGTGTGTTGTGGTGAAGTAATTGAAACATATATTGCACATCCAAAAATTCTAATATGAGAAATATTTGGCTCCTACCCAGAAACCAATTGTAATGGGGAGTATTTATTATAACTTGTTGGCCTGAAGCGCACAAGTGCTACTGCATGCAAAATAACATATCCCAAAGCTGTAAAAGGGAGTTTTGTTCTCATAAGCAATGACCTAACTATTAGTTGGAGGCGTTTGATAAACGATTCAGCTAAACCATTTTGTGTGTGAACATGAGCTACAGGATGTTCAACATTTATCCCAATTGACATACAATAATCATTAAAAGCTTGGGACATAAACTCACCAGCATTATCAAGACGAATAGTTTTGATTGCATAATTTGGGAATTTTGCTCTTAATCGAATTATTTGAGCAAGTAATCTCGCAAACGCCAAGTTACGAGTCGATAATAAACATACATGTGACCACCTACTAGATGCATCTATCAATACCATAAAATATCTGAATGGTTCACATGGTGGATGAATGGGTCCACATATATCACATTAATACGTTCTAGAAATGTGGGAGATTCAATCCCAACTTTAGTTGGTGATGGTCTAATAATCAATTTTCCTTGAAAACAAGCAACACAAGATAAATCTTTGAATTCAAGAATCTTTTGGTTTTTTAATGGGTGTCCAATTGAGTTCTCGATTATTCTTCACGTCATAATAGATCCGGGATGGCCTAATCGATCATGCCAAATAGTAAAAATATGTGGTTCTACAAACTTCTGGTTTGTAGTGACATGTGTCTCAATTGAACTAATATGTGTATAATATAAACCTGATGAAAAGCAGGTAACCTTTCCAAAACATATTTCTTTCCATATTCAACATTTGTAATGTATAAATATTCAATTTTTTTTCTCATTCATAGTCTCAATATGATATCCATTAAGACGAATATCTTTAAAACTCAATAAATTTCTTTGAGACTTAGTGGAATATAAAGCATCATCAATGACAATTTTTGTACCTTTAGGTAATAATATAATAGCTCTTCCGGAGCCCTCAATAAGTTTTGAACTACTCGATATTGTATTAACATGGGCATCACTTATTGTCAAATGAGAAAAATATCTTTTATCTTTGAGTATCGTGTGTGTTGTAGCACTATCTGCAAGACATATATCTCCATTGATTTTGGATCCAACGAAACTTTATTGAATATTTATATTCTTTATAAGAATAAACAAAATATAATATGAGAAACATTGCAAATATTTATTAAATATATAATTTATTATTTATGCAATAAATAAAGTATACTTAAATCAACATGAAAATATCAAAATAATATCAACTTTTCTAATGATTCTCCAAGAAATTTGTCATATCTAGGTAAATTATATTATTAAGGTCATAAAATTTATCACCCTCGTAGGCATGGTCGTAGTGAATATTTTCATCTTTTGCCTCCATTTCATCATCATTTTGGGATATAAAATTTATCTTCAAATTCTTTCCTTTTTTTTAATGGATGCTTGATAAAATTTCACTAAATGCTCAGACGTACGACAGGTACATGACCAATACCCCTTCATATCACATCAATAACATAAATTCTCAATAATTTTTGAAGGAATATTTTGACCACTTCTTTATTGTCCTTCATTGTTATTTTTTTCTGGTGTTTAGTAGTACCATTATTATGACCACCATGATAACGATTACTAGTACATCCTCGACTACGTCCCCCACTACGTCCATGATCACGGTCATGATCGCGACCTCTATATTTTCTATGTTTATAATTATTGTGTACTGCTACATTCACTTCAATGAATGGTGCAGAACCAGTGGGACGAATTCCATGATTTTTCATCAACAACTCATTATTTTGTTCAGCCACTAAAAGGCATGAAATCAATTCAGAATAAATTTTAAAACCTTTTTCACGATATTGCTACTGCAATAGCACATTAGTAGCGTGAAAGGTTGAAAATGTTTTCACTAACAAGTCCTCACTAGTTATGTTTTCTCCACATAATTTTAGTTGAGAACTAATTTTGAAAAGTTCTGAATTGTATTCACTTACAGTCTTAAAATCTTGAAACCGTAAGTGCATCCAATCATAACGAGCTTTAGGGAGTATCACTGTTTTCTGATGGTCAAATATTTCTTTCAAATCATTCCACAAATTAAGAGGGTATTTCACAGTGAGATATTCCACTTTTAATCATTCATATAGATGATGGCAGATGAAAATCATTACTTTTGCTTTGTCTTGGTTAGAAGCTTCTTTATTTGCTAATATAATATTTTCTAGACCTTTAGCATCTAGGTGAATTTAAGCATCTAATCCCCATGACAAATAATTCTTGCCTGATACGTCTAAGGTCGCAAATTCAAGTTTGGCAAGATTTGACATTGTAATCACTTGAATCAAAATAAAAGACATTAGTAAAATGATAAGCATTCTCAATCGTAAAATAAGTCAAATTATATATATACCAAATTTTTTAAATAATAATATGTATGTCAAATATTGACATGCAGAGAAATAGTCATAATCATAACTTAACACAAATTACATTAATTAAAATTTCTTTTAGTAAAAAAAACATGTATATATAATTATCATTATAACATTTGAGTTGTAAAAATAAATGTGCAAATGTTATCCAAAGCAAATTTTCATCTAAAAAATAAAATAAAAGAATGATGAAAATATGTATACCGTATATATTTTAATGGGAGTTATACGGACAAATTATATAAAGCCGAAATTATGTGAACTTCACTATGAACTTGTAGAGGCTCGTACTGATAACGTGTTATAAAATAATCAAATAAAAAAATCACTTAAAGTAAACAATAGATCAAATTGATAAAAAAATTTCTCTTATTTTATTTCCATTCACGTAAGATCTTATTTATAAGTAATTGACATTTAATATAACATAAATAAATGAAGGTTACTTAATTGCTTCATTAATATTTAGATTAAATAACATTTTTATTACTTCCATAATAAAAGAGAGGGTTAATCTCATAAATGAAGAGTTGCTATAATAGAAGTTACAACTTGAAAGTTATGGACATCCATAAAATAATATTTATAACAGTAAACAAATTATAAAAAATAATATTAAAAATAAATAAATAAATACAAATATATATATATACATGCAATATGAATATCAATGTGTGTAAAAAATTTAATAATAGAAAATTTTAAATATATATGTATATAAATTAAATAAATTTTATATTTTGAAATTTGAATTTTTTAAATAATAAAATCATGTATATTAAATGAAATAATAGTTTGAGTAAATTTAAAAAACCTCTTTTTAACTGAAATTTGAATAGAGACTTGAAATTCTTTTAAATTCATTTTTTAAAATTTTGAAAATATTGATTGAAATAAGATCACTTTTCAAAACTCTCATCCATATCCTTAGTTTTTCTTTTATCATAGCTGAACTTGAGGAATGGTAAAGTTAGAAACAAGCTATATTTGAGCTTAGAAGTGTTTATGAGAACTCACTTTGGCTCATTCTTATGCTTAGGTTTTTCAATATTAAGTAAGCTCGGATATAATATTTTTATACTTAAGTTTAATTGAAAAGTAATTTTGCTAATTTATCTTATTAATATAATCAATGTGAATTCAAATCTTATCATATGTTTATTTTTAATAATAAAAATATTTGTATTGTAGCATAAAAGCTTGAGTTTAGTCCTTAGCAACCCCACCCCTACTCCCTCTCTACAATTATTAAAAAAATTGGGAAACTAGAATATCTTGTTGGTCTTTGCTTGTTTGGTTTGAACCCCCGACATTTAATTTATTGTTTAAGGATGTTCATCATATTTTCACAACCGTTAGATTGATTTACATGTTATAATTGTAAAGTAATTTAAATACATTGTGTGTAGGTGTGATTGTGTGAGTTTGAGATTTTATTTTATATACATATATAATATTTTAAGGTTAAATGATCTTAAAAGTCCCTGAACTTTTCAAAAAAATCAATTAAACTCGTATATTCTATTTTTTTTTCACTCAATTGGGCCCTTAAATGTTAAATTTTCAATCAATAGCCATTTGACTGTTAAAGTTAACGATCAACCATTACAAAGTAATGACAACCTTTTTCGGAGTTGTAAGATTGTGCCACATGACAAAAATTTGCATTTTATTTTAAAATAAATATAAATTATAAAATTAATCAATTTTTTAAAAAATTAAAAAATAATTACATTTAAATTTAAAACCATTATTTTTAACTATTTCAAGTTTACAATGTTTATTTTTTTTTACGTATTTTCTATTTTAAAATTCACATATTTTCATTTTCATTATTCAAGAATCAATTTTAAAATTTTAACCAAACATATATTTTTTAATTTTTTATTTTCTAATAAAATAAAAATTAGTTTTCTGAAACCAAAAGTAGGCATAAATGTCATATAACCAATTTTGTATAAAAGTTTAAGGGTGAATATATTATTTAATACTTGAATTTGATTTTAATGTTTAATTTGATATACAGATCAAGTAATATCATATGACCCAATAAATGTTTGACACATGTACTCTAATAAAAAATATAAATACTTAATATGGACAAGAAAAAAATTCAAATACCAACTTGAACATTAAAATTAAACTAAGTATTTAATCGAGACAAAAAAACTCCGAATATCAAATTGAAAAAACTTAGATATTTAGTTGCACATTAACCCAAAAGCTTAATGGGTCCTGAGCAATATTGTTTGAATCAGATCGGATCAATTGGATTGGGAATTGGTCGAGATATCGTTCTCAGACTAACTTTGAGCTGATTAAATAGAGAATCAATATGATTGATTGAACCGAATTTTTACAAATATTTTTTTATTTAATATTTTCTATAAATTTTTAATTGACCTGATTGAATCGACAAACTGATAACTTGACTAATTCAATCACCTATGAAATTTTAAAAATGTTAGTTATGAATTACAATCTGGCACTTTTTTATTAATAAATATTAATATTTAACAGATAACAATGAATAATAGTTTATATTTGGTATAGATAATAACATCTCATTATCAAACTCAAATTTCAAACTTTCTCTTTCGGTTTCATTATCTTAATACCACGAGCTGGATAAAGTAAACTATTTAATTTCTTAATTTCACATTAAATATTATACCATTAAATCACATGTTCTTTTATAAATTTTTTTGTTCACGTTGTTTTTTTTTAAAATTAATATTTAAATTATTTTTTTACAATTAATATATAGACTATTAAACTAATATATTCAATTTAATCATTGAGCAAAAAAAAAAAGTTTAAGTTTTGCGCATTTGGTCAATAAGAAAAGGGTAAATTATAAAATAGTCATTAAATTATCACATTCGTTCTATTTTGGTCATTAACTATTAATTTTTTGATTTAATTACTAAAAATTTTTGAAATTAAATATTTGGTTACTCAAAGTTGATTTGGGGATTTTTCATTACTCTAATAACAATTTTAGCTCTCCAATGTTTACATGTTACTTCAATTTGCTTCTAAATATAAAATATTTAACAAACTTAACCCTCGATGTTTATAAAATAAGCCATTTTAGTTCACTTTATCTATAACTAAACAATTCATTTCCCATAATATTATCTTCTGTTTTAAAGTTGGAGATGGCAACTTGAGCTCACTTTTTTTTTCTATTTCGGGTATTGAATTTTGTTGTTTGGTGATTTTTTTTATTATAACTTGATCTGTTGGTTGTTGCGTCATTGTAATCAACTTTGCTTCATTAATTGTAATGTTTTAAATATCATTACTACATGATGTTCTTTTCATTCATTCTTTCCCTTTTCCGTGTGTTGTGTTGGTAAACAAAGTGTATAAGAATAGTTTATGGCAAAGACATGTTAGAAATTTTATATTGAAGTAGGATAAAATTATAAAATTTTGAAATCTAAAGCTAAGATTTCTAGGTTAAGAAGCTTAATTTATTAATTTCTATAAAGGACTAAAAGTTAATTTATTGATTTTTTAGACCTAGAACTAAATGGACAAATTTTTTAAATTTTGAGGGCTAAATTTATTGTTTTTTTTTAGAATTTGAATTAAAATGACAAATTTTGTAAACATTGAGAGTTAATTTTGTTTAATATTTTATATTTTGGATCAAATTGATATATTGTGTAAACATTAGAGGGCTAAATTTGTTATTAGACCAATAAAAAATCCCAAATGACCAAAATATTTAATTTTGAAAAGTTTAGTGACTAAATAAAAAATTTAATAGTTTAGTGACTAAAATAGAACAAAAACAATAATTTAATGATATTTTGTAATTTACCCTAAAAATTGTGGATAGAGTGTCACGTGGCATATTTTCCACAGTGATAAATATTATTTCGACTAGAATTGAATTGAAAATTTTTAACTAATTAAATTGATTATTTTATAATCTTAATATAAGTTTAATTATTTTTTGAATAAAATAAAATAAAATAAAATTGATTCAGAAAATAAATATTTCAAATTAAAACGATAAATAATATAATTGAATTTTAAGATAGAGTACATAAATATGATGATATATATTTGAGATTTTTTTTCAAATAATATAAAATAATATAATTTAAGATGATAAAATTTTATCTACTAATTTGTTTGTTTTAGTATCGAATTTATTATCTCGTTTTAATTTATTTTGAATTTATTATAATAGTTATAAAACATTGGAAAGTTTTCTCATAATTTATTTGAAGATTTTTTTTATGTTTTAGAGAGATAATTTATTCATTTTCAATTTAATAGGGATTTAAAGAACATTTTCACCATTTTATTATTTGAAGTATTCAATTTTTCAAATTATTAAAATTTAATTAAATTCAAACTCGATAAAAAAATTAAATTAATTATTTAAAATTATTCAAAAAGTTGAATGTTTGATTAACTTGAAATAAATAAAAATTTCAAATCAAAGTTTTCACCCCTAGTAAAAACATCTAAAATCAAAGAACTAAAAAGGTATGTTTTTTGGTAAAGTAGAAGAATAGATATCCAATTATGTATTTGATTTTATTTTGGTTACTTGACTATTATTTTTTTTCGTTTTAGCCTTTATTTTTTTATAAAAAGATTAAAATGATAATTTTTGTAAATATTGATAGTTAAATTTATTGAATTTTTTAGGTTTAAGATCAAGTTGATATAATATGTAAATATTGGAGGGATAAATTTATTGTTATATCAATAAACAGTTCATGTTAAGTTTTCATTACTCAATCAATGAAAATTAACGGAAAAATGATTAAAATATTTAATTTTAAAAAGTTGAATAACTAAATCCCTAAAAAGTTAATAATTAAGTGACCAAAATAAAATGAAGTACATAATTCGACTATATTTCTTGTAGTTTACTATTTTTTTTAAGTGAAGTTAACTTATTTATTCTTATAATGAAATTATGTCTTTTAGGTCCCAAAGGAGTCATTACTCCCCTTGAATTTGACTGAAAGGAAGTTTACAGTTTAGTTGAAGTTCATACGGATGAAGCCAAGTGTAGTGCATGGTTTGATTGGATGAGATATTTTTACTTTCTAAACTCATATTTTAGGTAATATTTTAAGTATCTACAAAATTAAAAGATAAAATTTCGATTCGTCTAGAAAATAATATCAATCCGTTGAGGATTTCGTTGATTTTATAGGAATAATGCTTTATAAACTTTTTCGAAAGTAATCGTTCTCCCCCAATAAAACCAATTATTCATTCGGTTTAATAGATCTAGTCCTAATTGAGTTAAAACAAAGTGAATTTTAGTTAAAATCACTTGACTTGAATTAAAATATATTAATATTAATATAAAATGTTTTTGAATTTTAAATACTAAAATGATATATTAAAATCTTATTAGGTTTAGCACGAATTAGAGATTGGATAAAATCTTCAAAAAGAAAAAATCGCATCTCAATTTCACTTTATCTATAAATACATTTATTACCGTATTTAATTTTAGATTATTTTTATATTTTCTAAAATATTAAATTAATATATTATTTTCACATCTAAAATTCTCCAATATAGTGAAAATTTCGAAACAATAATTTCGCATGGGTGTCCTAAAACAAATTAAAAAGCAATTTAAAATTTAAAAATTTCCCGGCAGCTAACCGAAATTACACATAAAATAAGGGACTGATTTGAGAATTTAGCCTAAAAGTTTCAAATTTAATTCCCTATTATCATCCACATAAATCCAAGCCGATAACCTCAAAGTCAACCATCCAAAATTCCCATTCGTTCATCGTGCCACGTGTACGGTAATTATCATTCCATCCATAGCCTTCAAAAATCACCCCCACAAAGATTCAAAGAGAAAAAGGCCAAATAAAAATAATAAAATTAAAATGTTTTAAAAAAATAATCTAATTGGCCAAACCTCCTTTATATTCAAGTTTCGCGGCAACGCCACCCTCTCTCTCTCAAATACTTCTTTAACATATTTGTATTTTTTTTTAATTTTTTTTGAAAAACCTCTTCTTCTTTTTGTTTGGTTAAACTTTGTTCCTTTATCCCTCTAAAACCCTTTTGTTTATCTTCATGGTTTAGCTCAGATCGAACAAGGCTGTAATTTGGTAAGTGGGTTTGTTTCCGATCTGTGAATTAGGGTTTAAAAAGCTGAGATTTTGAAACTACGTGTGCCTTTTGGAATGTTATTAAGACGTTTTGTGTTCGAAGTATGAGTTTTTATGGTTTTTTAAAAGTATTTTTGGTTTTTCTTTGCTGGGTTTGAAGCAGTTTTTCAAACCATTGGCCATTCCTTTTATACTGAATTATAGATTTTGGTTTTTGAGTTCGTGCAATTTTATTTTTTTATATTTTTTCTTATATATATATTTTTTCAGAAAGAAGGGTGATGGTTTACAGAAGCTTTATAACGGTTTCTTTTAGATTTAAAGAAATATATGAATTTTTTGAACAAAATATTGATCCTGGATTTGAGGTGTTCTAGTGTTTTTTTCTCTTTTAATTAATTATTTAAAAATTTAGACTTTCTTTTTTTAGTTCATTGCTGACATTGATTTTAAATTTGCACAAACTTTTATATTTCCCCCTTTTTTAAGTTGTTCACATTTATTAACAAAACAAGTTCCAATTCTAAACTGTGTTAAATTCTGCACTATCATTTGCTGCTGGGGTCTTTGATTTGTGTTAAATTTATCAACTTTTCATATCCTGGTTGGCTAAGAATTAAGTTAAGAAATCTAATTTAGCTAGTTTATTCAAGTTATGGATAATATTTTTTGGGGGTTTATGTTTGTTAATGGAATTTTTCAGATAGAGAAAGGTGTTGATGGCCCCAACCAGAAAATCTAAAAGTGTGAACAAACAGTATTCGAGTGTATATGAAGTATCTCCTGATAAAAATGCTGGGAATTCAAGAAAAAGTAAGGCAAAGGTAAGTGTTTGAGTAATTTCTCATTGATTTTTTTTTTATCATATGTTAGTTACTTGGTTAAATTGGAGCACTTTATTTGCTAATTTTGTGTTGTTTTGATGCGTGGAATCTACAACATAGAAGAAATTAACTGACAAGTTGGGAACTCAATGGAGCAAGGCTGAAATTGAGAGATTTTATAAAGCTTATCGAGAACACGGGAAAGATTGGAAGAAGGTGTTGTTATTTCTGATACATTTACTCTAACTTTGAGAAATATCAAAAGAACTAGAAAAAGGGTTTTCTTTGTAGTTCTATGCATTCTTTTATATTGGGATAATCCCATCATGGGCTTTATAATTATAAACCTAATTAACATTTTTTTTTCTTTTAAAACTTTGTGATTTATTATGTTTAGGTGGCTGCTGCTGTGCATAATAGGTCTGCTGAAATGGTGGAAGCCCTTTACAGTATGAATAGGGTATGTTTAGCTTCGAATGTAGCTTTAAGAACTAATATTGCTTAATTCTCTTCTTCGATGCTTCTAGGTTTATTGATTTTTGTTTCTACACTACCCAAGGAATTGTGTAAGAAAGACTAACTATTCTAATAGATCAAAAAGGGGAAAACAACAACAAAACTTCTTAGTTAATTCCATTTCTCAACTTTAACTAGGCTTCTCAAGATGTATCCAGTTGAAATTGTATGAGGATTGTGCTTAGAAATCCATGCACCGCTATAGTTTAATGTGAACGAGCAGTTTCTAAAGTCTTTGAGAGGTTATATAGAGTCATGTGCTTCAGGGCCTGTGAATGTAGTTTCATTTGGGCCTTTATATGTTGGATGAAGCCTTGCTTTCTTTTGTCCTCTGTTTGGTTATGAATATATTTAACTTGTGGTCTTTTTATTAATTGTTTTATTTTCAGGCATATTTATCCCTGCCAGATGGAACAGCTTCTGTGATTGGCCTAATAGCAATGATGACCGACCACTATAATGTCCTGGTGAGTTTGGATTTTATGTTTTGAATATTTACAAGGAAATCTGTGATATTTGCAGTATTTTGTTATGGCTCATATTTTATTTTCAGCAAATTTTGTTCCCCCCTCTTCTTTTCTGTTAATACTATAAATTTTAAAGTTATTCCACAAGTTTCATTCTGCAGTCAGCATTCTTATCAATAAAAGTTTTTTTTTTTTTTTGTGTAGTCTATTCTTTAGGCTGTATACTTCCTCATTGTGCTCCTTTTTTTTTTTTTGCAAATTACATCTTTTCCATTTTAGGCTCTAAAATAAATTGAACTCTTATTGTGATTCCTCTATTGACTAAGGATTGAAAATTTTGCACCATGTTAACAACAGGGTGTGAGTGATGGTGAAAAAGAGAGCAACAAACCTTCTGACATGTCAGAGAAAGTTCGAAAGCGAAAGCGAGCTAAGGTTCATCTTGAATCCTCAAAAGAGGATGTTGTTGAGCCCCGATCCATTGCATCTAGTGAAGGATGCCTGTCTTTGTTGAAAAGGGCAGGTCTTAATGGTAAGATACATTGTTCTTGTTAGCACTATTGCGTCTATCTTCAATTTAGTTCCTTTGTTTATCATAAGCATCTTTAATTTTCCCTCCCCTAGTTATATCTCTTTTTTGGCAATTAAAGCAACTAGGAGACCGAAAAGGGAAACAGACAAAATTGTACTATTTGTCCAAATATATGTTGGAAGGAAAGCAAAGAATTGTGCTTGAAGTTGTTTTTGGTTTGTCGCATAGCTGAGAAGTCTAATAATATAAAGAAATGTTATCACTCAGAAGGGAAAAAATAAATAAAAGGTTCCACTGTTGATTGTTTGGTCTGCAGAAATAACACAAGAAGAGAAAACAAAAGCTTTACTTGATGATCAATTAGAATAAGTGGAAGATGTACAGATGCTTTTGTGAATCAAAGTTCTTTTAGGAGGATCACTAATGTGGGAGATACACTGACAAGCTAATATTGGAGCTTTCTTTCTTCCTCTTTTTGATATTTTAAGGCTTTTTCTGCTATTATTTGTATTTTCTTTTGTAATCCATGTTCACTTGCCTATCTATAGGGAATCCAAGTGTTTGCATTTAGCATCATTATTAGTTCGAAGATCAGTGGAGACTGTTCATGATCTAGGAAGATTCTTTCAGTGTCTACGGGACCAATTGTCTTTTGGTATAATATTTGGTTCTGTTTATGCAATCATAATTTGTTCTTAGTGTTTTATGTATTTAAAGGGGAAGAATGCCGTGTTTCAAATATGTTTTCCAAGTATAGGAATGTCAATTCTGGCAAAAGTTTATTATAATAATCTCCATAACTTGATTGAGGTCCTCGTTTGGTTTCGGTTACTTTTAGGTATTCTTCCTCATGCATGTCGGAAAAGGACTCCTCGGGTCCCTGTTTCATATTCATATAGGAGAGATGACACTGAAAGTTTCGTTCCACCCACCAAAAAAATTAAGAAGTCAGAGGTTGATGATAAGGATGATGAACATGTTGCTGCATTGACATTGACTGGGACATTGCAGAAAGGAGGCTCCCCTTGTGCTTCTCGTTCACTTTATAAAACAACTGAGTGCATAAGATCCTCACCTGTTCGAAGCTATGATAGGATGGTATATTACCTCTGCTTTAAGGTTATAACTTCTTTTTTGTTGTCTTGCCCTATCTGTGCAATAATTTTTATGTTTATTTTTTCTATTGACATGCAATCAGTTGCCACAATCAGAGGCATGTAGGGCTGAGCTTCATGATTCTTCCTATGAATGCTGGATGGAAGGTGGGCTTGGAGGCATAGAACTTGTAAGTGGAACTTATGCCAGAGATAGAGGCCCCTTGATGGATATGGACGGCATTGATACTGTCGAAGTTCATCGAAAGGGGAAAAACTTTTACAGGAAGAAAATGAAAGTTGAAGAGATCAAGAATAATCTGTCTGATGATGGTGGAGAAGCGTGTAGTGGTACTGAAGGAATTGTAGGTAATGCTCTCAAAGGGAAAGTTGATATGGAGATTTCTAGTGCAACAAAGAAACTTTCACCATGTACCGAGAGGAAGAGAGGTAAGAAGCTTGTCTTTGGAGGTATATTTGAGATCTGGGATTGCATGATGTCATAATTCTACTTAATCAACGCAAAAAAAGTAACAATAGAAAAAGAACAGGAAAACCAAACAGGAATTTAACATTCTTACATTGTTTAAAGCATAATGGTCTTCTTGTAACTGTTTTCCTTTTAGATTCCATGGCACATACAAGCTCAACATCAGATTTTAATTCTCTTCCTGTATGTAGATCAAAGCTCTGCCCTAGATGCTCTGCTGGCATTGGCCAATTTGTCTACTATGGTGCCAACATCAATAACGGAATCTGGTAGGTGTCAGTTGCTTATATTTCAACTTTTTTCTGCTTCAGTGTACAATATGATATCAGGTTCCTGGACACTTGTTTTAGTCTCTCATTATATGTTTCTTTCTACTCCATTTACTTAATGCATGCTAGAAGGATTCATTTTCTTATTCCTTTTGTTGCTTCCATGTTTGCCTAGAATCTTCTGTCAAATTGAAAGAGGATAAAACTACATTTGAAGCTGATGACCAGTCTAGTGTACCTGAAGCTGCATTTATAACTCATCATAGAGATAAAATAAAGCAACCCAGGCCAAATAAAAAGGTGCTCAACTTGCTCAATGGAACTGAAGATGATACCTCTCGAAAATCAACAGTTTCTGAACCAAAACAACAGCAAGAACCTTCAAATAACTCAAGGAAAAGAAAACAAAAATCCTACGGTTCAAAGGTAGCCATTGAATATTTTTTATTGTAACTATTTCCCTTCCAATTATGATTTTTGACAATCTTTTGTTCTAGCTGCAGCTTTCAAACTCAGAAGCTCCAATGGATTCTCGTTTGAGAAAACATTTTGATAATGAGGTAGGTGAATCTTGTAATGTTTTATGCATATCAAGAGAGCAAGTAACTTCCATGTTACTTTAATAGCATATATTATCACCTGGTTGATGCTGTTTTGTCTTGTAGGAAATGGCTAAGGAAGAGAAGAAATATCTCACTCAAAGTAAATGTGCTTCTCAGCAAACATCATTCAGAGTTCCAGAGGATTCTGTCACTAATAATGATCCAAAAATGGCTAGAATTGATTCAGTGGTGTCGACTTCACAAGTTCCTGCCTCAGACCCTGTTAGCTTACCAACTAAGCATCAAAGTAGACGTAAAATGAACCTAAAGAGAGCTTTACTTTCAACACATAAAAACTCTTCTATTTGCTCACTAAAAAATCAACCAAACAACCATTCTATTCCACCAGACACACAGAAGGTAGAACCTGATCTTCCTCCATCCATTTCCCTTCCCCCCCCCCGGCAAAAGAATTTTCAAAACTTTAAGAGTATAATTTATGGATGTTATTGGATTTCAGGAAAAGCTTTCTTCCTGCCTATCATCCAATCTTGCACGAAGATGGTGCTGTTTTGAATGGTTTTACAGTGCTATTGATTACGCTTGGTTTGCTAAAAGGGAGTTTGTGGAGTACTTAAATCATGTCAGCTTGGATCACATTCCAAGGCTTACCCGTGTTGAGTGGGGTGTCATTAGGAGGTAAGTCTGTCAGTATCCCTAGTGTTGAGAAATTTGGAAAAAAGAAACTTCACAATGCAATTGCTTGTTAATACAGTTCCCTTGGCAAACCTCGGAGGCTTTCTGAACATTTTTTACTTGAAGAGAGGGAAAAACTTAAACAGTATCGGGAGTCTGCGAGACAACATTATACTCAACTTCGTTTTGGCACTAGGGAAGGACTTGCCACAGATTTAGCGCCACCTTTATGTGTTGGACAACGAGTAACTGCCATTCACCCCAAAACAAGGGAAGTTCATGATGGAAAAGTACTTACTGTGGATCATGATAGGTGCAGGGTTCAGTTTGACAGTCCAGACTTCGGAGTTGAATTTGTCATGGTAACTGCATTTTATAAACAAATCAACGTTATAGATCGTTAATGTTCTTTCATTGCGGAAGTCACACGGGCATGTTATTGCAGGATATTGATTGTATGCCACTAAATCCGTTGGAAAATATGCCAGAAACTCTTAAGAGACAAAATCTTGCTTTTGATAAATTTTCTTTGGCACCCAGAGGGTCCCAAGGGAATCGACATTTAGAGCTTGGTGGGCCTGAGGTATTCACTTCTTGTGGGTGTGTGGAAAATGCGACAAGCCCTGTGAACACAAACCCAATAAAGGTTAGAATGCTTAGAAATCGCAAATACTATTTGCTTTTATTGATTCTAGATTTATTTGGTTTGATTTAACATGTTTCTTGTTAATCTCTTTGTCTTATGATTTGAGATTTCAACTTAACACATTGTTTTTGAGGACTCTTTTTGTCATCTCCCCAAAACCTTCCCTTTTTGCATATTCTTTCTTTTGATCAAATACTCTAGGTGTTCATAATTAGGTCTAAAATTAAAAATTTTTTAGCAATAATTTTAAATATTAATCCATAACCAATACAACTTATATGAGTTTTGTCCAGGTTGATGCAAAACGTACTCTTTTGCATGGTAAGCCAGCTGTTCCGGATGTTGTTAGTGCACATCAAGCAGCCTATGGTCAGCCCCTTAGAATTGCACATATTCAAGGGAGGGAAGCTGATATACGAGCTATGTCTGAATTGAGTCATGCTTTGGACAAAAAGGTTATTACTCTACTTTTAGAGACTTATTGTTTATACCCTTTTCAATTCATCTTAATGCTCTTTGATATTTTCATATGAGTTTGGCATGCTCATATAGATAACTAATTTGCTAGCGGATACCTCCATCTTCAGAAATGATCTCTTTGGATTAAGTAGATTCATATTAGACATATCTATGTTACTCAGACTTGGGTATTAGACATATCTATGTTACTCAGACTTGGGTGTTATTGTCAGTTATAGGTATGTTCAAGTTTTCTAAGTTTTTGATGTATTTGGAGGGTCATATCCTCATACCATATCCAGATGTTTGTTGCACAGAAGTGTAAGACATCAGTATTTCATAAAAAAGGTCCGACTAATATAACAATATCTATACATATATGGACCTCATCAACTTAGTCCTAATATTAAATGGATCAATTTAGTCCCTGTACTATTAAAAAGAATCAAACAATGCAAAATTTGAATAGTGTTGACATTTACTGTTAAAAAATATCATTTACTTTTTAATAGAGGTAATATTTTTTAAGTTTTTTTGGTTCTGTAAATGAAATCTTTTGTTTAGAGTTGAACTGCAATTGAAAAAATTAGTTTCAAGACATTTTTTATATGGTAAATGTTTAACTCTGTTACAATTTAGAATTATTTGATTCTTTTTAATAGTATAGGACTAAATTGATCCATTTAATAATAGCAGGACTAATTTGAGCCGGTCCCTATAATACAGGGACCTCCCTGGTACTTTATCCTATATCTATATATCCATATTTGACACTTACGCTGACTCTGGGTAATATAGGCTGAATTACGTTAGTGGGGCTGATCTTTTTCATATATATATAAAACATTGCAGGAAGCTTTACTGTCGGAGCTCAGAAATACAAACAACGACATAATAGAAATCCAAAATGGAGAGAGTTGTTTCAAGGTATCTGAACATTTTAAGAAGCATATTACCACGGTACTTGTACAGCTAAAGGAAGCCAGTGGCCAGGCATGTGGCTTCCATGAATTGTTAAAAGAATTGGTTAAATTCTTTTCATTTTCAAGTTCTCTTCTTTGACAACTTCGGGTTTGATCGTTTTTCTCTGCAGGCTTCTTCTGCGTTACTTAACTTGCGACAACGTAATACTTACCCTGCAAACCCTCTATTACCATGGCAGAAACACCCAACTAATCTTGATTTCTTAGGTAGCTTGACAAGTTGTTCATTTGATAGTTCACTTATTTCACCAGAAGCAGGGTCTGTTGTAGGTGACATTATTAATGGCTCGAGACTAAAAGCACGTGCTATGGTTGATGCTGCTATCAAGGTACATCTTTTCATTCTTTGTATAGGCTTATGGTCTTACAAAAATTTGGACATGAGTGTCGAATACGAATATGCATACATTAAGTTTTTTTACTTGAAATGAATGGTTTAAAAAAAATGAGACTTGTGGTTTACTAAGACTTATCAGTTATCATGCACAATTTATTCAGGCTCTGTCATTGATGAAGGAAGGCGAAGATGCATTTAAGAAGATAGGAGAAGCTCTGAACATTGTTGATAAAAAGCAAATTACATCTGACATTAGTATGCCGACGATCAAATCACCGGAGCAGAATCAGGTGAATGGCTCTGTTTCCATTACATCAAAACCAATGGCCACCGCCGGTTGGGCCCCTAATCCCAAGTTGCAAGAAGCTTCTGCAAAAAATGAGGAACAAGTTCCTTCGGAGCTTATCACATCATGTGTTTCTACTTTGCTCATGATACAGGTAAAACCCAGGACAGGAACACTGCTTCATACTTTTTTTCTTTTAAATTTTGTATTGCAATTTTCGTGCATTGATGTTTTATTCCCTTGTGTTTTAATTATTTTTTCGTGTCTCGTTTAGTCTTGTCGTATCTAAAATTATCAAATCAATCTATGTGCTGATTACCAGAAGACTGGCTGCTTCATACCCATTTCTTTATTGCAATTATTTAGACGCAACAGTGCATATATTTGATGTTATATACCCATATTATTTTTCATGTACTTTCTTGACATGTCAATTGATGGGTCGGGTTTATTTTAGTTAGATCAATTCAGGTATTGAAATTCTCGGATCACTTTGAGTTAAGATTGTCTTAGATTTGGGTCATTTGGGTTTGTCAGTTGGACTTTTCAAGTTAAGTTGCTTCGAGTTTGACAGTCTGATTTCAGCCATTTTCGGTCACTTGAGTTTAACACTTGTTTCATACATATTTCTTCTTACAATCTTCTCAAGCTTAACGATCCATGTGTTCATATTTTTTTCATATATTCATATCATATTCTATAGTTTATTTTAGTTATTTTTCCGTGTCTCGTTCATGTAAATTACATCCGTGTCTAAAGTTATCGAAAATTGACATCTTTGTGCTGATTACTGGTTTGTCTTCTAACATGCAGAGATGTACAGAGAGACAATTTCCGCCAGCAGATGTGGCTCAAATAATTGATTCAGCCATTACAAGCTTGCATCCATGCTGTCCCCAAAGCCTGCCTATTTACCGAGAAATACAAATGTGTATGGGCAAAATTAAGACTCAAATATTAGCTTTAATACCAACTTTAATATGATATTTCTTTTTTTTTTTTCAATTTTAATACAATAATTTTTTTCTTTTTCTTTTTTGCAATTAGACGACGATATTTAATAAAACTGAAATATGAACTTCTAGATCTGTAACTCTTTCTTATGAGTTACATAATCTTAATTCATTTTCACCCTTTTTTTCCCCTTTGTAGAGATTATGGAAGATGGTTATGAAGTGTTATATATTGGTGTCATTAGTCAGATTAATATCAATCCTGTTAAAATATTTTGTATTATTTATAAAATTTTTAATTTAATTGTGTAACGAGTTGATATTAGTCAATTAAAAAAATAAAAATAATTTGATTACTAGTATTTAACATTTAAAGAAAATACTCATCTATCATCTCTTGTGAGGTGTTTTTTTACATCAACTTGATATTTTAATTTTATTTATTTTCACTAGCAAAGGGGGTAATAGCGTTGAGGAAAAAAAATGAAAATCTATTTAGGATTAGTTTAGTATTATTTTTAAGAATTTTTTTAAAAAGCGTTAAAAAAGTGATTTTAGGAAATATTTTTAAAAAATTTGGTATAAATGTCAAAAAGTACTTTTGAAAAATAAAATGTTTATTTTAGATATGGTGTTATAAAATAATAAATATGTATTTAAATAATATTTAAATTAATTAATATCATGATATTTTAATAAGAATATAAAAAATAATTTATTATTAATATTTTAATATATAAAATATAAATTTTAAATATTAAAATATGATGAATAAAAATTTAAATATATAATATTATATATTTAAAACAAATTTCAATAGTAAAATAATTATATACTCGATATAAATATTATATAAAATAATTTATAAGGGTTAAAATTATTTTTTATTTTTAAAACGCTTTTGTAAAAAAAAAGAAGCTAAAAAAATGCTTTTGCTTTGGGCTCAAAAACATTTCTGACTCCAAAAAAAATTTATTTATTTAGTTACTTATGACTCTAAAAACGCTTTGGACCCTAAAATACTTTTGAGAAATACTAAATTAAGCTTTAAAGTTGAAACGTTGGTTTATGAGATACAAGGAACTAAATGTTTTTTTTAAATTTAATTTATAATTTTAATTTTTATCATAAAAATAAGTATTTTATATTTAAAACAATAAAATTGACTTTAAAAATCTATATAAAAATACATTTTTGAAAAATACCATATAAAATTGATTGATTATTTTTTATTTAGTTGAAAAATACTCTTTAAAAACTTTGAAGTCTTTTCAAATATGATTCAAAATGCATACAACAAAATTCATTTTGTCAAAATCAATTAATATGAAAAAACAGATATCGAACGGTTATCATCCCAAATAGATGGTATCATATCAATAAATTTTGAATTTGATTTTACACTTATATATGTGTATGTAAAAGAAAATATTTATATCTCATATATTTGTAATAATCACCATATTTACTTCGCAAATATATGGCATCGCCTATATAATATCTGGGAAAAGACTATCGAACCAACCAAAGAGAGAATCAAAAACTAACAATAACCAAGTATTTCCCAACTACACTGTCCTGTGTCCCAGCCGAGTTTCAAGCCTTAAACCTGTGGATTTTGAACCCGAAAATGCACTCTTCCAAGGCCAGCCAGGCTAAAAACAATTTAGTGTCCCAGGCCAAGACTTGAGCTCTATGCCTGTGTGGATCTTGAACCCGAAAATGCACTCTTCAAAGTCCAGCCAGCCTAAAAACAACCTTGTCAAAGCGGTGAAGACTAGACTCTAAGCCTGCACGAATCTTGAGCTGGAAATGCACTCTTTCATGTCCAACTAATCTAGTATCACAGGTTGAGACTCAAGCTCTAGGGCTCTGCCAATCTTGAACCAGGAAACCTAATGTCAGAACTGAAACTCAAGATCTAAGCCTGTGCGGATTATGAACCCAGAAATGCACTCTTCCAAGTCCGGCTGCTACAGTTATACCCTTTCCTTTTCCCTGTTAGCATAGTCACAGACAAGGATGCTACAACAGCAGTATGGTTGACAATAAGCAAGTTATTGAAATGAAGGTGGGGAAAATTGAATTCACAATATACAAATTCTTTTCTTGCTCATTGAAATTTTCTTCCTAAAAACGGGTTGGGGATTGCAGTTATGAAGCCCCGTCAATCAAAACAACCAATAGTCACAAATAAGATCATTCACCATGGGACGACGGGTCGTGTGGAGGAGCTCATAGAAACAGGACTCGATGAAATTAATGGATCTTCCTCAATGCCGCCACATTAATGTGCTCAAATGGAATTACTTAAGGCTCAACCTTTATGAGCTAAACACCAAGCAAGAACCTAAAGACATCACTTAACGAAATAATTCCTTCAACTCGCTTGCTGCCGGCCTCCACAATCACGAGTCTCCTAGTCCCTGAAGACATAGGAGCAACAAAACAGCAAGACTAAATCTCGTTGAAGAGATATGAAAACTTTAGATAATTATAAGAGAACAAGCTGCAGCATACATAAGGCTTAATTCAATGAATAGCCCTTAAACTATTCCTCTTTTTTGAGTTAGGTACCTAAACTGTTTTTTTTGGTTGAGCCAGGTACCTAAACTGTAATTCCATAACCATTATGGGCCCCAACCGCTATCTCCATTAAGAAAAAGCCACTTCAATCAATCAGGAGTTGTCACATAATTAACATTTCATTTTTCCCTTAATTTAGTTAAAAAATTGAAAAAAAGGAAAATAATTAAATAAAAATTAATATTAATATTAAATAAAAATTAAATTGAAAACAACTCTCTTCATCTTCCTCGTCCCAGAATTTACCATTGGAAATAAAAAAAAACAAGCTTGTCAAATTATTAGTAACACCACCAACAAAAAAATCCAGAAATTTTTTAAATAAAAAAGCTAAAAAATTTGAAAAGGTAAAGAGATGAATCTGGCATGGAGATATAGAGCGAGAAAAGGTAATTAAAAAAAAAAAAAAAAACCTTTGGAGAGGCTAATGAACAAAGACGATGAATAATAGAATAAGAAGAAGTTGTTGAATGAATTTTCTCATGGATGTATGTATCCCTTCTAATTAACAGTCAAAGAAATACCCAAAAAACTTCATGCACTTGCTTTCAATTTGGTAAATTTCAAGCCATTAAAAAAATATGGTGAACTTTGAAATCCTTTAGCTTTGAAAAATCCAGTTTCAAAGAAATACCCAAATTTCTCTTAGTATTTTGGTTTTGGGTTTAGATTTTTTTTAAAAAAATTGGTATATTTTCAGTATTTTTTCTAAGATTTAAAGCAATCAAAGATAATAATAGAAAATTTAAAGCAATAGGATGGTGATGGAGGTTTTGATGGTAATGAGATTAGATGATAATAGAAGATGGTAGATGAAGGTGATGGAGGTTTGCTGGTGATAGTTTGGAAGTAATGAGGGGCAGATGAAGTTATGAAGATGGAGAGAGAGAGGGTTTTTTTTTTTTTTCAGTTTTCTAGTTAAATTAAGAGCAAATAGAATTTTAATTACGTGTCAACTCCTAATTGGTTAAAGTGTTTTTTTTTCCTAACGGAGATAATGGTAGGGCCTGTAATGGTTACGGAATTATAGTTTAGGTTCCTAACTCAAAAAATTGCTATAGTTTGAGGGCTGTTTATTCAATTAAGCCCATATGTAAATATAAGCAAAAGAGAACGTCTGGAAAAGGATACCGGGATTTGCCAACTGCTCCATCACTTTGTGCAAAGTATCCGATTGTAGACACATTTGACATCTTTGTCCATTGAAAGAGTTCGCATCTTGCTCCAACTGCAAGGCCTGCAAAAGTCGAGTATCACAAAATTCTTAAGAGGTCTTCAACATTTCTGCCTGATAAGAAAAGCACCATTTCCATCTTTGCCTTCAACTTAATAGGCACTAAATGCATATACAATATTTCACAATTACCTGATGAATACTCATGTCATCGAGACGAATCTGTGCGTAAGCTTTATCCTTTGCCAAAGCGGTTATATCACTGTCAAGCAAACATGCGGGTAACTTTTGTTTAGGAACATAAATTAATCAGTTTTGCATCCAACATTTTTTTGTTCTTATAATTTTCACTTCTCAACTAGACAAAAAAATGTCATTACCTTCTCGAATATATATCAATCAGCGCGTCATTCTCATCCACTATTGGTATCGAACTTACCTCAGCTGCAAAACAAGGAGTGATATTGTAAGATGAAAAAGAACAAGTACCAACTGTCATAACTCTAATAGACATCCCTCCCAAAATGAAAGAATTAGTAATACAATAACACCACTAAACAAGGTCCATTGGTATCTACAATATCTGACTAGATATTTGAACATTCACCAAGACAACTAAGGTAAAAAGCTCAACAGACAATGAAAAGATGTAGACGAAAAAACATCCTGAATCCAACCTTACAAGAAAGAATGCTTGAAACAGTCTATTCCTTTCTAAATTACCCAGTAAGTCATCATTTCTATCTTATTGTACTACATGAAACATCAGCAGCCAACTTTTTATTTTTCTCAAAATAACCATGTCCGACACATGTGTCCATGCATATCTAGACAAGGTCTTGGTTAAGGGATTTGAAAAATTTTCAGGCCACAGCCTGGCCCATGAACACCTCTACCCGTCTCTGACATTGACACCCAAACCAAGTAACATAGATCAACAGTGGAAAACCTTAAGCACAAAGGCTGAAGGTTACCTTGCACTAACAACGACAGGGCAGCAGCAAGAGAGGCATTTGGTCGCAGCATTGCCAATGGCCGACGATTTGATTCCCCAATTTTTGGTACCCGAGTACCCAAGGGAATTGAACAAATTGGTTGTTGAAGAATGGGTAAGGAGCTAGAAGAATGTTTAAAATGCCTGCAAATTAGGTTCGGGTTAGAAAGAACTCATGCACCCTCAACAAAAAAATATGAAATCAAGTACCTTCAGACAACAACAAAGTTAAAAGCTTACATTTTGGGATTTCAGACAAGGTGGCAAGGTGTAGCAGCTGTGGAAACGAACCATCTGGTGACGAAGAGTGAGTGATGGGAACCATAGCTACCTTACCGTTCAAAATCTTCAAAGCAACATCCTTCAAAGAATCATGCGGCCCAGCCTGTATACTATGGTACTAAATGTTACGTACAGATTAAAAAAACTAACCCAAAGATTTAGATAGACTTCAATGAAGTCCGAGGACTAACAAATATTAGCAAAAGAAGTCTGAGAAAATACAAGATAAATAGAATTACAACGAGATTCTTTATAAACATGGGGTTGGGTAATTGTTCTGAATTTTGGGAGAAAAATAAAGATTGCATAACCTTAGTAACATGAGAACCCGATTATCGTTCCTTCCAAAAGCTGGAACTGCTGGACTAAGAAGTTACCATCACTTTTTCATGAATAGATCCAAAAAGGTCATCCAAAAGCAATAGGTCAAGAACTTAAGATCACATGGTAAAAAACAGCTCATCCTAATAATTTCAACAGTTAAATAACCCATTTTTCAAGCCAAAAGCAGTAGTTTAACTTTTAAAGTTCCATTTAGAATAAAAAAATGAAGAGCTGAGAATGAAGTAGTATTGAGGTAAGTTTTACCACCTTCATGAACAATCCAAAAAAATGTAAATAATCAGAGGCAAACATGAATGATGAACTAGAGATACTAGATAACCAAGTAAATGAAAGCCCTTACACGAACAAGACGTTTAGGATATGATCTGGCATTTCCATCCATCTGTCTGCTAATATGCACCTTTCCCTCCTTCCAAGCTGATATCGTGTGTGTCTCCAATTCTTCTTCTGTCAAATCCGAACCAAGGTTCCCCAACTGTCCTTCAAAATACATGTTAAACATACTCAAATGTACACTATTGCAAATAAGGGAAAATAACATGTATTTCCACATTTCAACTTGCAGTATGTATGACAAAGCTTAAAAACATCCCATTAGTACTCCTATAAAATTATGTTACTTTATCAATTGCTTTACAGCAATTTAGAACATTCAATTAGCCGTGGAGGACAACAGGTAACCTCTAGCCAATGAAATTTTCACCAATATATTTTACATAAAGAACTACTTCAATTGTTCATTGAACCATTCTCTCTCTATCAAAAATAGGTAATATCTAAGCCATTGTTGTTATAAGGTGTCTTAATGTCATATGATGACTTGTATGCTCAACCTCTTACTATAAAATACAAGAGGCTACCCCACTGTTAGGTGGCTCTCTCGTTTTTCCTTCCTATATTCCTCTTATTCTTTCTCTCTCTCCCCAGTAATGGAGACTTCTAAGTTCAGCATCACAAGAAAGAAGCATGGTTAGTTTCATGCTAGAATTCCATTGAAAGTAACAGCCACCCATCTATTTCATCAAAGTTCATTTCTGTAATCCATACAATGATGGGTCTCTAAACAAAATTTGCCCTTAATAAAATTGTTTCTTTTCCAATTATAAATAAAGTTTTCCTTACACTTCTTACAGCTTAGATTAACATGTGAAGGGAAAAATGAATATCTTTTTCTTTCAAACTTACCTCTCTTAAGATAAGAATAAAGTCCAGAGCACTAAGGACTCCAACAAACTGGCCCTTGCAAGAATCCCAGAGAGGAGCCACAGGAATTCCCTGAAAGTAGCATAAATCAACAAAGATTATATCTTAGCTGATAATCGCAGGTGAAGTGAAAAGACTATATAAGTTGCACACCAGTGTAATGGTTAAAAAATCTAGTAAAAATGTACTTATTCCAAAGGAACTAGAGAAAGAAGAATTACTTTACTTCAGATAAGATGCATACAAAACATAAAAGGGAGAGAAAAAAAAGGAAGCAGTAAAAGGGAAAAAATTGCATGCACTACAAAGTTATCTTCTCCCTCGATGACAGACTTAAGAAAGAGGGAAACGTTTGAAGTAGAACCTTCATTTGGAATGACTGCATTTCTTTTCCTATCTGCATGATTTTAAGTCTGTTAATGAGATTCACCTGTTCATGCAGAATATGGAATGCTTGCTTCACAGCTATATCAACATCCAAGGCAACGACCTGCGACAGTGGACACATTCAGATAGAATTAACCCCAAGCAACCCTAATAAATTACCACATAAACAGCTCCTAGAGAAAGGTAATGCATTCAAACCTTGCCTGACTCAGGAAGCAACTCATATGCCTTGAGTCTTGACAAGAAAGCAGCTATACGATGATGTGAGACCTCCAAATCTGCATTGGATATTGTTGGAGCTGCTTCCTACAAGTCACCCATAAATGAACTTAAGGCTTATCCATCTAAACTCTAACATATTACAATAACTTTTGGCTTGATTCCTTTACAAAAAGCACCTCAACACTTGATAAATGACTGACAAAAATGGCAACTTAAAAGAGACTAACATGAACACCAAAAATACTAAAAAAGGAAGTATTTAAATTGTTTAAGAAAGAAGCATACCAATTGACTAGAAACATCATCCAGGTCCATGTTGGATCTACCTGGCGTCTCAGGACTAAAACTTGGAGGAAGCATATCTTGTTCCCTAGCTATAAAGATAGTGTTAACCACACCATAATCACCAATTGCAAAAGGCTGGTGCTCATCATGCCGCCATTCACCATCAACCAAAAACTTAAACTGCCAAGAAAAAAACCCAAATATTTTTCAGATAGGAATAGACATGCATTCTGCAGTAAGGACTACATATGCATCAATATAACGCAGCATATAGATGAGCAAAGATATACAGAGCTTTCCTTCATGCATTCTCCTACTCTTCAATTAGTACACAACACGCTTCAAATAGAAAAACAATCATAAAACTTGTCATATTTGCATGATAACAAAACGTCAACACAGATGGTAAAGCAGCTCATGATCTATTTGAAGTTACAGCTTATCGAGCTTAATTTACCATCACTAGGAATCCAGGATAATCTCTGTGGCGGACTTAATAACTCAACTGGGATCTCATCAAAATAGTGTAAAGGTACTTGCAACATTTACATCCAATGAATTATCAGTACCATTTCGAAAATTGCTCAAATTGGAGAGGAGAGATTTAAAATCAAGTCTCAACATTCAAGTGCTCTGAATGGGAAGAGTTAACTATGTTGCTTAAACAGGTTAAATTCTTCTACAAGGAACAGGCTGCACCGAAGATCTTATCTGAAAATATACACTACCATTTAAAAAACCAAGAACACTGTACCATATTATCACTTAGAATCCAGTTCCAAATATGACTTTCCCAGTCTAAAGTTTGGACTTCACAGTTAACATCTCACGCACACACACACCACACACACATATAAAAAGAAGAAGAAGCAGATTAACCTGATGGTATCCAGGGCTCAAGCTACAAATAACTTGAAATACAGTGGGACAACCCTCCATTGGAGACATAGGTATATGCTCTGACCATCAGCGCACAAAATGATACAATCAAGCCAATGTCTAACTTATATTAGTTTTTTTTTTTTGTTTTCTTTTTTTGGGAGGAGGGGGAGTGAACTTCAAATATAATAAATTTAAATCACAGGTCTAAGAGGCCAAATAAAAACCAAAATTGTGACATTTTTAAGCTCACCTCGTAAAGGAGCCACTGACAAACACTCTACTTCCCCATAAGGCCAAACGAAGCGCATTGGAATCAAAAGTGACCTTGAAACTCCACTGTTTCCATTGCCACTATCTGGAACAGAAGCAAACATTTTCTCCACAATTTACACAAATACCAAATTATGTGTCCACCAGAAACTCAAATGCAACCAATTTCCCACGTCGTTTTTTTCTCCTCTTTTCTCACCAGGAAATCACTAAAATTCAAGCAATTTAAAGCACTTGACCAATTTTACCTGAATTGATCACGATTAGTAACTTAAAATCATTAACTTTTTTTTTCAATAGGGATCCTATACAACAAAGAGCAGAGGAACCCTTAATGCATACTAATTAGAAGCTACCAAATCAAAACCAACCCAAGAAAAATATCTTCTTTTTTCTAATTATCACCATACAAAAAGCCCTAAAATCTCCAAATGAGAAGCTCTTCCAAATCCATTACAAGTTCCGATAATCCTCTACATGTGACACCCACAAAAACCCAATCGAAACCTCCAGAAATCAACAAATTCAATTCCCAAAAGTCAACAACTCAAATGGCTATTACAAACCCACCTAAAGCCCCACCCCCGGAAATGACGACCATAAAAAAACCCCAATTCGAGCTTGATCCGACACCAAAACCAAGAATTTAACAATGAATTGCACCCAAAACGCTAAAAGAATGACAGTTTGGGTGAATTTTTAGTGGACGATATTGGAAAAAGTAAAATGTAGGATTATAAGGGAAAAAGTGAAGAAAAAAACCCCAACTTCGATAGAGAAAGATTAGAGGGAAGCTGACATTTTTTGGATCTTCGAAAGATTTTGTGGCCTCTCAGTGAAGAATCTGATTATGAATAAAGATTTTTTTTTTACAGTTTAAAATATATTAATGTAAATATAAAACTAAATAATAAGTTTAAAACAATAAGAAAATGTGAATAACAATAAACTACACTCCGTTTACTACTATTTTTCCTTTAAAAAAAAACTTAACTACTAAAAAATGCAAAATTATCACTCAATCTGTATTTTTTGTCGCCAGCCATTAACGGGTTAACCAAAAGATAACATGACAGTTATAAATATTGATATATGTTAATTAATTTTGATTTAAAAAATTAATTCACGATAATTACATATTATATAATTTAATCTATTTCTAAAAACGTATAAAAATTTATACAAATTTTAACAGATAATTTTAAATAATAGGATTTCAAAACTAAAAAAATTATTTCTTTTCTCCTCCCCTCCCCTCCCCTCCCTTTTCCTCTCCCACTTCCAGTACGTTTGGTTCGCTGTAATGGAATAGAGGTGTAATGGAATAGAGCTGTAATCAGTAATTTAATTGTTTGGTTGATTGGAATGGAATAGAACTTCCTCCCCTCCCTTTTCCTCTCCCACTTCCAGTACGTTTGGTTCGCTGTAATGGAATTGAGGTATAATGGAATAGAGCTGTAATCAGTAATTTAATTGTTTGGTTGATTGGAATGGAATAGAACTGTAATAATATTCTTGTGTTTGGTTGAATGAAATGATGCTGTGATAGCATAAGAAAAAATGCTTAAATGACTAAAATACCCTTAACAGAATTTTTTTAGTTAGATGATTATTGTTATTAAATTTTAATGATTATTATTACATATAATTTAATAAAAATATTAATTAATTTAATTATATTTTAACATAATTATTATTAAATATAATTTAATAAAATAATATATAATTTAATAATATTTTTAATATAATTATTATTAAAATATGAATTAGTAAAAATTATAATATATAATTTTAGAAAAATAATATATAACCTATTTTTTTAGTTTTAAATTATGATGCATATATACTATGCTTAAATATCATTAACAAAATAAATAATTTAATTATCTTTTAAACTAAAAAATAAAAGATTAGAAATATAAATAGCATGATAATTATATTTTACATTCAAATATAATCTACACATCATAATCTATATGTTAAATTTTATAACATCAAAAAGTTACAACAGTCTGCGATATTCTATTAATACCATCTTACGATCCAAATATTACATATAAAAAAAGTTAACAAAACAACACAAACACAACCATGATTTTTAATGGTCTGAAAGAAATCTTCTCACCCATTCCAGTTGCACGGAAGAAGGTAGACTAAAGAAAACGATAATTTGCGTTGGATTGTCTGGGATTTTGCTCAACGCAGAATATCGTTCATCCTCCGTTAATCCTTTCACTTCGCATAAAGCCGGATATAATTTCTAAGCACTTTCTTGAATGATCATTTCTGACTTTTGTTGAATTAGCACTTCGGAGGCAATGTTTCTACTTATTTCAAGACCAACAGTCTGTATATTTTTCCCTAATAATGTGGCAGCCTCAAGAAATGAAGTAGAAGAAATTTGTTCACTTGCATCAGAAATATTTTTTTTCTTCTTTGAAAACTTAGAATCATCTTCATTTCTAGATTGTTGCGGTTGTGTACCTGAGAGATCCATCTCATCTAAAGAAACATCAGCTTCACATTCATGGTAATTGTTTCTTTCTTCATGAGTATTTGCAGTAGCTACATCTTCAGCATCTATTTCTTCAATAATATCAGCGGCTGTTTGAGCATCTTTCCCAGTGGCACGATCTTTTGCGTAGATGGTAGTAAGTTGGTCATAATAAGAGAAACTGCGATGTCTGAATTGACCGGCTTCTTTATGACTGTATAAAAAAAGGAGAAATTCATATTAGATATAAGTTAGGTCAAAGCAAGATAATAAAAACATGAAATAATTCTTACACTTATATAAGAGTTCCACACAGCATCTTCGACAACAACAAGCTGTCTATGCTCATCCCAACCAAAGCCGTTATTGCCTTTTCCACTGAACATGTCATAAACGATTGCCCAATCCCTTTTCAATGTCCTAATCCTCGATTCAAGATTAGGTTTAGCCTTCAATTTTGCATGAGGTAAAACTTTTTCTAGCATCTTTTCTAGCTCATTTAAATATCCGGCCTTGAACTCCGTATCGGCATTAAAGGTTCCGACATTGTGCAAGTCAACCATACAAGTAACCAACGTAGCATCTTCTTCTGGAACCCATTTTTTTTTAGTTCCTCAAAAATTTTGAGAAGAAGCAGTTGATTGTGAAAAGCCTGACATAACTATCTTAAGAGAAAAACACAAATTAAAATTAGGCTTGATATTATGAATGAGAAGGTCAACACTTTATAAAATTATAACACATGACGAATCAAAAGAAAATAGATTAAATTTGCAATCCAACAAGTCTAGTACAATACATAAAGACAATTCAAACACCACCAAAGTTTCATAAACTAGGTACATTAAATAAAATAAAGAAATTAACCTTTTACTGTGTTTTAATAAACCTAACTAATTTCTAGATGTTTGCCATTCATAGAACATTTGATTGGCTAGTTCCATTCTCCAAGTAGCCCATGCATCCGATGGATGAATGTTTACAATATTCGACTCATCCTCATCTACCAAATTACTAGATAATTGTTCTTCCAACTCCGCTTCAATAGGATCAAGACTCATATAGGTTCGAATAAAATTATGGAGCAAACAACATGCAATAATGATTCTATTGTGCACTCTCACAGGATAGAATGATGGACTCCTAAGTATTCCCCATCTAAGTTTTAATAACCCAAAGCATCTTTCAATAGCATTGCGTGCTGAAGCATGTTTCATATTGAAAAATTCTTCAGGAGTACTTGGTTGGTAACCCTGACGCCACTCATTCAAATGATATCTTTGTCCTCTAAAAGGCGCAAGAAATCCTTCACAATTTGTATAACCATCATCAACTAGATAATAACAACCTATATAAAAAAGAAAAAAACTAATTATCATGATCAGTTTTTCGAAAAAAGTATGATCTTAAAAATTAATTCAAATTCCTCTAATTCTGCACTTTACCATGAGGAACCTTCAGTCCATGTCTCCTACTAATGGCATCTCGAAGAACCCGTCCATCAGCAACAGAACCTTCCCAACCGGGAAGAACATAAACAAAATGCATATCAGGTGTACAAACACCTAACATATTTGTTGCTATGTCACCCTTTCGCGTTCGATATCTAGGTTTATCAACTATTGAAACCCTAATCTTGAAGTGGGTTCCATCTAAAATACCTAAGCAATTCTACACGAAATGTATAAAACCTCGAGTTAGGATACTATATTTAAATCTAAATCAACTAAATGATGTATGAGCTATATTGAAACTCACTCCAATACCTTGAACCATTCCACCTTGGGTCTGTAGAATTACCCATAATTGGCTCTACCTTTTTAAATAGCACATCTTGTAAGCGTATGACAGCGTTTAAAACATTGTCAAAAGATTTGCTAACGGTTTCCCCAGACCTATTAAAGTGCTGCTTGATAACTCGATTTTTAAGGTGATGAGAAATAATATGTAAAAACATTGCCACTTGCTCATCAACAAGCATGTTCCTTGACGACTTCAATTCTCCTAAAGTTTGTAACATCTCACATAGTTTAAAAAAAGTAATTCTATTCATCCTAACTTGTTCAATACAAGTCTCATCACTAGCATATACAAGTCTTTTCACATAATCTCGTTTTGCATAAAAATCTAAAATATATGATCTAATACTTGGTCTATAAGTATGTAGGCTATAGACGGTAGCCAATGAAACAAGAACCAACTTGCAACTGTGCATATTTGCAGCTATACTGTCACAGCAAGACCAATTCTTCTACGCCTTTCACTTTGTACTATTAAAGGTAAACGAGCCATTATTGCAAGATATTAAAGTGTTATAAATCTTCAAATAATATACTTAATACAATTCCAAATATAAATAATTGTTAACAGATAATGTTATAATTTATGAGTTATGATTAATCATTGTCGTCATCTGTACTCAGCCAACCGTTTTTATATAGGAAATGCATGGAGCGTGGTGTGTGGACAGCACATTCATTGCATTGATTCCCAACACAACCAGAGAAACTCCATAATAAAAAGAAAACAGAATTTACAATGCTATAGAGTGTTGTGATAGTTAGCTATGTTAGCATATAGCTAAACTTAAAGCTTGTTTAGCAATATTATAATAAGCTTTAGCTTAATTCCCACCATTATTACCACCATTATCACTTATAGTATTGTTGAACTATACTATGAGTGCTAAACATAAGTAGCCAACCGAAATTCAATCTGTGCTAAACATAAGTAGGAATGGTCAGCCTCATCTATAAATAATCTCGGGAGTGCTTCTTCAATTTTTTGAACTCCTATACTCCACTATTTTCTTTTTCTAAACAGCTCTTTGCCTCTTTAAAGTCTAAACGACCCGGCATGGACTCGGATAAGACGCAAATATAAACTTTCATTTTGTATATTATAAGATACCAGTAAAAAAAACTAGTCATTTACAAGTTACACAGTACCAAGAATAGACGAACATGCAAATTTTGAAATTCGATCTCAATCTGCTTTGGGCAAAACCCAAATGTTCTACATTTATTCTTAAAGACCTTAGAAAGTAGAGAGAATCAATCAAATAATCATGAAGAAAACACCAATGCCAAGCATATAAATACTGAATGAATAGATTATCCCAGGACACAAAAACAAAGAAATCTGATCTTTTTTATCAGTCAAGGAGTTAAAAAGGAGTGAGTTTGCAATTGTGATTTTATCTTAATTGGCTTAGCTTCCATTGATAAGGCAGTGACACTCAGGAGGCTAATGAGGACTGAATTCGCAAAGGTGATTCTATCTTATTTGGCTTAGCTTCCTTTGGTAAGACAGCAACACTCGAAACTTGCAAGAGTAGAAGGACAATAGACTATATTAACCCAACGGTGTAATCAACTAAACTTCAAGTATGTCATTTTCCCTTATTTGGAAAACAGATAATCATAACTGAATTGAAATTCTACATTACCTGAAACCACAACCTATGTTCTCTACCAATTTATTAACTCATTCAACCTATGTTACTCGGACTCGTGTGTGAGAGTTAGAGTGAGTATATTCCGACAGGAGTATGCCCATTTTCCCCCTAATTCTTTCCATGTATTTGAATAGTCATTGAAGGATTATATCCCCAACCCATATCCCAATATTTGTCGGATACAAATGCTTCTAACAAAATGAAGAATCTGAGCAACATAGAATCTAAAAAAAACCATCTTCATTCTACTTGAAGATCAACAGGCATCAGTCCTAAGAGTTAGCTCTTTCCTACTTCCCTTCTAAATAGCCTTAACTTAGCAACACAAACTTTGTCCAAAAGTTTAATTGACAACAAAAGTATCAGTCTCATAAAAGAATGAAGGGAAACCAAAGTGGATGAGATCCATCTAAAGAAAGGACATCAACTTCACACTATTAAAATAGGAAAAATATCAGAAAAACAACAATATTTGAGAATGATTTTGCCTGATATACACTTTTTCATCTCCAGTCAATCATAGTCCCACATCCAATAAAGAAGAAATCAATCATATTATATGCATAAATCACTTCATGTCAATTGTTCATTGTTTATCCTATAACATTTGACATCTTAACTCATACTCAACCATGATAAGAATTTCCACCATATGTGAGGTAGGATTCACTATGCACACTCTCAAGAGAAATAGTCAAGTTCTTACAAAGGAAGTCGTAGTCCAAGGATAAGATAAAAGGGCTTTGTGGATATTAAGATTCGAATGTCAAACTCATTGTATGCAATTATCTTTGAAAATGGTATGATAGTAATCGTTCTTGTCAATGTTAGTAAGCTAACTCATTTCAACTGAGCTAATTTATTGTCATCGGATCTGAAAATTCTCAAACATTCCATCCCTATCCTCAACTCAAATGAAGTTTTGTTCAAAAAATTACAAAGGGAAAATTTAATCCCATATCATCTAATATTTGAATAAATATATAAAAAAGACAGGAAAAAATTACAAAGAGAAAATTTAATCCCATATCATCAATTACCTCACCTTGCCTATAAATATCACTCTAAAATGTTTACAGTTGCAGTTTAAATTAGTAGGCTTTATGCATTGATGCAAATTTTGATAAATTCTCAGTAGAAACTTACTGAGCTAAGGGATTTCATTTTCAATTCAGTACATGTAATGAAGATGACAATTACTAACCTAATAAAATATTGTTATAAATTGGATTCTTGCAATGAACTGTAGTTGCCTGTAACATCTTTTTTATATTTAACACTTGTTCATTAGTATGAACCATGGCAGTAAAGTATATATATATATATACACTTGGACCCAAAATAATGAGAAAACATTGTTTTATATCAGGCATACATTCACTCATAGTACTGTGTAAATTGTAGGTGATTAGCATGAGTTGATGGAACGAACCATCAATGGAGAAATTGAAGCTACTTCAAGCAGCAATGGTAGTGGATTCAATTTCTAACCCAGAACCTTGAATTACAGGTTTGATTATAATTTTCATCCCTTGTACAGTATTAAACATTATAGTTTAACATGAAACAGGGTATCAAAATTTCTCTTCAAATTTTGAATTCCCCCTAAATTTTAAGGCATTTTAATTGTATCCTAAAAGTATCAAAATTTCAACAACAGAAATCAAAACCTAAACTATAAACCAAGAACAAAGTAAAAAATCAAGGGAAAAATGCATCATACTTGTCTCGTTTTCATGAAATCAGCAAAGAATTAAGGGCAATTTTGATACGGAAGAAAGCAAAAAAAAAAGAGTAATCGGTGCTATGACAGTAATCGAAGGAAGAAAAAGCGCAGGGAAATTGGGGGAGAGTGAAATGAAAAGAACGGAGGGAGAACTGTTTACCTGAAAGACGCTGAGACGACGGTGAAGACTGCTATGGTCGGAGTCGAAGGAAGAAACGCTGTAATCGGTGCTAGAGGGTAAAGTGGGGAGGTGCTGTATGAGGGCTGTAATCGGTGCTTTCTGAAGGGAATAGAAATTGAGGGATGTTGCTGAATATGACGGAAATGGAATAAGCCTGTAATCAGGCATTCCATTGAACCAAACACGTGTTATGGGTGGGCCTGCTGAATAAGGCTGTAACAGAATGACTATTACAACCAACCAAACATGCCCTTCATTTCTTCTTCTTTTTTTTTTCTTTTTTCTTTTTCTATTTCTTTCTCTCAAATGTGATTCATGTTTATCGAAAACTAGAATTCAAAATCCGACAGCCAACATTTGTGTCATCCATCATTCACAGGCCACCGATTACTAGAGTTAATCAATTTTTTCAAGTTTGTGTATTTTTTACCATCATTAGATAATAGTTAAATTTTAATTTTAATTTCTAAACTACACTTAAACTTGAGATTAAATTTTTATACATTATCATTTTTATCATAATTTAATTTTTCTACTTTTAAAATGTAATTATTTAATCTAAATAGTTAATATTATTAATTTTTTAATCAAAATGCTCACGATAATTTCTCTTAAAAATAAATTAATTTCAATAGAAAAAATATATTTTATCACGAGAATTCAAGTTAGTTTTTTTTTTAAATTCTTAATAAAATATTTTTAAAATTATTTTTATTATTACATGATTACCAAATACTTTTTTCACACTAAAGAATTTAATAGAAGAATTTCAAGTATAGTAATAATTAGATCTCAATTTTTAAATCAAAAAATAAAAAATTATATTCTTGAAAATAAAAATAGAGATTAAGTTCCAAATATAGAAAATACATAGGGACTTAGAATATATTTAACTGTCAAATTTTTAATCTATAATTTAAAACAAACAAAAAATTATGATAGTGTAATACTAAAATAATTTTATACATTTTTATAATTTTTTCTAATATTAATATTTTAATAATCCCTCTATTTGGATTTGTTAATATAACTGTTTGATATTTTTATCAAAATTTGCCAAGCAGTGTATACTGCTCATCCGAAACAAAACCTGAATAGAATTATTAAAATATTAATAATATATATAAAATTATAGAAAATTTGTAAAATTAATATAAATTTAGGATCCTTATTATATTATAAATAAATTATATATATATTTATTAAACTAAATAAATATATATAATTTCCAAAACAAATTCAATCTCTGCGAGAAAAAGACACAGGAAAAGGAAATAAAAAGGAGAAGAAGAAGAAGAAAATGACAACAATGGCGAGGACAAGCACTGGCCTCGCGTACCCGGATCGATTCTATGCGGCGGCTTCTTACGCTGGATTAGACGGATCTCTCAATTCCAACAACAACATCAGCTCCAGGTTCTCAAACGAGGTCGCTTTGATCCTCTACGCCTTATACCAGCAGGTCATTTCACCATTTTCATTCTCTCTATATCTGTTTCATTGCATCTGGTCTTCTCCGATACGCCACCGGTTTGCTTCTGCTGAATTCTCTTTATTTGAATTGCATTCCCGGCAACGTCGTGTTTATCTTGTTTCAGCTAAGGATTCCATTTAACATATTGCTTTTGCATATAATTTGCATTTCTCATTCTGGAGCATTTTAAATGTAATTTTGGTAGATCTGGTTTTTGCGCTTTGAATTTGAGACAATTCGTATGGTGATCTCCCGAACAATCGAATAAGTATTTTGTTATTGAAATAGGAAAGTTATTTCGTTAGGTTATTAATTTTATGCATTATATATGTGATTTACAGGCTACTATAGGTCCTTGTGATGTTCCGAAACCAAGTTCGTGGAATCCTGTCGAAAAGAGCAAATGGAAAAGGTCCGCAAAGCTCATTTGCTGCTATGTCTAACTTTGCCTTTATGGTTCTTTGTGTTGTTGTATGTAACAGAATAATGTCATATAATAAGGCATTTTTTATTTTGATCAACATAATAAGGCACTTTGGTATGGTATGCTTAGGGTGGTAATGCTTATGTGTGTTTACAGTTAGTTTGATGTGGTTATGCTTGGGGCGGTAGTGTTTTGTTTCAATTGCTCAAAAGTGGTGTTGATGATATTAATGTTGATTCGTAGAGATGTAAATGAATAGGTTATATATAGGAGTGGCCAATTACTTACATCCGTTTGATGTTTTTTAGTTGTGTTAATACTAGGTAACATTGCGGCACTGTGCTGTATAGTTTATGTCTCTTAATTCTAGTGCCCAAAAAAAAAATGCAGTACTTCTGTGTTAATTTATTATTGGTCTTGATTGGTCTAATTTTCAGTCTGCCGTATATGCATGCTTTTTTGTATGTGTAGCACAAGAATTTGGATAGTTCACAAATTTATTATATTTCAGGTGGATGTGATCTATATCATTTTTCCCTTCATTTTGATAATTGTTCTTCTCCTAAAGCCTTTTATTATTTATATACAGCTGGCAGCAGCTTGGTAACATGGCTACTACAGAAGCCATGCGTCTCTTTATGAAAATATTGGAGGTATAGGCCAATAACATTCTGTTTTTTTTTTTTTTATGTATATGAATCAGTATAGTTTGATATAATTGTTTTCTATTTTATTCGTCATTCATTGACTTCTCGTCCAGGAAGAAGATCCGGGATGGTATTCAAGGGCTTCTAACTTTGTTTTGGAGCCTACTATAGATGTACAAATGAATGTAAGATGTTTTCACCGTTTCCATAGTATGATTTTACCATTTCCAAATGTCTTCTATTTTTATAGTTTTGCTGGGTGACTTTACCATTTTAACAGCATTTAACTTTTTCTAAGAGCCTGTTCCCAACTTTTGAATAATTTTTAGTTTTGAAATACTTTTATTTGGTTTTCATCTGGTTTTTTGCATAATTGTTGTTTTTCATGTACTTATCATTAATGGAGAAAAGCCAAGTTCCTTAATAGAAGATGCTTGTATTTGATAGACTTGTTGTTCTATGTACTTACCTTACTCACTCAACTTGTATGCATGTTTATAGCATTATCCAAATTTTGAGCCTGTCACTGAGAATGGGAATTCTTTTGCTGAGACAAAGACCATTTCTGCTGAAAATGGTGGCCTGGTGCAAGCTCAGGACAAAGATGTTATATCAGAAGGCCTTGGTTCGGTTGTCATATATGATAAGTGGATTTCTCCTCCAATAACCGGTCAACATCCCAAAGCTCGATATCAAGTATTGGCATCTCTATCATTTAAATATCCGCCCTTTCTTCTTCTTCTTGCCTTTGTCCTCATCTAAATGCATTTACTCTTATTTTCTAGCATGGAGCAGCTGTTGTGCAGGAGAAGATGTATATATATGGTGGAAACCACAATGGCCGTTACCTTGGTGATATTCATGTAAGTAAATTATTTATATCAATATGCAACATACGTGCATCCTGATATGTAATGTTCTAATTTTATGTTTTATATCCTAATAAAAATTAGTTTGTTCTATAGTTTTCGACCTGAAACGAAATCTTACTAAATTATGATTATCAGTTCCAGGCTGTTACTGGGAAGCTTGGATCTATTTCTGTAGTCTTGATAACCTGGACTCTTGTTTCTAAATTCATGCACCATTGAAACTACACATGATGGCTTTCCCCCCTAATTTGAGAAGTGGTTCAGGTTCTAGATTTTAGAAGTTGGACTTGGTCAAAGGTCGGAACAAAGGCTGTGGAATCATCATCTCCAGTAAACATAGCCCCATGTGCTGGCCATTCACTGGTTAGTAGATAAATGAGTTTCTTTTTTATTTTCTTTTGACATTGCAAAAAGCAAATCTCTGATGGAAAGACGTACATCTCTTTAGAATCTGTTTTCTGAAAATTCTTGTATTTGCTAATGTCTTACTATTATCATTTGACTCTGTTTCTTCTTATCTTCTTTCCCCATAGATACCATGGGGGAACAAGCTTCTTTCAATTGCTGGCCATATGAAAGATCCTTCTGAAACTATCCAGGGTACTTGATTCTGTCCCCTTATAGTAGTTTTAAAGAGTTGATGGCTTTATCATTCATCTCCTCCTTTCTCTTGAAGACTTATTTACTGTTCTGTATTTATGGCAGTGAAGGCATTTGATCTGCAAACTGGTAACTGGTCAATGTTAAAGACTTATGGCAAACCACCGGTATTTTATCTGTTCTTCCTCTTGACTACCTCTCCTCCTGTTTCATCTAAAAAATTTCTGCAAACTAAAATTAGAAAAATTAGTGGGTTCATGGTTACTTGTGTTCTTCACAAAGATGTATATCCGCCTTCGGTTTTTGAGTGTTTGTGAAATAGTGACAGACTGCTAGTGGGCTTGATCTTCCTTGTTAATTGTATTTAAGAAACTGGAAACTGAATCCATATAATGTTGATTGCTGGGCAATGTTAGTTTTTGAACTTGTTAATGTGGTTGAACAAAGACTGGAGGCTAACATGTAAAAGGAAAAATGTGAGTTGCATATGCCTGTTCCCCCATTATTTTCCCATTTGTTGAATGTTTTTCTGAAATTATTTTGCCAATATGTTATAAGCTTTTAGCTTATCTTTGTGAGTTCCTTGCAGGTCTCTCGTGGAGGTCAATCTGTGAACCTTGTTGGAACCACCTTGGTGATATTTGGTGGACAGGGTGCAAACAGAACACTCTTGAATGATCTATATATTCTTGACTTAGAAACCATGACCTGGGATGAAATTGAAGTCGCGTAAGATTATTTTGGCAATTTTATTCATGCATTATCCCTCCACACACGTTATTTGATGTCTGAACTTTATTGTTAAATATGTTGTACTGGCTTCTCTGAAGCCGTTAACATTGAGATTGTAATTGAAATGATATTTGCTGTCTTCCAAAATCTCAACAGCTGCCATTGAACTAGGATCTTGTTGCATAGCACCAGCGACCTAATCTGATTAAGGTTCAATATCATTTCAGCTAAGAATCTGCTGTTTGAATTTCAATCTGGTTCATAAGGTTAACTTGTGATCAAAATTTAATTCTTAATTAGGTCGACTTCAGTCCTGTTAAGTACTTTATATTTAAATTTTCTAAAATTGTTGTATTAAACTGATTTTGAAGTAGTGATCCAAAATAACCACTCATGCTTGAATTCCTTTATTTTTTTTAGATACATTGGCATTGGACATGAAAAGTACTATCGTGTTATTTGATTCAAGCATATTTTCTACAAATTATTATGGATCCCACCTGTTTAAAGATGTAGTTTAATGAAGTAAAGGACAGCTTGATTTAATCCTCTTATTGAACTTTTATTTTGAGCAATCCCTTGCATCCAATTATTTTATAGATTGGAAGAGTGTTAGGAATAACTGCAGGTCTAACAAAGAGTGTCATTTGAAATTGATATTCCTTGGTTACTCTTAACTTCTGTTTATCTTCATTGTCACGCAGTGGGGTAGCTCCATCACCAAGATCTGATCATGCTGCTGCAGTACATGCAGAGCGTTACCTTCTTGTTTTCGGTGGGAGTTCACATGCTAGTTTCTTCAATGATTTGCATGTCCTTGATTTGCAAACTGTAAGATAATTACACTTTTCGGTTTTCTCATTTGCTTGTCCGAGGAATTAATATCTTTGTCTTTATATTTTTTTTTTGTATTTGGATTTGTAGATGGAATGGTCAAAACCTTCACAACTAGGTGAGTTACCAACTCCTAGAGCTGGTCATGCAGGAGTGACAATTGGGGAAAACTGGTTTATTGCTGGAGGTGGAGACAACAAAAGCGGTAAATGCTTAGTTTTAGTGTTATTATACTGTCAGTGTTTGATATGACAATAAGAAAAGCTTGACGGGTTGGTGGTGTGAAAAAGCTTACTTCTATCACTACTTGTTCTTTGTTGTTTGTCCTTTTCTCTTCCTGCAGGGGCGTCAGAAACTATAGTCCTTAACATGTCTAGCTTTGTTTGGTCAGTTGTGACATCAGTTCAAGGAACTACTCCTCTTGCTAGTGAGGTATTTTACATTGTATGAATGCTTGTCATCTTCAAAATTCTGTGCATGTGGCAAATCTCTTTTTGCATCGCTTAATCATATGTATATTGTTTCAAATGTGTCGGGACTGCTGCAAAAGTTTAAACTTCTGAATCTTGATATACAAGGATTGTTAGACTTTCTGCCTATGTTGTGCTTCTCTGTAATGATTATGATCATTTGACTTGATTATCAATAATAATTTCTTTGACATGTTTTTTCTCATCTATTTTTCTTACGACTCAGGTGTAAGTTTCAGATATCGGTATGTTCAAATTATTCTAAGTTTTTTCATGTATTTATAGTATCTTTTACGGGTCATATTTTCCCATACCTATGTTCTAATATGTGCTGGACATGGGAACTTCAAGGAAAATGAAGAGTCGGAGCAACATAGGCTCTCATCAATTAACTTCATCGACTTCTTTGGCTTTTAAGCTTAAAAGCAAAATTACTGTTGCATGGAAATAGTTCAAAATTTATGGACATTGCGCTTCTCTGCAGTATATTGGTCAATGCAAATAGTAAATAATATTAAATCTGATTCTCTTATTTTAGGGCTTGAGTCTGGTTGTGGGCTCCTTAAATGGTGATGATATACTCGTATCATTTGGAGGATATAATGGGCATTACAACAGTGAGGTAGAGACACTTTTAGCCTTTTTTCTCCGACTTTGTTGATCGCTTTGTTTCTATTTTGATCTGTTATGTTTTGCTTCCAGGTTAATATTCTCAACCCAAGTTGTAAGTTGAACTTACAATCAAATATTACAGAGGCTCCTTCTGCCGTGCATAATGCCACTAATCCTACCAGAGATCTGCGGTCCGAATTTGAAATTGGACAAGAAGGAAAAATAAGAGAAATTGTTATGGATAATGTCGACTCAAAGCCCACTGTATGTTATATTTTGTTTCTGCATTCAACATTCAAAACCAATTAAGTTCATTGGAGATCTGCTGGTTGAAATCTTCTGATATAAAGTACACACGTGCTATATTTGATAGAGCAGATTTATTATAATTCGCAAGCAACACCTGAAATTTGCTTTCAACCTCTGCAAATTTTTTATTGAGTCTCGAAGTTGTAAATTTTATGTCAATATTTTTCTTTAGCTCAAGTTTTAGCTTATGTGCAGATATCAGAATGTGAGAAGACTAACGAACGCATTATAGCAACACTCAAGGTGGAAAAGCAAGAACTGGAATCATCACTGAGCGAGGAGAAGTTACAGTCTCTCCAGCTAAAGCAACAACTACTGGAAGCCGAGACTCGAAACGCTGAATTGTACAAGGTATTAATGTCTTAACTTATGCTGTCATTGGCAATGGCAGGTCATGTACCTTGCTTTGACAGTTCCAATTGTTTGCTAGTCCGAAACAATGGTGCATCTTCCTGTACATTTTTTCTCACTAAATTCCATTTACATCTTAGGAGCTCCAATCCGTACGTGGTCAACTTGGCACTGAGCAGTCAAGATGCTTCAAATTAGAGGTATAATCAGAATCAAAAGAGCAATCCCATTACTCATACTCTCTTCTTTCAACTGTTTCCTCCTTTTAAAACAACCATTCTAAATACACCAATTTCAGTTTTCGAAAAAACTGTAGTATTCTTCTAATTCTCTTGAACCAACAGGTCAATGTCGCAGAACTGCGACAAAAGCTTCAGACAATGGAAACACTAGAAAAAGAACTTGAACTCCTGCAACGACAGAAAGCCGCATCCGAACAAGCTGCCTTAAATGCAAAGCAGAGTCAGGGTTCGGGCGGTGTTTGGGGTTGGCTTGCCGGTAACCCTCCACAATATACCGCCATCAATGACAATGCCTGAAAATTCAATTGAAAGGCCAAACTAACGATGGCTAGATTCTTTAATTTTTTTCTGATTAATCATTTTTTATCAAATAATTCTTTTTTTTTCTACTTAACCCTATTCTTTCTATGATGGGAATAATATATATTTCTAATTAGGGTTTTTTTTTCGCATGAATACATGTCCCAATAGATTACAGGCTCACAACTTATTATTATACATTTACATATCGCAGGTGCGGTTGTTCCATTTCTTTTTTGCGCAAGTTTTATCCTAATTTGTATTCAAAATATTATGTTATTTTTTAATTGAAATATAGGTTTGAAATGTTTGCCTATGGTTTTATTCTTTGATATTATTTAGGGTATGTTTGTAATGTGAAAAAAAAAACAATTTGGTTAATGAAAAATGGCATGCTGGTTAAATGAAATTAAGTTAATATTTCTTGAAACCCAATTTCAGTTTACTGGTGAGATTGAAGTCTAAGAGAATTTTGTTTCGATTTAATGGTAAGATTGAAATCTCAAATTTAAGTCTCATTAGATACTATTGGTGCATTTTATTTATATTTATTTTGGTTCAAGTTTATATATTTTATTTTAGTTATTAGTTAGTTTGTGTAATTATTTGCTTTTGAATATAGTTATTTGCATATTGTAATGATTTGATTTGATTTGATTTTAAAAATTGTTATTCGAATATATAAAAAAATAAATATATTTTTATAAGAAAAAATAATGTATTTTTACGAGTAGAAGTATCTAGTCCAGTCCTATAGGTTTAATCTAACTTGGATTAAGTTTTAGATAGGATTTTAATACTTTACATTGACTTGAATTCAATTTAAATAATAAAAAATATTTTTAAAATTAAAATTTAATTATAAAATTATATTAAATAGTAACTAAAAAATATTTCAATATTTTATTTATTTATTAATAATAAAACGAGTTTTTGGGTAGATCGATCCGATTTAAAAACAAACTTGAACATAAAAAATATTTTGAAATCGAATATCGACTTGACTTGACCCGCTTCATGTTAGCTTTTAATAAATAGGTCAATACAATGAAATATCACTCATGCTTAGATTTACTTGTGGGCTCAACAAACTCGTATTGAATCGAATTTAGATAATAACCTTTTACATTTCAAATCAAGATTATATGAATTATAATTTATATGATAAATTGTTTCCATTTAATATAAAATATTTTATATGTGAATATTTAAATTACTCATGATTTTTTGTTTAGTTTAAACTTAATCTGACATGAAATTAATTAAAAAAATGCAAACCCTTCGCGGTAGTTGATAATAATTTTTGTATAAACTTTTGTATGGTGTTATTTGAGCTGATTTTATTTTTTTTAGTTTGTATTTGGAATTTAGTTAAATATAAGCAAATAAACTAGTTTGCTACCAGTGAGACCCACCGATTAGCTTTATTTATTTAGATAATCATCGAATATGTTCAATAATTTTTAAAAAAAATGAATTGTAAAATAAAAGTACTAATATTTAAATGTTCTAATAAAAGTTATAGAAAAAAAACTATGTTAAACAATTATGTTAAATCATCCAAATCGATGTAAATTTAAAAATTAACTTTGGAATCTAAACGAGGTTTTAATAGAATTGAAGTTTTGGATGGGTATTATCTTTTGTGGGGCATATTTAATATTTTTTTTATTTTATGCTACAGTATTGTTTCAATATATAATTTTATTATTATTGTTGTTTTTATATTAATCATAAATAAAAATACCATTTATCTAAAAGACTTTTGATTAAAGCAGAAACCTTAGACCTTAACTTTAAGGTTTTGATCGAATAGAGTGGAAAGAAATTAAAGCATGAAAATTTGAATAAGTAAAAATAGAAAGAAAGATAACAAATATAATTTTTTTTATAAGTGTGTTTTTGAGAAAAAATGGAAAAATTAAAAGCAAAAAAATCACCTTTGAAATTAATCTTTTAAGAGATATAAAAATTAGTTCTTATTCAACAAAGTGTTAAAAATTACCTTATAGAATTTTAAAATTAAAGATAAAATGGTAAAATAAAAATTTTCGGAATTTGAAATTTTGATTGTGTTTAAAAGAACCTAAAATGTTTAAAATCTAAATATAAAATTGTAAGCTAATAAAATTATAATCTAAAATTTGCACTATAATTATATTTAATACTTAATTTTTTTAATTTATCAAATATGCTTAAGTATAATTATTGTAAATTTCAAGTTAAACATTACATTAAAAATTTTCAATATAAATCTTATAAGTTTAGATATAAATTTAATTTATAGATAAACAATTTTACAATATTTTTTAGGAAAAAAATTCAAGAACATTGACAATATTTTTTAGGAAAAAATTCAAGAACATGTTAACTTTAATTTAAAATAAATATTTAAAAATCATGTAACAAATAATATATTTTCATAACAGCGAAAACGATATAAATTTTATATTTTGAATAAAGTTTTTTTTAATTAAATAATTTATATATATTATTTACGTTAATATATAGTTTACTCTTTGAACCGATTAAAAAGTATCTAGTTGCTATCTAAATTTATTTTTGGATCTAATTGGCACTTGAACTTGTATTCTATCTTCAGGTGGTACTTCAACACTAGCACTGTTACATGGCATTGATAACTAATCCGTTAGTAATACGTGATAGCTTCTCAATATATCACACATAAAGCATAAATTTTAAAAATTAAATAATTCTTCATAAATTAATAAAAAATGTATCATTTTTTGTTGAGTATTTTTTATGTGAAAAAAATATATTTTTAATTTATTTTTAAATTTTAAAATTTATGTGTCGCGTGATATATTAAAAGATTGTCACGTATCATCAACAGATAAATTATTAATGTCACATTAATATAAATTAACAATGTTAATGCAAATATACCAATCTAAATGAAGAAATATAAATTCAAATATTATTTAAATAAAAATTAAATACAAATTAGGGCCAACTACATACTAACACTATTATTTATATAATATAAGCAACCGTTTGTCTTTGTTCATCAATCCATTTTCAGTTTTTCTTTTCATTTTTTATTTTGAAAAATCATGGAATTTAGGCGTTTAGAAATCGATGTTATCTCCGCCAACGATCTCAAAGTCGACGATCTTTTCAGCATTATGGCTGTTTACGCCGTCGTTTCAATCAACGGCAATCACCCTTCAGCGCAAAGGACTCCAATCGACAAAAGCCGTGCTTCAAACTGTCAATGGAATTGCACCGTGAAATTAACTGTCGATGAAGCTCCCGTCTGTCGGGACCTCCTCACTGTCGCATTCTGCCTTAAATTCAATTGTGAGCTCGGAGTCATAGAAATCGGTACAGCTAAAGTCTTCGTCAAGGAACTGCTTGATAATGACCATCGAAACGGAATCTCCACCGTACCAATCTCTTTGTATGGAATTACAAAAGGTATGTTGAATTTCAAATACAAGTTCAGCGACAAGGCAAGTGTAACAAGGTTGTTCCGCCCCCTCTGTTTATCGCGGATGGTGCCAAGAACTTTGGAAAAAATAGGAGGAAGCCACCAACTATGATGTATCCACCATTTCCATTGATGTATCCGATACCTGCAATGGTGTATCTGCCAATGTACCCACTGCATGCAAACGGTTACCTGGGGTGGAGCTTTTGGTACCATCCAATGGCAGATTATCCTTACTGTAAATATTCACAATACTAGAAGAAAACCTGATAAGAAATTTCTCTTAATCTTTTATTCAGATTTGATTAACTTGCTAAATGACTTGCAATTAACTATTTATACAAAATTAACAAACTATTTCTTCAATAGACTAACCATTTAACAGTTTAGCAGTACTAACAACCTCTAATTACTTCTACTAGACTGCTCGTCTTAACTCTAATATTCACCCAGCTTAGTTAAATTTAACAACCTAAAGTAACTGTCTTAGTCGACCAAACTGCTGTGCAAAAAGAGGTTTAGTGAAAATATCTACTATATGGTCACAAGCTGGCACTTCTCTTACACAAAGAGACCCAGCACTCACTTTCTCTCAAACAAAAAACAGGTCCAGTTCCACATGCTTGAACTTATAATACATTACTGGATTAACGGTAACAGCCACAACACTAGAATTATCACACCAGATAACAGGAACATCTGCTGACTTGAGATAAAGCTCACTCAACAAAGAGCCAATCCATGTAACATCAACAGTTGCTACAGCTAGTCCACGATACTCAACCTCAACTGTCGATCTAGAGACAACCTGTTGTTTCTTAGAAAACCAGGATACTAAGTTGCCACCTAGAGGCATCACAACAGGAAGATAAGTGGTGATTCGATCATTAGGTAATTCTGGTGTTGAAACAGATTTCTCGAACAAAAACTTTTCCTCATCGAACACCACATGCCGAGAGACAATTAATCGTTCATCAAGGGTAAGGCATTGATACCCTTTATGATGTGAATTATAGCCAAGAAACGTACAAGCCTTTGATCGAAACTCAAGTTTATGCTTATTAAACGGACGCAGAAACGGATAACAACAACAATCAAACACCCTAAAATAATCATACGTTGTAGGTTTCCCATATAATCATATATCCGCCAGATGGATACCAACAGCCACCTTTTCGAGGTTATGGATATGGTGGAATGTGGGGTGGTGATGTTTTTGAAGATTATTTTGATGACGAGTTTCAAGATTATTTCGCGAGGAGTGGATGAGGATACGAGATCCCAAATTAGTAACTTTTTAGGTTTTCATCAAGTTCAGGACTTGGGGATTTATCTCGAAGTTTCCCTCTTTCATAAAAGGGTCACCAAGGCTACCTTTGGATCTATAGTTGACAAAGTGAGAGGCAAATTATGAATTGGGATGCTCATAAACTTTCTATAGTTGGTCAGTTCACACTAGCTCAATCAGTCCTCCTCGCAATCCCAAACTATTTTATGCAAACAGTGAGATTGCTCAAAGGTATTTGTGATAATATTGAAAAGCTAGCTAGACAGTTTATTTGGGGTTCAAGTTCAAGAAAAAGGAAAATTGCCCTAGTGGATTGGGAATCCATGTGTCAGCCATGTTTAAATGGTGGTCTTGGAATTTGTCGACTTGAGGGCCAAAACACCTCCTTTTTACTAAAGCTAGGTTTTAATCTCCTAACTAAAGAAGACGCCTTGTGGGTACAAGTATTACATTCAAAATATAAAGTCGAGGGTAGAATAACAGCTAGTGTGGTACGTGGAGGTTGCTCGGCCATTTAGAGGGGTGTTGCCAAGGTATGGCCCTTACTTATATCAAATTTACACTGGGAAATATGGACAGGAGAACATATTTGGTGCTGGGACGATCCTTGGGTCCCGAATGTCGGGCCCTTAAAACATTTCACCTTTCCCGATCAACCACACCCTGAGTACACCTTAAAAGACATGGTGGATGCGAATGGCACTTAGGACTTGAGAACATTTAGACAACATGTGTTTGATAATATTATTACAAAGATTATTAATATCCCACTGCCACATGCATCAGCGGGTAGGGATCGACTTCGATAGGCTCGTTCGAGAGATGGTGTTTTCTCTATTAAAAAAGCTTATAGAATGCTAAGGAAAGAGTCATGGCATGAACAAGCTAAAAAATGGAAGGCAATTTGGAAATATCATGGCCCACACAGGGTTCGTCTCTTTCTCTGGCTAACTTGCAAAAAGAAGCTTTTAACAAATCAAGAACGTGTTCTACGTTCCATCAGCCATGATCCAACATGTCCACTTTGCCATTATGCTGAAGAAAACACTTTGCATGTTCTACAAGATTGTCCATCAGCTGCAATCGTTTGGAAATTCTTCATCCATAGGGATCAGTGGTCTGTTTTCTTCTCCAGTTCGCTGGATCAATGGTTAGAGTCCAACCTGACAACAAAAAATAGGTTGGGCTTGAGCAACACCCCATGGTCTACACTATTTGGCATTCTGGCATGGAGATTATGGAAGAACCGTAACACCTTTGTTTTTCAAGAGCTCAAATGGGATTTCATGGACACAATTAAAATCGCAACTGCTTAGACAGATCAGTTCTGTGCGATACAGGCTCGAAATTATAGGGCATCTACCTCCATTCTCGTGAATACCCTCCCCGAGAATCTTACTGGAGGTTTAGAAAACCTGTAGGTTTTGAACTAATCTTTTATTCTTTATTCACCAAAAAAAAATTGAAGGTTTTTAGTTTTAATTGCTATTTATGTTTTCATTTTCATTTTTCTTTCATTTGTCTTTTAAATAATTTTTCTTTGTTTTGAGTTTTGGAAGAATTTGAAGTTTGAATGATAATGTTTACGAGGCCGATTGTGTAGGATTTTTTTTTTTGTTTGTTATTGTTATCTCTTTTTTTTTGTATATTATAATATAATGTATTTAATAAACTCAAAAGGGCTTTTGTTGAGTCTTGAATGGGTTAACGTTAATGTTGATGGGTCTTCAAACCTGAATGGATTGGTGGAGTGCTGCCAGACGTGGCGAGGAATTGGATGGAATGTTACAAAAAATGTATCTGCTCGAGTTATGGACTATTTTAAGTGGCTTGATTAAGGAATTAGACTTAACTTATTGTTGAAAGTGACTGCATGCATACTGTTGAGATGATAATGGAAAGTTCTACGGATACTCTTTGGTGGCCCTCTATTAATGAGGTCTAAAGACGGTTCCTATTTCTTCCAACTTCTGGTAGCAGGTTGCTTTATCATTCACTTCCTTTTTTTAATACTTTATATTGCATATTGAAATAATTATTCTTTAAAAATAATAAAGTAATATATTAAATAAATCCTTAACCTATTATAATGTGTTTGACTTTTTAGATGGGCAATGAGATTAAAAGTTCCTGTAACAGTAAGCAATAATTGAATGTGTATTTAAATTTAATCACGATGACGATGGTGAAATAAAAATAAAAAATACCTGTTAACATCATTATATATATAAAATAATAAATTATTGAAACTATATTTATATTAAATAATAAAATAATGTTAATGTTAAATGATAATTAAAAATATTAATATCGATTGAGTCTTAGCTCGATTGACAATAATATTGTTGTCAATGTAGAAGAATATGGATTCGAATACAGTGAAGCGCATTATTCTCTTATTTATGAATTAGGAAAAAATTATGAATAATTTTACGCATTGTATAAAAAGAATATAATCAAAACCTATAACGAAACTATTTAATATATATATTCCACTAGACTTCTAGTCAAAACTTCATGCAGCATTTTGCAGCTCAATTCTCAGGGATAATATATAATTTAATTCTTAAATTTGTTCATTTGTATTTAATTGATTCTTAAAAAAATCAATTTAATTGGTCCTTAAATTTATATTTTGTTAACTAAATTGTACATATGCACTATTTCCATTAGTTTGTGCTGACCGAAATTAATTAAAAAATGCAACCCTTCGCCCAAACATTTTAAGGTAGTTAATAATAATTTCCGAATAAAAATTTGTATGGTATTATTTGAGCTAAGAATGATCTAATATTAATATTTAGATAATTATTAGTTCAGTAATATTTAAAATAAATTTAAATAAAATGAATTATAAAAATAAAAATATTAATATATTTTTTGAATTTGATACAAATACTTAGAACTATTTATAGTGTCTATCAAATTTTAAGTAAGAAGATAAATACTAATATTTAAATGTTTTAACAAAAGTTAGAGAAGAAAAAAACTAAGTTAAATCATCCAAACCGATGTAAATTTAAAATTTAATTTGAAATCTCAATGAGGTTTTGATAAATTTGACAAAAGCAGAAATCTTAAGATTTCGCTTGATAGAATTGAAAAAAATAAAAATATGAAAATTAAAAAAGTAGAAAAATTAAAAAGATAATAGATATAATATTTTTACGTAGCCGTCTTTAGTAAGAAAGATGAAAAAATTGAAAGCAAAAGTAATATTTTTCTCATTTATTATTTGGTAAAATTGAAAAGGAAAAAGTAAAAAAGTAAAACTTTTGAAAAATGCTTATATCTCTCACGTTTTCTTTCTTCTTATCTTTCAATTTTAAAATGATTTGTTTTTATGTATTAAGGTAAAAAATTCTTAATACAAAACAAAATAGCTCCCTCGTATTTTCTTTTATTATTTTTCTATCAAACATATTCAATTTTTTCACTTTATTATTATTATTTTAAATTTTTTCACTTAATTAAGCACATTTTAAAGTGATTTATTTCGAGTTTCATCGTGAGCAAATGACATCATGATTTAATAATAAACACTTTTTCTTTATCCATATTATTATTATTATTAATACAAGGGAGCAATTATTTTATGAACTATTCTCACTACATAATTCATTATTTTTAATTATTTAATGATATTTAAAAAAAAATCATATCAGTGACACATAATTTTGATATTTTTTTTCTAAATCCCGAATCTAGAATTATGACGAATACATAATCTTAAACCCCAAATTTAAATCCGAATCTTGAATCGCAAACTCGAACCCTCAACCAAAAATCCAAAATCTTAAATCCTAAATAGATCTAAGTTTGGACCGCAAACTTGAACCTAATTAGATCCTAAATCCTTAATATCGAATATAAAATCTTAAACCTCAAATCAGAATCCAAATCCTGAACTACAAACTCAAACTTTGAATTAAAAACCTTGAACAGGTTCAAAGTTCGGATTCAGAATTCTAAATTCTAGGTTTTGGTTAAAAGAAATTATCAAAATTATATTTTAATAACATGATTTTTTTTAAAATATCATTAAATAATTAAAAAAATCATAAATTATGTTATGGAAATAATCCATAAATTAATTTCTCCAATATAAGGTTACAAATTAAAGATTTTATTGTATAAAAAATTGTAAGGGTTTAGATGATTTAATAATTCATAATAAAAACCACCATATAAAATTTAAAATTTAAAGATACAATTGAAAAATTACAGTTAAAAATTAGGTTTTATCTCTGTTATTACTTTTATATAATAGAATAGTTGCTTGCCCTCGTTTATCAATCCATTTTCAGTCCTTCTTTCCATTTTTTATTTTGAAAAATATCATGAAAATCATAGAACGTGTGGAAACATTTTTTTCGAAAAAAAAAAGTCTCGAAAATATTTTTAAATTAAAAAATGAGAGTCGCCACCAATCTTTTATTCGGTGTGATTGGATCACCACAAAATGTTTAAAATCCGTTTTGAAAAACATTTTGGTTTTCGAACTCCAAAAAATGGGTTTGGAAGCTGGTTACGTGTGAGGAAGGATTAACACCCTCACACGCCCAAAATTGGTACCATGTCGATTATTATCCGGTCTTGATTTGTTAAAAATTTAAAAACTCGAGTAAAATTTAAAATACGATCCTTAAATGCATGATTTATTTGATGTACACGTTTAAGAAGGAAAATCGAATTTCGTGAGGAAGTCTAATTATTTTGAAATGATCAAGGAAGAAAATCACGTCAAGTGAGCTAGGACATAACATTTCGAGATCCGTAAATAACGAGCATTCTTTCGTTGCCAATTTCAAACCTTGAAACGGGTATTCGATTATTCCGGTTTGAAGAAAAAATCGCGTCTAGTAAGTTAAAGCACAATTTTTAAAAATCCGAAATAAAGAAATATTACCTCGATTTTAAAATATTCGTATTTTTAGAGAAAATCAAAAAGCAAATTTAATTTTAAAGATAATTGCGCAACATTAAATAGAACAATTAAGTATATAAGAAAATGCAAAAATTAAACATAAGATAAAATACAAAATATGATAGAATCGTTAATCAAAATAAAAAAATAGAATTAATTAAAAATACGAAGAATAATAATTAAAATTTATATACAAAAAAATTGAAGAGAAAGGAAAAAACAGGGTTGAAAAATGAATTTTCGGAGGATACGGGGTCAAAACATAATTTTAGACAAGTTAAAGGGTAAAAATGTAATTTGGGAAAAGTTTGGGGGTCAAAATGTAATTTTGGAAAATTTTAGAGGCTAAAATAAAATTTTAGAAAAGTTAGAGGGTCAAAATGTAATTTTAGATAAGTTTGAGGCTAAAATGAAATTTTGGAAAAGATTAGGGGTTAAAATGTAATTTCTAAAAAGTTTGACGGTCAAAATATGATTTTCAAAGAAAATAGGGGCTTAATCTGCAAATAATCTAAAAACGTGACACGTGGCAGCTTCTCATCCATTCTAAAGTCAAAGGACTAAATTGAAATTAATTTAAAACTATTGAGTAAATTTAAAACAAATTAAAAATGTAAAAAAGGACGAGATTGTAGAAATAAAATAAACAAAAGGATCAGCTGGAAAATAACCCATTTTTTAAAAAAAAATCTATTCCCATAGCATAGGCCAAAAACGACGTAATTTTTGGTGTTTTCAATCATGTCAAAAATTACGCCATTTTGAGGTCCTATATAAATCATTTAAATCCTTTTTTTTTCATTTTTTCACTCATTTCTTCAAAAAATCCAAAAATCCTCTCAACTCTCTCTCCCTTCTCTCGTCTCTTCCTCTCTTTTTTTTGGTGAGCCTTTCTTACCGTCGACCACCCTACCATTCGCCGATCACCATCGATCGCCACCGTCCGCTGTCGTGCACGGTGGCCCCCCGAGGTAAAATAATTTTAAAAGATAGATCGGGCTTGGATCTAGCAAGATAGAGCTTAGATCTTCAAGAAAAAATCAAAAAGTTTGTTTTTGCTTTTTATTTTCGAATTTATTTTTTTATTTTTGCATATATAAAAATAATAAAAATCAAGATGTATATCTATTTACACACATATATATATACACGTATGTATATAAATAAAAATAAAAATAAAGTCAAGATATATATATATATATATACGTGTGTGTGTATACGTGTATATATATGTAAAATAAAACAAACACAAACTAACAAATTTTTTGCTATTTTTGTTATTGCTCGATATTCATTCTTCCTTGAAAAATCGAAGCAGGAAGGAGAGTTTCCCTTTGTTACAAATCGGATGGCTTTTTATAGCCAAAAGATTACAATGTGTTTTTTGTTTTTGCCCCATTTCTGTCTTGTCTTCTTTTTTATTTTGCAGGTAATCACTTGGTGATCGATGGTGGTGTCAGACGCAAGTGGCAAGGGAAAGTTGCAAAGGAAAGAGGCGGCAGCACAAGGGTTAGGGAATTAGGGTTTTAAATTCTTTTAAGGTATTAGGCTTTAAGTGTTGGGCTAGAAATTGAGTTATTTTGTAATGGGTGAATGGGTATTTGGGTTTGTAAAATGGGCTTTGAAACTTTGTAGTTCGGACTTTAAATTGAAAATAAATTTTTATTTTTTATTTTATTTTATTTTATTTGGATGGTTTTGAATGGAATGGGCCCGATCAAAATTAGGCTCTAACTATGTGAACGTTTAGAAATTGATGTTATGTCCGCCAACGATCTCAAATTCGTCGATCTTTTTAGCACTATGGCCGTTTACGCCGTCATTTCAATCGACGGCGATCACCCTTCAACACAAAAGACTTCAATCGGCAAAGGTCGTGGTGCAAACCTCCAATGGAATTACACCGTGAAATTCAACGTCGATGAAGTTGTCGTCCGTCGGGACCTCCTCACCATCGCATTCTGCCTTAAATTCGATTGTGAGCTCGGAGTCATAGAAATCAGTTATGGCTAAAGTCTCCGTTAAGGAACTGCTTGATAATGACCATCGAAACGTAATCTCCACCGTACCAATCTCTTTGTATGGAATTACTAAAGGTATGTTGAATTTCAAATACAAGTTCAATGACAAGTATAACAAGTTTGTTCCGCCACCTCCGTTTACTGCGGATGATGCAAACAACTTTGGAAATAGTAGGAGGAAACCGCCAACTATGATGTATCCAGCTCTTCCGATGATGAATCTGATGGCTGCAATGGTGTATCTGCCAATGTACCCACCGCATGCAAATGGTAATCCAGGGTGGAGCTTCTGGTACTCTTCGATGGCAGAATATCCTTACCCTCTGTCGTCTGGCTGTGGATATCCGCCATATGGATACCAACAGCCACCTTTTCGAGGTCATGGTCATGGATATGGTGGAATGCAGGTGGTGATTATTTCGAAGATGCTTATGAAGATTTTGAAGATTATTTCGAAGTTGCTTATGCAGATTTTCAATATTATTTTAGAAAGCTTTTAGTTTTAATAATTTTATATAACACCCCTATAACTGGTTTATACGTATAAACCTAATATAAGAGCATTACATTACAGTACGACACAGAAAGCTGAGTAACAGAAAATTTTCTTTAAAAATCAATGTCTTTTAAGGCCATTCAAGTCGAAATATCGTATATTAATCATTTCATTTTCATAATTCATAATATTTGAGATAACATTTTTCCCACTTATTAGGGATTCACACCAGCACCATTGTACATGCCATTTCCTTAAAAAAATACCTATATTTGGAATCCTCCAAAGGATGATGTGATGTGATGTTATGAGAGGTCCCTGAACTCGACTTTACTCCTTATAACTTTGTACCTACGCGTTAAGCCGGTGAAGGCTTAATAAGCACTATAAGCATAATAGATGACTATTTATTTATTGCTTAATTTTATCAAACATTTCAATACTTATGCGTATAAAATTTCTAACCTTTCTTGCATGTAACATTTAGCTTACCTTAATGCCACCATAACACACATTCATTCTCATATACCAACTTACCTCAATGGTAGATATTACATTTTCATCCCTTTTTCACAACTTAGTCCTTTCAGCCACATTAGTTCACTTAATTATCAGCATTTAATTACACATAAACATATAGTACTTATCTTTCATATATTCATCATTTTATTTACCTCAATGTCATAATTTGCACATTCTTTCACTTTTCACAATCTGGCCATCATAGCTTTCATAACCATAGCTCACTTAGTTTATTTATCCACTTGGCCCATAATAGATTTCTATAGAACCCATCAGATAAACGGAACAAAAAGTACCGAAGTACTTAACAGTAAGCACACACAGTGCAATCCAGTAGGCACACGCAGTGCAATCAGTAGGCGCACATAACGCAAATCAGTAGGCACACAAGGTGCGAAACAGTAAGCATACAAAGTGCGAAATAGTAAGCGCGCTAACGTTCCTTAATGGTATGCCACTACTATCTCAATGGTTCTAACTTGTCTACATGGGCTTAACAGTTCATGTTCATCATTTCTTATTATTTCACACATCACATTTATAGTTCAAAGCTGTTCACTTGCATCACAGTCACTAAATTATTTATATCTTGAGCTACAGAATTCGAAATTATAATCTGCTTGATGTTTCTGAAACTAGACCCAATCCTATTTTTACCATAAAATCTCCAGAATTTTTACTTTAGCCAATTTGTACAGTAAATTCTTTCAAGTTACCCATTCTCTGCTGCCTGACAGTTTTGACCTTTCTTCGCTAAAAATTATATATCTTTTAGTAAAGAGATCAAATAATCTTCTCGTCTGTTTCTTTTGAAAATAGGATCATTAAGGATTCATCCATATAAATTTCAGTCTCTAATAATTTTTCTATATTTTTCTATTATTTTTCAAAGTCAAAACAGGGGAACTCATATATGCTTTGACCTTGTTACACAAAATCAGTTATAACTCAGAATATACAGATCCATTTAATTCACTGTTTCTTCCATATGAAACTAAACACAATAATATTTAATTACATATATAATTTTACCCTTAACTCAATATGCACAATTTTTAGTGAATTTTCGAAGTTTACCCTCTGATTCTGTCCAATCTGTTTCAATGAAAACATTTTCTTTCTCATGTTTTATTACACTAATCTCACTTAATCATAATTATAACACCTAATTAAACAAAAATTTTCATGCTAACAACTCAAATATATTATGAAGAATAGACTATAAACTAAAATTCTTGTAGTACTTACAACAAAAAGGCTGAATTTCTTCTCTTTTACCCCTTGCTCTATTCTTTTCCTTTGTCTTCAATTTGATCCTTGTCTCTCTTCTCTTTCTCTTCAATTTCACATAAACACATATAAGATATAAGCTCTAATTCAATAGTTTTCCTGCTAAATAACAGTAAAATACATGTATATCATGAGAATTTAACCATCTCTTACCTTAACCCTTGAATTCAAAATTTCTCAATTTAGTCCCTATGCTCTCTAACACCTCAAAATGAATTCTATAAGAAGTTTGAGGTGTCTACTAACCCTCTTCTATACTTTTATTTCAGAAATTTCAAAGAAAACAGGAGATTTTGGAGGTTGGAGGGCTTAAAAATGATGGAAGGACCTATTTGGAATAAAATCAAGAGTTGGATGGAAGAGAGAATGGCATGAACGGTTGAACAATGAAAAGAGCTGATATTTTTGACTTTTAATTGATTTTTAACCTTTCTCAAATTCTCTAGGAATCTCACTTAAAATATCTCACTTAATAAAAATGGTAAAATTCAACTTTTAGTCCCTAGACCTTCCAACTTTACACTTTGACCCAAAACTTTGCCTCCAAAAATATCTTCTGCAAAATTACTCTTTTGCCCCTCCTTAATCAATCTAGTTCCCATGATGACTCATAATTTAATTTGGATAAATTGCTATTTAGTCCTTCCTATTTTCTCACCTTTACTAATACATCCTTGATTTCTCCAAACCTTTCTAAATTCAACCATATATTCTAATTCTCAATTGTACTCTATCACTGTTCCAAATCTGATTCAAGCACGTGGATGTTACATTTTAGTTGCTATTTTATGGTGTTTTTTTTCTTTTTTTTTTGTTATTCATATCCGGTTTACGGTTCATGTTTGGGGTGCGTGGTTATCCCTCCCAACAATATCGTCTCCAAAATTCGAACCTAGATCCTTCCAGACTCGAGAGTCCAATGTATTTTTTCATTATTTTTGCATTTGTTTTGAGTTTTCGAAAAATTTGAAATTTGAAAGTTGAAATTTGAATTGAGAATGTTTATGAGGCCAACAATATAGGATTTTGTTATGATTTTGTTATGATTTATATTCGTTACTGTTTTTTTTATATTTATGAGGTCAATAATATAGGATTTTGTTTTTATTTATATTTGTTATTGTTTTTTTAATTTATGTGCATTATAATATAATATATTTAATGATCTCAAAATAAAAATTAATAATTTATTTAAATTGTTAAAAAATAATAATAAATATAGATTATAAAAATTATGATTTTAATTCATAAAAATCTGTAAAATTATATTAAATTAACATTCAATACTTCTTTTAATATTTACATTGCATATTCAATTAATTATTTCTTAAAAATTAATAGGATAATATAGGTATATCTTTTAATTTTTTGGTTGGACGATGAGATTAACTTCAGAAATATTGAAAATTAACGATAGACGGTAAAATTAAAATTAATAATTAGATATACATTTGAATTCAATCACAATGAGGATTGTGGAATAAAAATAAAAATTATCATTAAAAACATTATATTAAAATGATTATATATAAAAATAAAAATAAAAATCCATTTTTTTACTTTTATCTTAGGGTTAATATATAGTTTAGCCCCTTAATTTGTTCAAAAATATCTAGTTAGTTATTTTTATTTGCTAGGAGATAATTTTTTAAAGGTTAACATGTAATTTATTCTTTGAACTTATCCAAAAGTACTAGTTGATATGACCAAAAAAATTATATTTTTAAAATTAATTTATATATATTTTTAAAACTTTTTAAATTCATGACTACCACATGTTATATTAAGAAGTTGCCATGTGTTACTATAAAATTGACCATCAATGTCAAGTCAACTCAAACTAACATTTTGGAGGTATTAATCTAAATAACGAAATACAATTTCAAATACCAATTGGGTACTTTTTGACAAGTTTAGGCAACAAACTAAGGGTGCAATCGAGCGAGCTGAGCCTGAATACTGACAAGTTCGAGCTTAAGTTTGACTAGAAATTCGAAGCTTTATATTCGGTTTGAACTTGATCGAACATTTATTTTTAAGCTGGAACTTAGTTTGAGATATAATCGAGCTACTCAAGCCCGATTAAGCTTGTTTATTAATTTTTGTACTTGAGCTCAAACTCGAGCTCGACTCAATAATTAAGCTTAGGGTTAATAATATATATTAAGGGCAATAACATAATATAAAAATATGAAAAACTTGGCTTGCAAGTTGTTCTAGCCAAGTATTATTAAACTCAAATTTGGCTCAATCAATAGCTCAGCAGCGCTCAAGCTCGGTTCAATAATATTATCAAATCGAGTTTAAACTTCTTTCGAGTCAAACTCAAATAACTTACGAACACTAATGTCTCATTTAAACCTCTAAGATAAACTACATATTTGTGATTTTGGATTTTTTAAAATTTTATTTTATAAAGAGAAAAAAAACAAATACTATGAGATATGAGATTTAAATATTTAATTATATAAAAATGAAAAAGTTATAAATAGATAAGTCTAAACATAAATAAAATATATAAATATATAAATAAAGTAATAATTAATAATTTTAACATAAAATAATATGATAATATTTTTTACTGAATACATTTTAAAGATATTAAATTATTATAATATATATAGAAATAATAAATTTCGAATATTATTTTGTTAAGTTTTAATCCATCTAATTATATAATTACTATACATATTAATCTAATGTCTTTAATGGTTTTTTACTATAATTTATTCTATTACCACCGATATGTTTGCTTTCAAATATATATTCCATCAGAGATTTTATTTTCACCGTCACAGTATTCAATTTCACTATTGTTATTACTATTTTCAATTTAATTAGAATCAATTTCACTACCCTTCAAAATGGAGCTAAGTCCGTATATTTTTATCTTTTAATATTTTGATAAATTTAGAATATATATATATATCAATAATAAAATTTAAATTCAAAACATCGTAATTTTTACAATATTGACTTTTTATTATTTTAACCAAAGTTATTTCGTGAATGTGTCATAAAATAATATTTGATTTTATATTATTTTTTAATAAATTTGTTAAAACCATATTTAATTTGTATTTTGTTTATAAATTTATTAAACAAATTTGCACTTATACCATAATCTAGTTTTATTTAAATAAAATTTCACACTACGTTGAAATAAATCATTTCAATTGATAATCAATTAAACCTTTAATCTTTTACTTAAATCCAACTAAGCTTTATAAAAAAATTATCACCCATTATATTGTATATTAAAAATATATATAATTTTTTGATAAAAAAAATCTATAATTTAAACTCTGTGTGTTAACCTTATAATTAAAAGTGTTCATTGTCCTAAATGTGATTTGAATTCGAGTCGAGTCAATCGCGTTATTATTAGAACTTTACTCTTCCTTTATAATTCATAAAAAAATATCTATAATTTAATATTGTTTAAAATTTTATGGAATTCCTTAAAAAAAGGTTATGCCATTAATTAGTTATATAAATTTGTAGTGCATAATTTATTTTCCTTTAAGATTAATTACACGATAGTCACATAATTATGAGATTATTGCTATTTCGGTAGTTCTACCATAAAAAAAATTGTAGACCTTAACGTTTTTTTAAAAATTTTTTTGTCACTGTACGGTTAAATAGTTGTGAAAGCTTAATGATATTTTTTTTATTAGCACAATAATAAATTTAATCTTTCAATATTTATATATTTTATCAATTTTTTAAAAAAATCAATATATTTAATCATCAATAATTACACATTTTATTCTTGTTGAGTGTTTTTGTTGCATTCCATTGAAGAGGATAATCAGGTATTTATGTACATGGTTATTGTTCATGGAATTGATGTTCATGGTAGACTCCATGCATGATGATGTACTATTTTAGACTTATCACATGTTCACCGGTCTGTCTATTATATTTTATAGTCTCCACATGCGAATTGGACTCGCGAACCACCTTCGTGAGCCTTCTAACGAACTCCTATTGTGAGACCTACAAGCATTTGACTAGTTGAACCCCTCCAAATCACTGATAAATAATCTAGACTATGCTCGAATCTCAAATCCATAATAAAAAATATATAACAATTCTATTAATTTAATTTTGATTCTAAAAATATTTCAAAACTTAAAAAATTAGAAAGTATAATTTTGGAAAACCGATATCCTCCATTCCAGTCTCAACCCAAAAAAGCAAACAGTATATAAAAATTTCTAATGTAACTTTGAAATTTAACTTTTCATGATAGCAAAACCAGCTATTTGATTCATTCAAATATTCAGTGAAATAAGCAGAATTTTCAGTTTTTGAGCACTGAAAATCCACAAATAACTTCAGCGAAAAATTTTCTATTCTTTATTTTTTTAAAATCGGGACTAGATTAATAAAAATATATAAATATTAGTAAATAAATTTATTAAATTTTTATCAAATTAATAAAATAAATAAATATTATTTTTTATATAAAAAAATTAGCATGAAACGATTACATTTTTAAGTACTATCGACATAGAGCATTAATATTAACTATATTCATCCCTTCTCCGATGACGACCAATACATTGTAGTGACTTTCGGATTAGCATGTATCAATTTGGAAGACTTCAGATCATAACTTCTTGCCCAAATAAATATTGAATCAACTATATTCTGTACACAATTATGATCATAAGAATAAACATATCAATTAGGACTTTTCTATAACAACCAACATAAAGTAATATAATTTAATATGTTGTTATTATTATATTAATAAAAAAATAATTAAATTTTAAATTTCAAAAACATCAGTAATTAAATAAAAATTTATAATTTTTCTTAATAATTTCATTATATATTCTAATCATATATGTTCTTTTTGATATTATGTCTAGAACTATTCATAGTCCCTCCGTAATTCATAAATAGGAGAATAATGCGCTTTAGTACACTCAAACCCATATACTCTTACATTGGTAATAATATCGTACCAATTAAACTAAAACTCACTCGACAAAAAAAATATAATTAAATTACTAAAACAAAGACGGTTTTGATTAAATGCATAATACTATAATTTAATTGTTTATTTTAAGGTTTTTCGCTCAGGTGGTTAAATTAATTAAGGGGTTAAACTAATTCGATCCAATCGATTTATTTAATTTAACGAAATAAACTATTAAAAAATATAAAAATTTTAGAATATATAAAAAAATAGTAATAATTGATTCATACTGGGTCATTGATAATTGGCCCAATCTCTTATTTCAGACCACTATCCCAGTTGGACTGGTTCTAGATCTGTCTCGTATAATGTAGAATAATATAATATAATATTTTTACATAAGATATGTTAAAACTGATTATCTTAAGAAACCGCACCGAGTAGAATAGGGAAGACGCGTAGAACAAATTCTCGTTTCCACTTTCCCACCCAAACTCTATCGCTTTAAAACCTCTCTTTAATGGCGGTTCCATACGATCCTTCCTCTTTCTTTCTTTTTCTCCACCCTTTATTTCTCTCTATATAAATACATAAGCCCTTTTTCGCTTCAATACAATTTCAATTTATACAAGCCCTTTAATTACTTCCTTCTTTTCCTTCCTTTTGCTTGATTTTCAGAGAAAGCTATGGAGTTTATACCTTTAGAAATCAATGTTATCTCCGCCAAAGATCTCAAAGACGTCAATCTGTTTACTAAGATGGATGTTTACGTCATCGTTTCAATCAACGGTGATTTTCGTACAGCGCAAAGGACTCCGGTCGACAAGAACGGTGGTTCAAACCCAGAGTGGAATTACACCGTGAGGTTCACCGTCGATAAAGCTGCCGCTCGTCAGAATGGGCTTACTGTCGTGTTTAGCCTTAAATCACAACGTCAGCTTGGAGATAGGGATATCGGTACGGTTCAAGTTCCCGTCAAGGAATTGCTTGATAAGGGTAATGGGAACGGGAAAGGTCAAAATAATCTAAGTTACGCCATTAGGTTGGCTAATGGTAAAGCTAAAGGTGTGTTGCATTTTTCTTACAAGTTTGGAGACAAGTTCACGCAACCGCCGGCTACGGTGGCTGGCGCCATGAACGTTGATAAGCAGTGGGGGAATGAGAAGCCAGTTATGGCGTATCCACCACCAAGCTCAGGATACATGGATAAGCCAGCAATGGCGTATCCACCGCCTACAACTGCGTATCCAGGGCCGAGCTCCGGATACCCTCCTTCACATGGAGCATATCCGCCGCCACCCCAAACGGCAAGTTATCCTTACCCTCAACCTGGCGGTGGATATCCGCCCTATGGATACCAACAGGCACCGGCTCAAGGGTATGGATATTCGGGTCAAGGTGGATATTATGGGTACCCTCCGGTGCAGAAGCCGCAGAAACCTAAGAAAGGCGGCGGCGGCATGGGAGCAGGGCTAGGATTGGGGTTGGCCGGTGGATTGTTGGGTGGAATGTTGGTCGGTGATATGGTCGGAGATGCTTATGAAGCTGGTCTTGAAGATGGTTTTGATTTTGATTTTTAATTGCTATTTTTATGGTTTTTTTTTTGTTATTAAATATTTTGCATACGAATAATATGTAATTTCGTACATAATTAATAATATACATCATTACATATATATATTATCGTTGCATCATGTCTCTTCTTGAACATTTTTTTGTTTGAATTGAAAAATTAAATATCTTAATGAATTATAATACTCTATGATTAAAGCTTTCTAGTTAGAATCTTTTAACTCAAAACAACTCATTAGAAAGAATAATCAATTATCAAATCGATTTTGTAATCCTTTTATCTCATAACAACTAAGATAAATTCTATCTTAATTGTTATTATAGATTTAGATTGATTCGGAAAAAATTTATTTTATGTAAACTATGTGGGTGTATATATGTTTATATATATTCGACCCATGGAAATAGCACAAAGCATAATATAACATATATATATTATCACATATAATGAAATTCGAATTAAAAAATTAAAAAATCTTAAGTATTCAAAAAAAAACTCCAAATCTCTATTTAAATTTGATTACTCAAATACCCAATACGTCCACCTTAATCAATAAACCAAGACTTCATTCGTCTTACAAAATAAACTTTAAACCTTCAACAGTTTGCATATCAAAGATGCTACCATGATGCTATTAATTAACGGATAAACATGAACTTTAATCTAAAATGCAATTATATATATATATATATTGATTTTGTACAATTTTATATATAAAATATTGATTTAATCCAATTTTTAAATTATTAACACAATTATTAATATAGTATAATTTTATATTTATATATTATATATATAATTATATTTATCCAATATAAAAATAAATTAATATATTTATTTTTTTAAATAAGCATAATTAAATCAAAATTAAAATTTCATATATATATTTAAACCACAATCAAAATTTCATGTGTATAATTACACTAAATTAAAGTTCATGTATTAAATTAAACATTAAATCAAAGTTCAGGTATAATTTTGAGATTTATCCATTTACTTAACAACATATTTTTATTGTATATTTACTATATTTAATACTTATATAATATATTAATGCTACAAATTTTGGGTGACAAAAAATTAATGTTAACTGTTAGTGTACGTATATATTCCATTTGCCATTTGCTGGAATGTTTAATGGAAAACAAATGGTTGATAAACAAAGTTCCTTTTTGAGTGGTGGTCAAAGTTTACAGGTAAAAAGAGAGGCCCAAGTTGAAGATGAAGTTCCCGTAAAAGCTTTTATTCCTCCATTTCTTTAAATTTTAATCAATTTACATAAGAGTTTAAAAGAAGTGAATGCAACCAAAAAGAACATTTGAATATGTATCAAACACGAATACTTTAATAAAGCGAAAAATTCAAAGCCAAAAGCTTATTCTAAAGCATAAAAATATCATCATAGATTTAGATGTGAGTATCAAAAACGAGTATGAGCATGACATTGGGTATGTATGTGTGTGTATATATATATATATCGAATGCAAGAGACTAGACATCAACAATTCGACAAAAACAACTTTCAACTTTATCTACCTAAAAAAAACTAGAATTCAACAGTCATTGCCAAGAATTTTCCCTACCGAGTTCAGAGACCGGTAATAAAAAGGTACCCAACTACTGCTGTTTGACTTCAGCTTTCTTCTGCCAAAGCCTCAAGAGCGCTATCAGCATCGCCCTGTAAAACCGAACAAAGTAGACAAAACTAAATGTCTTTATAAAGAACAAACCACAAGGTATGAACACGAATCTAAATGCTTAAAGCAACCCTATGAAACAGCTTCCTAACTGGAACTACCCGGACCTTGCGCCGATCCGCAGGCAACTGGATATTTGAAACTAATGTTTCTCTCAACAAATTTGTAGATTGAAATGGATAAAACACACCAACTTAAAGTCTCAACACAACAATGTAACTGCAAGTGTATCATTAACTAAGTTGCAGCTTCATGGCTTTTAGTTTTTTACGTGAACTTAAACATGACATAGATACAACTATGTGAGGCTGATCCAAAAACAAAAGATCACAGCAATAGCAAGTAATAGCAACAAGCAGAAACCTAAGAACATCCGAATACTTGTACGAATCAGCAGGCAACCAGACATAAGCTGTTATACATTGTCTATTTCAGCTCCGTAAACACGAATGTTGCAAGGCAAATTTAAAGCTGATGTTTCTCTAAGTGAACTTGCAGATTAAATGGATATACAAAACAGTCTTAAGTTAAGCCATATCTCAAATATTTAGTCAACACGAAAATGTACCCCGACATAAGCAATTACAATGAGATTTGCAAAATATAGTTGAAACGAAGGTCCAGATATCTGGCGGACACAATTACTTCAAGAAAACTAAAGAGTCAGAGCAACATAGCTAATAACAGCTGAAAACAATCAAAAGGCTAGTTAAGAACCAATATTAAACCTGAGCACGGACAAAGCCGCAAAGAGAAAAGGTGGAGAATGTGCCAATGTATCGGCCAAGCTCATCCAAGTTACCGACATTGATCTGCACGGCTGCCTGATCCTTTGAGGTGATAAGCCTGTTAGTAGCCGAGCTGCAACAACAACGAAAAACTACATATAAGCTTCCATTGTAAAACAAACGAACGCTATGAATGTACACGGGCGATAAGAAGTAAGAAGCAAATTAAATACCACTTTCGGGGAATGTAAAGATCCATGTTTTGACTTTCTTCGTTCTGCATCTTCGCAAATTGCTAAACCGAACAAGAAACGCAAAAAGCTCAAATCACCTAATTTAACACCGATTTAAATTCATTAAAAATGTTTTAAAAAACACAAATATTGGAAAAGCTAACTAGATTTTAAACTGCAATCCCTCTGCAAATAAATTATTAATTGAAATGATAAAAGAATTTTTTTCAAAAAAAAAAAAAGGGGGGGAGAGGGAGAACCAGATAGAAACAGAGAGGCCATACCTTGAAGAGAAAGAAAGGGTCGCGGTGAGGTTTAGGGCTTTTATGTATTAAAAAAAAGGCAACAGTTTACTGCTAGTCGGGAAGTCCGTCCAAATTCTATCATAATATTAATAAATTTAATGTGAAATTGAAATATGAATATAAAATTTAAATAATCTTTTATATATATATATATAAATTTTTCATTTATTAAAATTTTTGCACAGGCATCTTTCAACAGCTTGTAATATTTACACTCAATGTTTGAGCCTGATGATTCAGCTCGATTCGGAGTTTTATTCGAAAATTAAAATAGTTTAAATAAAAATATAAATTTTTAAAAAATAAATTTGTATAAAAATAATATTTATTTTTTAAATAGGTCAGATTTTAGGTAATTTTTTTGTCTTGAGTTCAGCTCAAATTTGCAAAAAAATTAATTACTTTTTGTTAAAGTTTTCACTGTTTGTACTGTTGTTTTGTCATTATTTTGGTGTCATTTCGTTATTATATTATTATTATTTTATTGTTATTATTTAGATATTGTATAATTTTTATTTTATTGTTAATCTTGTTATTATTTCAAAAGTATTTGCTTGCTAAGTTGCACTTATTTATTTTAATATTTTTAGTGTATTTGATGTATTATATTTTTTAAATTTATTTTTATATAAATAATAATAATATAAAAAATTAATATAAACAAACAAAATTTAATTTTTAATATTTTTATTTAGGTTAGACTTTAACAAAATTTCAGATCTCTTTTGAATTAGATTCAGCCCGAATTTAAAAAATAAATCTAAAATTATATTGAGACTCAACTCGACTCATGATAATCTCTAATTACAAAATTATAATGGTTCTCCCGGATCATGTTGTACAGTGGACTAGTGATTTTTTTTTGGATAGGTAGGAATCTGCACAATGCTCCAGGTTGGGGCTTGGGCGTTAAGCAAGGGCCTAGACATCGCTTGGCCTTTGGGTTTCAAGAAACAAGAAGTAGGAACGGATTTGTTCGACTCTTGTAAATTTGTTGCAGAGAGGGCAGATAAGTGACGTGAAGGAAGCTTTGATTTCTCATCTCCTTGGGCTTTGCTTATGAAATTGGTTGGTAACAGTTAAACATATCAGTAAATCAACCAATAGAATGACTGATGCGTGGGCTAGAAGATCTCTTCCAAATTCATGGACAACTAGGTTGTTTGCGGCAGCACCGGATGAAGTTCTTCAGTTAGTTGAATAGGATAGTGTCGACGCAATGGCGGAGCGTAGTGAAAACTCAAGAGATCATCGTTTTCTTAAAATAGTAATTTTTTTAAAAATCTATTTATATTTTGAACAAACTTTGAGTACTAACGTAGCTCATGAAATTAATTTAATCCAAGTCTTTTATTTTTGAGGATTTGAAAAAGGAAATATTAAACTTGAGTTTAGATAATAGAAAAAGAAAAAACAAGTACATTGAAAATATGAGTTGAATTTGAAATTAAACATTTAAAAAATAGTCGTCAAAAAAATAATATGTAAAGATATTTATAGGTCAGTCAAATAGAAGTTTTTCTTAAAAGAAATTCAAGTATGGGCTCAAGGTTAGCACGGTTTGACTGTCCAGCAAATTCATATTATTTAAAAGATAATATTTTATAATTTATATTAATATTTTATATATTTATAATTAAATTTAAATGAAATTATTTAAAAATAATTTTATTTACATTGAGCATATACATGGACAAAAGCTTGTCCCAAACCAGCTCAAGTCGGGCCGTAGACAACTTTAATGATATGATATTTGAGAAGATTTGAAAAAGAATATAAATCAAAATATGAATTTAAACTATATATATATATATATATATATTTATTTATTTATTTATTTATTTATTTATTTATTTATTATTATTTTGTATATACATTTGTTTTTATGAAAATTTTAAATTTTATTGATATTGTATCAAATATTTTCTTTTAAAATATTAGTCGAAGTTCGGTTTCAATATTTAAAACTTGAGTCGGGATCATTTTTCAATTTTATAAATCTTATATGGTAAACTTTCTGTATAATAACCTTATTTATTAGTTAAAATTTTGGATGTTATAAAGAGTTGACTATTAAAAGCCCATAACAACTTTTGAAATTCAAGCCATATCTGAATTTTTAAAAATTTCAAATTAAAAGATTATAATATATTAATGGGTAAATTACACCATCAGTCACTTGACCTTGAGATAACTGACAAAACAGTTACTTTAGTTTTAACTCAGTTACTCAATTTTGAAAAAATAACAAAATAGTCATTTTAACTATTTTTCGTTATAGATGTAACGGAAAAGTGATATGATAGTTAACGTTAATCAACCACCACGTTATTTCCAGCCAAAAATATATATAAGAGTAAATGACAAAACAATCACTCAACTTTGATCTCGATGACAAAACAATCACTCAACTTTCAAAAAATAACAAATCAATCCTACTAACTTTCAAAAAACCAGACACCCAAAAACAAAAACAAATAAAACCTTTGAATGAATTCTTCTTGTTCAAGAAAAAAAATAAAGAACCATGACTTCCTCATTTGTCATTAACCCAAAATATCATTTTCGATATCCTTTCTAGATTACCCATTAGGTCTATGACCCGATTTAAATCTTAATCTAATGATTGGGCTTACCTCACCCCCGACCCTAACTTTCGTTTTCGACCATCTCTGTTGCTCTTCTTCTGATCCATCTCTCATCCTCCTTTGCTACAATACCCAGTTCGATTTCGACTTTGGGATCTTTCTAATCATTAACCTGACCCAAGATTTCACGACATTTGGTTGTTCCTTTGGAGGAACCGTTTCCTTTGTTCTCAAAAATCATGGGTTCAATCGATTGTTTGGTTTGTCTGGATGTTCCCTTTATTTTGCTTCTGATTTTGTTTTATACAACTTGATAATTTTGGCAATGGATTTAGTGTTGTTTAGCTTAATCAATGACCTTTTTATTTATATATCATATCCCATGAAGATCTCAACAAATTCGAGTCGTTTTAGTTCTTGAATCACTTGAATGTTGCTTTAGAAGATTTTCTCATCATTGGTTTGGTTGTGAGCACTAACAGTTTGACCCAAAATTATCTTCAATCCCATTTCGATATGATTTTTTAGAGTTAATGGCTTTAGGCAGTAAAAAAAGACAATCGGATCCCAACAATGATGGCTCCTCTTTTGGGGGTTAAAAAAGAAAAAAAAGATATGGTGGTGGATTGGAGGTCAACAATGGTGACGTCAAAGATGGTTGTGGCGAAAGCGATGACGGCGAGATTGTTGAGATGGAGAAGAAGTATAAACATATTGGGCCATTTACGTAAAAAGTAAAAATATTGGGTCATTTATTAAAAACGAAAAAGGAAAGACGAAAAAATAGTCACTCAAATTTGCCTCGTCTAACATGACAAGTTAATTGACCACATAAACTAATTTACTAGCCACATCACCTGTTTCGTTAGTCTTGTAACGAAAAATATTAATGAGTGAGTGATTTATTATTTTTTAAAAGTTGAGTGATTGAATTGAAACTTTACTTAGTCCAAGGTGGCAAGTTAACTATCCAGGTCACCTGTCTCGTTAAGACAGTGATGGAAGATGTTGATAAATGATTGATTTGTCACATTTTAATAACATTAATGTTTGTTTTATTTTTTTTTTAAAGTTGGGTGATTGAAATGAAATCAAGATGATTATTTTGTCAACTACCTCAAAATTGAGTGACTGTTTATGTAATTTACCCGATATTAATTAATGAGATTTAAATTGTTTATTTAATAAGATGTAGAAATGTAATTTCATTTATTAAAAAATATCTTCATTTAATAAAATATGATTAACATCTTTTTGCATGAAATTTAATTATTTTATTAAACAATATCTTACCTAAAATATGTTAAATGAAATAAAATAAAATATGTTTGATATTTTATTGAATTTAATAAAATACGATTAATATTTTTATTGAATTTAAGTTATAAAATATGTTTGATATTTTATTTAAAATTAAATATTGAATATAATTAGATTGATTGATAAAAGAATATAATATTAAATGAAATAAAAAAAATTCTATCTAGACTATCTATATAATTTATTCTAAAATTTATAAATAAATATTTAAAAAAATAAATATTCCCGTATTAAATATATTGTATTTTATGGAAGTATTTCAGTTCTAACATGTCATGTGATCATTTATATCACAAACTGACGTGGTTTGTCAATAGTAAGGATCATGGCAATAAAAAATTAATATTAAAAACTCAATGATTAGTGTTTTACAATTTAATGATTAAAATTAGAAAACAAATCATTTAATTGTAGATAAGGAATCTTACAAATTCAATATTTTATTAAATCCATTTCAATTAACTAGAGATTTTTTGTTTGTTTGTTCATTAATCAATTAGGATTTTTTGGGATTTTGATTTTTTTTTATAATCTTTGGAAATCTAAAGATGGGGTCCAGTAGTTTGTGCATGTCTTTGACTGTACTTTTGGGTTCACTTATTCATACTATATAAATTCACTTTGAGCGATATAGTTTATTGACTTTATTTAGTATTTTTAAAATGTTAAATACATATAATATATATTATTTATTCGATGAAACAATTAAAAATTATATATTTATATAAATTAATAAAATTAATTCGTACCACTAATGTGTAATAAACTATTCAATAAAACATTTTTCAAAAAAAATTATTCAATAAAATATCATTTTAATCGATGACACCATTTTTTGATTTTGTGATTGAGAGTTTAATATATGCATATAATAATTGGGCATATTCTATTATTAATAATTTACCTTTTCGGAAAATATTTGTGTCGAGGAAATTTGTAACTTTTTATAATGATTAAAATATAAATTTATTAATAATTTAATAATATTAAATAAATTTTTAATTTTTAAAATATAAAATTAAATATTAAATATTATCAAAATATAGAGATTAACAGTATATTTTAACTTTTTAAATGTCAACTTGTTCTGTTCCCCGTGATAATTTATTAGATAAAGTAGCTGCTTTTAATAATTGTCTAAGGAGGTGGGAGAAAATTGTTTATTGAGATATGTATCTTTTCACGAACTTTTGTAATTTTATAATTTGATACTTTTTTATCCATATTTTAGTAATTTAACTATTGAAACTTAAAAAAAGAAAGAATTAGTAACATAGTAGTACTCGTTAGCTAAATAAAATTTCAAATAAATTTAATATATTTATCATACGGACTGAGAATAAAATCATAATGGTTGAAAACCTTTAACGTATTATTTATCGAGTCATCGATCAAATTTTTAAACAGTAAAAATATTATTTTCAAGATATTTATATTTAATTTTAATTTCATATTTTGTTTTTCAACTTCGAAAAAAACTCAACGAGTTTACAAAATTTAAGACGCGTCTTGCCTCCAAAGAAATATTTAACATTTAGACTGAATGAGATTCAAACCCATACCTTTAAATGATATTAGTGGGTAAGAATACAACTACTCAGACTTCAAAAATTTATTTTGAAATAGAGCCAACCTCTTAATAAGAAAACGTCTTTTTGCTTGAGAAAGATTGATCTCAAACCGTCGACAGAAGATATAGTCCTTGTGTCTGGGTTTTGTTTCCTTTATTTCAAAGGGATTTAAAAAATTTAGTGATCACCTCCATTAATGAAAATATGACCTGTAAGCTGATGTGAAAGGTATCAATGTTGTATCATAATCTAATATATTTTAAAGTTCTTTTATGCGTTTAAACTGCTTTTATGTAGATATATAAATTTATGAATATGTAAGAATAATGAATACAAGGACAAATGCCAGGGGACAAGGAGTGGCCATGATCCGAAAATGGTAAAATTATTTTTAAACCATTTGAAAAATTTATAATTATAAATTAGTATAATAGTAAAATTATTTTTTGGTCCAAATATTTTTTAAAAATTGAAGGTATAAAATTAACATTTAGTCTCTAAACTTAGCATTTTTTTTATTTTGATTATTAAATTTGAATTCTATCAAGATATGATATTATATCATGTTATCACTTGAATATTTTAAAATATACATAAAATCTAAAAAAAATCAAAAGCTTTTAAAAAACTATTAAAACTATAAAGAAATTATAATTTTTTTATTTTTTTTCGATGTAGCATAAATTTGGAATCTCATACCATCATACACTAATAAAATTTAAGTTCAATGACTAACTTGAGAAATCTGTCAAGTTCAAGACTAATATAGATAAAAAGTTTAAGGATCAATATGATAAAAATTATCAAATTCAAAGACTAAAAGTTAATTTTACCCAAATAAAAAGCAGTAGAAAGAGATGAACTGCATTTGCGGTGAGTCGATAAGAGATGAAATTAAACTGACTTCTCACAGCCTTGGCATGTTGTCTATGACGAAACGTCTAAAACATAAAATCAAACTATCTTCCCTTTCATAATTTTAGCTTTTTTTAAGTGCACATAATATATATTTATCACAATTTTAGCATTTATATATATATATATATATATATATACATATATATATATATATGTGTGTGTGTGTGTTTTTCCCAAATCTTGGTCAATCATTATTGTTTTCAGATTTCATACATTATAAATTTTAGTTATTTTATTATCATTTTAGTAGTTTTGATTTTGAGTTAATTGCATAAAATATTTTTAAATTATGATTTTTATTTTCAAGACGTTCTTTGATTCCCTTTACGACCTATTCAAATTTGCTGATGACTGGGTAAAGTCTTTTTTCATTAAATTTGGCTTCTTATTTGGTAAAAATTTGACAAGCAGGGGAAATAAGTAAGAGCAGTAACAATATTTGATATTCTGGGTTGGCGGGGTGCTGTGGGATAGTTGTGATACTGGAAATGCAATCGAAAATATGATTTCCAAACCCTTTAGAAAAGTTACTTTCTTTACCAAAATATTGCTTCTTTTTAATGGTCGGGATTGTCGGGAATGTTTGTGCTCAAGTTGCAAAACTGTGGTTTAATGGAAACTAAAGTATTTTTAGCTCAAATGTCCGATTGACGTATAACATCCTACGGTTGATGATGTTTATTGTAGATTGGTGAATTTGTGACTAAGATTGATGGTATTCTCCCTCCAATCATCAATCAGGCTATATCTAAAGTCACCTCGGCTGCCAATAATGCTTTAGGACTGATTTTTGATGTGCCTACTACTGAGGTCCAGAGTACTGGAGTGAACAGAAACTCCTCTAGATTCCTCAAGCAGATCTCATCCGGAGCCATCTTGGTTGTTGAAGGTGTGGCTAATCAGGTCCAGAATTCCGGATTGGTGAGTTCTGCCCCAAGAATTCTTCTCTTTGCATTTTCTTATGGCATTTTTCATCTAGTGTGTATCTTTTTATTTATTTTTCTTCCGTTGGGTAATCAATCGAAGTGTCAGTAATTTTTTTTTCTTTACTGATTATTTAACGTATGTTTTTCTTTTTATTGATGGGGTTTTGAAGATTCCTGAAGATCTGCAAGTGCTGAAGTACTTAAAGTACTTAAAATACTTTGTAACCGTGCAAGCTGCAGTTCTCCGTGCAGTCAAATTCTACTTTGAAGTTAAGAAAAAGTTGGGCCCATTAAGGCCTGTCATCGACTTTGTTGAGCGAGTGGCTATTAGTGTGTATCAAACCTTTTTTGCGGAAATGGTTAAGAGCCTGTTTAGATGGGTCCTCATAAACTTATTTGGTGTCCCTGCTGGAGTTTTCGATATAATTGACAAGGTAATGCTTGTTCCATTCTTTTATTGGGTATAATATTTGACAAGCAAAGGCAATAAGAAAAGCAACAGTAATAACTTGAATTGTTATCTGTGTCGGTGGAGGCTGCGAGACAATTGTGATATCGAAAATGTTAATAAAAATTTGGATTTCTAAATTCTTAACTATTTGGATTGTTAATTTCTTTAACTAAAATTGCGTTTTTATATCGTTTGTGGAAGTTTACGGTTGAGTTGCAAAACTGTGATTTTGACAGAAATTACGGAGCCTTTTAGCTCGAATGATTATGTCTATCAAACAAACAGAGATTCGAGAAATCATATTTTGTTCTTATTGCAGGTTGGAGGTGATTTGAGTAAGCTTGGCGATTTGAGTAAGCGCGGAGATTTGTGCATGCTTGGCGATTTCAGTACGCTTGGAGGATTGAGTAAGCTCGGTGATCTCTCGGCTGTCCAAAGTCTTCCAGGAGTGGGAGGTTTGGCTACTGAGTTGCAAGGCACTGGATTGCTGAGCTCTGCCTCGGGACTCCTCAAGCAGGTCTCGTCCAACGCCATCCCAGGCGCTCAAATGGATGCTGATGTCCAGCATGCTGGAGCGGTAAGCATTACCTCGAGAATCCTTCCCTTTGCATTTCGTCGGCTAACAACTTAGTGTAAAACTATGAATTCAGGACGAAATGCGAGTATACCACGACTGATAATGTCTAGCAAATGGAATGATGTTCAAGAGTTATTTATTTTTTTATTGTAGGTTGAAGCCACGACCAAGATCGATAGTCTTATCTCTCCTCTCTTCAAGCGTTCATCCGAAGTTACCTCAGTTGCCCAAAAGACTTTAGGAATGGCCACTGGTGGCACTACCGAGGCCCAGCATACCGGACTGGTGGGTTCCGCCACAGGATTCATCAAGCAGATCTCATCCGGAGCCATCTCAGCCGCCCAAAAGGCTCCCGGGGTAGCTCAAGGTCTGGCTAATGCTGGAGTATGGAACACCGGATCCCTCACACAACTTGCATCCGAACCCATCGCAGCCGCCCAAATGCTTGCTGAGGTCCAACATTCCAGAGTGGTGAAGGGCGCCTCAACATTGGCAAAATCAGTCTTCACCGTGGTCGAGCCAACAGTTGAAAAATGTGCTGTTTCGATTTGGCAGACACTGAACAAAATCCCTCTCTTCCCACAAGTAGCTTCGGTTGTTGTTCCAACAGCCGCCTTTTTCACCGACAAGTATAACCAGACGGTGGCTACCGGTGCCGAGAAGGGTTACAAGGTTGCCTCGATTTTGCCATTGGTTCCTGCCCAGAAGATCGCCAAGGTGTTCAGTGAAGGGAAATCTGATTAGTTTGCACGATGATTATATTGTATATATATATATATATATATATAGACATCTCGTGTGGCGGATATATATCCATCTATGGATTCGGATTTTCACCTATCAATAACTTATTTTCTCCATTTTGTTTTTGTTTGTTTGTGCTTTTTCATTTAAATTATTAGGCTCGTTTTTAAGGTAAAATTTAGTGGTATCTATTTATAAATTTCATAGTTTCTTTCTCTTCTATCTATCTATATTTTATTTAGTTATTCACTAGAGTAATTATGATTTGGAAGTTGATTTAGGATAAATGTTCGAATCTATTATGACAAATCCATGAGGTGCTCAATGGGTTTTTTTAATGTTCAAAAAATTATGCTTTATTAAAACTTTTAAAAAATAAATGTCTATAGATTTATATTCAAGGTAATCACTTAATTTTTTAAAAAAATCATTTTAGACATCAAAAATAAAAAGTTTATAATTTAAGCATCCACGTTACATAATTCGGTCATTTTAGTCATTCTCGTTAAAATTACAAACGACAAGCTGACATGACTGTTAAAAAATTTATATAATAATAAATTTAGCTCTCAATTTTTACATATCATATCAATTTAATCATAATTCTCAAATTTTATAAATATTTTAAATTTGATCCTCATTCTAAAAAATTCAAAAAAAATTAGACTTATTTAGAAATCTGACCCTATAAATATTTTCATGTGGGTGTAGTGAAATTTTTTTTGAAAGAAGGATCTGACCTTATATAAATGTTTTCAAGTGATGATATGGGATAATATACGATATCATACTATCAAAATAATACAAAACAAGTTCAAATACTAAAATAGACCTAATTGTGAAGTTCAAGTACTATATTGAACTAACAAAAATGAAAAAACTAAAGTGAACATAATTATCAAATTTAGGGATTAAAAATTATATTAACCCTTTATGATTTCATCCGATTCTTTTACGCTCATGTCTACATCAGATTCGACTTGTTTTATTGATTTGTTTGATTATGATGTTTAATTTTAAGGTAAATTCTACGAGTAGTGATCCAATTATTAATATTTTTTTTTATCATTTAACTATAAAAAGTTTATAAAATGGTCATCTAATTATTCAAATTTTTTTTGTTCACCCGTCGCTAATAGCTAATGGAAAGATGATATGTGTCAGCTTATAAAATTGACATAATAGTAACTTTAACCCTCAAATATTTATAAATTGTATCAATTTAATCTTGATTTTTTTTAAAAAAAAAACTAACTCATAATTTTTACACATTACCTAATTTATCTTATTTTTACAAAAAAATATAATTCAATAACTGTGTAAATTAAAAATAAAAACAAGTATATTTTTAAATTTTTGCTTATTATTAAATTAAATAATCCCCAAATACATTGCTTTCTTTATACTTTAAATGGTTGAGAACTTGATATCTCTCAATGACAATTAGATTTTTTTTTTTATAAACATTAAGAACTATTTTTTAAAAAACTAAAATTAAATTGAAAAAATATATAAATATTTGAGAGTTAGAACTGTTATTATACCTTTTTAAGCTAACAGTCATTTTTCAGTTGACTATTTTTTATTTACAATGGAATCGAATAGGGTTGAATTTGGATTAAACAAGAATTTTTCTTTTTATTTGAGTTAGAATTATTTTTTTTTGTGAAGAGTTAGAATTAATTTTACATTTAATAGTAGTTATTTAATTATTAGTAAATTTATTTTTTGGTCATTTAATTATAAAAAATTATAAAATGATCATTCAATTATTAGTAAATTTCTTTTTCAGTTACCTAACTATGAAATGTTATAAATGGTCATTCAACTATTCAATTTTTTTTTTGATCGAACAAAAATAATTTTTAAAATTAGCATAATAATAACTTTAACTCTCAATATTTACATATTGTATCAATTTAGTTTTGATTCTAAAAAATCTAAACTTCAATATTTACACATGGTGTAATTTAGGTGACCAAAAAAAATAAAATAAAATAATTGAGTGATTATTTTGTAACTTTTTATATTTGATGATAAAAAATTTACCAATAGTTGGATGACTACTAATGTTATTTACCCTATTTAATATTAAAAATAAAAGATGAAAATATTTTTCTCATACTGGACCGACAGTCTGACAGAGAGATTCATATTAAAATGCTGTGAGTTCTCTCGTTCCAAAGAAAGCTTATATCGAGGTCCCACCGATCTTTCCTATAAAACGCACCATTTTTCCATTTTCTCTCTCGTAATTCAACGCCGGAAACGGAAAGCAAATAAATCTTCCTTTCTTTTTCATCATTATTTCTTCGATCTTCAATTCATTTCCGAAGCTCAGAGGTTACTTTAATGTCTCGATTCTTTTCGAATCTTCCACATCCAGGGAACTCTGGAGACTCCAACTTCCTACATAATAAGGTATTTTCAATTCCTTTTACTTATTCTTTGATGGAAACTTCATTGTGATCGGCGTTGCTTCTGTTTTTCAAAAAAAAAAAAAAAAATACAGTTTTTTAATTTCATATGTTTGATTAAAAGAAATCTAGTTCAGCATTGATTTCGCTTAGAAAAGAATCTACGTCGTAAAATATGCGTTTAAATAAGGCGGTAAATATTTAAATTGAAATAATTTTAAGATTAGATCGCAATAAAAGCTACAACAAAAGAAATCGACTGGAGAAATATATTTTTTTTTGTGATTTATAATAATAAGATAAAATATAAATAATAAATGTAATTAATACGATTTAAATTTAAATTACATTTAAAATGATAAACATCTTAACTATTAAAAAATCACATAAAATTTCCCTTGAAAAATATTTATATCTATAATTATTTTACATTAAAAATCATGTCACAAGTTAATTCATACTATACCAAAATTTATTGAATTCCAAAAAAGTTATCAAAATTTATTAATGAATTACATCAAGTTATTAAATAAATAATAAATAAGCTAAATTAAAAATGACATTAAAAATTATAAATATACAATTTAAAAGAAAAAATAAAAAAAATACTTTTTTTTAATTATTTAACGTACTTTTAGTTCATCAGTTGCATTTTTACTTTATTAATTATTTAGACATTTTTTAAATTTCTCATACATCCTTTTGTTACATTAGCATTATTGTTAATGTAAAAGGACGTGTGTTTGAGTGTGTTGAAGAATATTATCCTGAAATTATTAAAAAAAAAAGCTTGATTGTTACGAGTTAATTAGACAGCAACTCAATTGGATAATGACGAAAATATATTTACTTTACATAATAAATTGTACTAGTTTATATAAATTAAACACTTGATGATTGATATAATAAGTCTAACTGAATAATAACTCAATTATATATTGATCAAAATATGCATACTGTACATAGTAAATTCTACTATTTTGAAAGTAATTTTATTATTTTATATCTTGTATATAAAAATAAAAAAATATGCCTAAAATAAAATTTGATCCCAAACCTTTATAATTTTTTAACATATGTATTTACCATTTAACCAAAACTTTATATATTATTTATATTAATTTATTACATAATTTTGTGGATGTGTCGTAAGTAATCATCCATAATTATATTTTTACATTATTTTTATTTTTATATTCATTTTATTCCTCACCCTTTATGGGCATGAAATTAATGTGAATAAGACGTTTGGTAAAAAATAATATTTAAAAATTTATAATGTAATAAAGAAGCACTTATCAGTTAGGTGTATTTGATAAGACATTAATATTTTTTTATTTTATTAAAAATAAAAAGTTTCAACATTTAATATTTTAATTACGTTTTATTAAAAAACATTTTATTATGTTTAAAAATTATATTAATTTTTTATTTAATATAAATTTTCAAAAAGAAAACGTTAAATATGATGAGTAAGTAGATAATTAGGTATTGTTTAATAAAACGTTGAAAAATTCAATAAAATAAAAGTAAATATTTTTTGTAAGTTAATTTTTTAAGGCACATTTGATGGTTGAAAATTACTAGATAGAATAGAATTTACTTATCACTTAAAGTAACAAATTTAATTTTTTATTTTATTTCATTTAAGATTATATTATATTTATCAAACAATATAATTTATATTTAGCGTTTAATTTTAAATAATATATCAAATAAATTTTATAACTTAAATTCAACCCTTAATTTTTCAGTACTTATCTTCTCAACACATATTTTTCAACACTTATTTTTTTTAAGTTTATCAAACATAAATATCACTTAATATTGAAAATATTAAGTTCATCTTATTTTTGAAATAAATTATTTTCTCATTTGATTTAAAATTAAAATATTTAAAATATTATCTTTAATTTTCATATAAAACTATAAAAATAAAATAAATAATACCATGCTAATAAAATTAAAATAATAAAATAACAATTTTCAAAAATAAAAATATATTATTATAAAAATAATTATATTTATTACTTAATTTTTACTAATATATCTAACGGTTTTAAAATATAAATTCAATCCTTATAAGATCATAAATACTTAACTTTTTTTTATCAAACACATTGGTATTTAGCTATTAGGAATTAATTGAATATAAACATTATCAAAATAATAAAAAAGATATTTAAAGATAATAAAATTATTTTATGAATTAATTGCACCATATGTTTTCAAATTATGACTCTCATTTTAAGTTAATCTTTAAATTTTATAAGATTCTAATTACATTTCAAAACTATAAATTTTATATATCAATCAAGTCTTTTTATTATTGAAAACTTAATCATTAGATGACACGTAAAATTTTATATGACATAATTTAAAATAAAAATTAAAAAAATAGTAAAATATTGCTACAGAACTTTTAAAATTAAAAACTAAAAATAACGTATACCAAAGAGAAAGAGTGAAGGATAGTTTTTATTAAAGCTCTGAAAAACTCAAAATTAAAATTTTTACAACATTCATTTTTACAATATTCAATTTTTTAATTTTTTTAAATTTAAATTATGTGGCATAAGATATAACATTTCATTTAAATGTTAAATTAATAATAAAATAATTTTATTAATATAATATTGATAGTTTAATAATATAATTTAAAATTTTAAAGTTTAAGCATCAGTTTAGAACGAGTGTCATACTGTCTGTGAGTCTATGAGTACTTTTGGTTGAACTAACTCTTTTATTTCTTAAAACTAATATCTTTTTCTGGTACAAACTAAAAACTAATTTTAAACTGCCGAAGGTGTTTTCTTTTCTTTTATCAAACAAAGTAAAAGAAGTATTAATCCTCTTTAACATTGCGGCGAAAAGTGCTGTTTTGGATTTGTGACATCGATGACACCGATCAAATGCGAAGAATACAATAGTAAACACTTTTGTTTATTATCTGTAGGTGGGTGATCGTCTTGTTCCTCCGGTGTTAAAGGATGTCACAGAAGCTGTCTCGGCCGTCCACCAAACGGTTCATGGAGTGGTCGGTGATGTGGCTGCCGAGGTCCATAGTCATGGAATTATCAACCCTATATTATCGGACGCCATTTCCGCCGCCCATGGTGTGGCTACTGAGCTCCAGCATGCTGGAACGGTGAGCACTGCTACCTCCAAAATCCTTTTTTCTTTTTATTCATTTGCGTTTTCCTGTGATTAAACTATGAATTCAAGACAAAATGAGAAACAAATTTAAGTTTTTTGAGTATCCCAAAGGCTTTTTGTTAAGTGATTGGGTGATGTTTTTATCGTGTGGTTAGCCGACCCTTTTATGTTCTTAGCTTCTTAGTCGCCGCCGTGAATCTAATCGGCCGCCGTATACTATAAAGAGACGTCTTTTGTTCTCTTTTTCTCTCCCACAATTCAATGCTGCAACGAAAGCAATGTATCCTTTCTTTGATATATTAACTTTTTCCGACTGTCTCAAACCCAATGGCTTGTCTCATGGTTTTAGGAGATTTCAACTTCTTAGAAGGGATGGTATTTCCATTATTTATATGTGCGTATATTTGTATTGTTGGTACTATGATATTGATATACCGTTGAAAATTTGTAATTTCAAAGCCTTTTGGAACAGTTAAATCTTCGGCGAAGTTTGTGTTTGAGTTAGAAAACTGTGGATTTAAACTGAAATTACAAAACCTTTTAGCTCGAAGGTTTGATTAATAAAGAGTATCCTAAAATTTGATGATGTCTAGCAAATGAAAGGAGATACAACAATTCTTCTTCCTCATCTTCTTCTTATAATTGCCGGTTAGTGAATCTGGGACTAACATTGATGGTTTGTCCTTCCAATTGTCTAGGATGTCTCATCTGAAGTTATCTCGGCTGCACAAATTTCTCCAGGAGCAGCTGGGGGAGGGTCTCCTCAGGTTCAGCATTCTGGACTATTGGGCACTGCCTCTGGATTCATCAAGCAGATCTCTTCCGATGCCATCTCGGCTGCCCAATTGTCCCCAGGAGTGTTCAAGGGAGGGTCTCCTCAGGCTCAGCCTTCTGGACTGTTGGGTACTGCATCTGGATTCATCAATCAGGTCTCATCCGATGCCATCTCGGTTGCCCAAATGTCTCCAGGAGGGTCTGGGGAATGGTCTCCTCAGGCTCAGAATTCTGGACTGTTGGGCACTACCTCTGGGTTCATCAAGCAGGTCTCATCTGATGCCATCTCGACTGCCCAAAGCTCTCCAGGACTGGCTACTCAGGCCCAGCATTCTGGACTGTTCGGTGCTGCCTCTGGATTGATCAAGCAGGTCTCATCTGATGCCATCTCAGCTGCCCATAATGTGGCTACTGATGTCCAGCATGCTGGACTGGTGAGCTCTAACTCCAGAATTCTTTTCTTTGCATTTTCTCTCTTTTCATGTGGCTGAGAATCTAGTATAAACTATGAATGCAAGACAAAATGAGAAGCAAATTTTATTTTTTGAGCATTACGAAGGCTTATAAAATGATTGGGTGATATTTACATCAAATGACACTTTTCTTTGGTGTTTCTTAAAGGGCTGCTAGTGTACTCCATCGTGCACTGCCTATATGAAAAATCCTCTTTTTCCTCCTCTCTCTCACAATTCAACACCACAATGAAAGCAATATATCCTTGTTTACTTCAATTTCTTAAAGAAAAGCAAAACTTCCTCAAATTTCAAAAAGCGTTCTGTTGGGGTCAAAGGAGACTCCCAAGTTTTTACATGGATTGGTATTTTCATTAACATTTCTCTTTTACTTTTTATTTATTTTTCTATTGTTGTGTAATCAAAATTTGAATTGTGATATTTAAAAAGCCATTTAAATATTTGGATTTGAAGTCATTAATTGTTGGGAAAGTTTGTGCTTGAGTTGCAAAATTGTGGTTTTAAAAGAACATTTTAGCTCAAATGTATGATTCACACAGAGACCCTAAGATTAATGATGTTTAGCAAATGAAAGGAGATTCAATAATTCTTCTTTGTTCTTATTTCAGATTGGTGAATCTCTATCTAATATTGATCAACTTGCTCCTCCAGTCATCAAGAACGTTTCATCCAAAGCCATCTCGGCTGTCCAAAATGTTCCAGGAGTGGCTACTGAGGTTGGGAATGGTGGATTGCTGAACACTGCGACAGGATTCTTCAAGCAGGTCTCGTCTGATGCTATCTCAGCTGCCCAAGTTGTGGCTACTGAGGTCCATCATGTTGGAGCGGTGAGTGCTACCTCAAGAGTTCAATTCATTTCATTTCCATGGCTACAAATTGTATAAAACTATGAATCTAAGGCAATATGAGGAATGATTTTAATTTTTAAGCGTACAAAAAGTAAAAAATGATTAGGAGATTCAAGGATTCTTTCTGCATTTTGCAGACTGGTGAGTCTCTGGCTAAGATCGATAATCTTGTCCCTTCAGTCATCAAGCAGGTCTCATCTGATGCTATCTCAGCCAATCAAAAGGTTGCCGGAGTGGCTACTGGATTAGGTTCTCTCGTTCAGCATGGTGGAATTTTGAGCACTGCCCCTGAACTCATCAAGGATGTCTCGTCCCAAGCCATCTCGGCTGCCCAAGGTGTTGTTAGTGAGTTGAAGCATGGTGGAGTGGTGAGCACTGTCTCAGGATTTCTTTACTTTGCAGTTTCTTTCATGTCCCTTGGTTAAAATATAGTGTAAAACTATCATTCTTGACAGAGCGATAAATTTAATTTTTCTGAGCATCTTCAAAGGCTTCAAACCCAGTGGTTTCTGTTATGGCTAAAGGAGACTACAATATCTTACACGACTTTGTTTTTTACTATATAATTAAACATTTCTCCTATAGTTGGGGCTTCTTCTTTAAACTGCTTAGTTGATATACATTTAATTTCTTTTTTGTTATTGGAATTTGAAGGTTAAAGAAGAAACTGAGAAGCTGAAATACTTGGCATTTCTGCAACTAGCCATCATCCATGTGATTTTGTGGTTTGGTAACCTCTATACGAAGCTGAAGCAAATGTCAGGACCATTGAAGCCTGTTATTGAGATAACTGAGAGAATGGTTAAAACCGTGCTTGGACCTATTTTCAAGACGTTCTTTGATTCCCTTTACGACCTATTCAAATTTGCTGATGACTGGGTAAAGTCTTTTTTCATTAAATTTGGCTTCTTATTTGGTAAAAATTTGACAAGCAAGGGAAATAAGTAAGAGCAGTAACAATATTTGATATTCTGGGTTGGCGGGGTGCTGTGGGATAGTTGTGATACTGGAAATGCAATCGAAAATTTATGATTTCCAAACCCTTTAGAAAAGTTACTTTCTTTACCAAAATATTGCTTCTTTTTAATGGTCGGGATTGTCGGGAATGTTTGTGCTCAAGTTGCAAAACTGTGGTTTAATGGAAACTAAAGTATTTTTAGCTCAAATGTCCGATTGATGTATAACATCCTACGGTTGATGATGTTTATTGTAGATTGGTGAATTTGTGACTAAGATTGATGGTATTCTCCCTCCAGTCATCAATCAGGCTATATCTAAAGTCACCTCGGCTGCCAATAATGCTTTAGGACTGATTTTTGATGTGCCTACTACTGAGGTCCAGAGTACTGGAGTGAAAAGAAACTCCTCTAGATTCCTCAAGCAGATCTCATCCGGAGCCATCTTGGTTGTTGAAGGTGTGGCTAATCAGGTCCAGAATTCCGGATTGGTGAGTTCTGCCCCAAGAATTCTTCTCTTTGCATTTTCTTATGGCATTTTTCATCTAGTGTGTATCTTTTTATTTATTTTTCTTCCGTTGGGTAATCAATCGAAGTGTCAGTAATTTTTTTTTCTTTACTGATTATTTAACGTATGTTTTTCTTTTTATTGATGGGGTTTTGAAGATTCCTGAAGATCTGCAAGTGCTGAAGTACTTAAAGTACTTAAAATACTTTGTAACCGTGCAAGCTGCAGTTCTCCGTGCAGTCAAATTCTACTTTGAAGTTAAGAAAAAGTTGGGCCCATTAAGGCCTGTCATCGACTTTGTTGAGCGAGTGGCTATTAGTGTGTATCAAACCTTTTTTGCGGAAATGGTTAAGAGCCTGTTTAGATGGGTCCTCATAAACTTATTTGGTGTCCCTGCTGGAGTTTTCGATATAATTGACAAGGTAATGCTTGTTCCATTCTTTTATTGGGTATAATATTTGACAAGCAAAGGCAATAAGAAAAGCAACAGTAATAACTTGAATTGTTATCTGTGTCGGTGGAGGCTGCGAGACAATTGTGATATCGAAAATGTTAATAAAAATTTGGATTTCTAAATTCTTAACTATTTGGATTGTTAATTTCTTTAACTAAAATTGCGTTTTTATATCGTTTGTGGAAGTTTACGGTTGAGTTGCAAAACTGTGATTTTGACAGAAATTACGGAGCCTTTTAGCTCGAATGATTATGTCTATCAAACAAACAGAGATTCGAGAAATCATATTTTGTTCTTATTGCAGGTTGGAGGTGATTTGAGTAAGCTTGGCGATTTGAGTAAGCGCGGAGATTTGTGCATGCTTGGCGATTTCAGTACGCTTGGAGGATTGAGTAAGCTCGGTGATCTCTCGGCTGTCCAAAGTCTTCCAGGAGTGGGAGGTTTGGCTACTGAGTTGCAAGGCACTGGATTGCTGAGCTCTGCCTCGGGACTCCTCAAGCAGGTCTCGTCCAACGCCATCCCAGGCGCTCAAATGGATGCTGATGTCCAGCATGCTGGAGCGGTAAGCATTACCTCGAGAATCCTTCCCTTTGCATTTCGTCGGCTAACAACTTAGTGTAAAACTATGAATTCAGGACGAAATGCGAGTATACCACGACTGATAATGTCTAGCAAATGGAATGATGTTCAAGAGTTATTTATTTTTTTATTGTAGGTTGAAGCCACGACCAAGATCGATAGTCTTATCTCTCCTCTCTTCAAGCGTTCATCCGAAGTTACCTCAGTTGCCCAAAAGACTTTAGGAATGGCCACTGGTGGCACTACCGAGGCCCAGCATACCGGACTGGTGGGTTCCGCCACAGGATTCATCAAGCAGATCTCATCCGGAGCCATCTCAGCCGCCCAAAAGGCTCCCGGGGTAGCTCAAGGTCTGGCTAATGCTGGAGTATGGAACACCGGATCCCTCACACAACTTGCATCCGAACCCATCGCAGCCGCCCAAATGCTTGCTGAGGTCCAACATTCCAGAGTGGTGAAGGGCGCCTCAACATTGGCAAAATCAGTCTTCACCGTGGTCGAGCCAACAGTTGAAAAATGTGCTGTTTCGATTTGGCAGACACTGAACAAAATCCCTCTCTTCCCACAAGTAGCTTCGGTAGTTGTTCCAGCAGCCGCCTTTTTCACCGACAAGTATAACCAGACGGTGGCTACCGGTGCCGAGAAGGGTTACAAGGTTGCCTCGATTTTGCCATTGGTTCCTGCCCAGAAGATCGCCAAGGTGTTCAGTGAAGGGAAATCTGATTAGTTTACACGATGATTATATTGTAATATATATAGATATAGAGACATCTCGTGTGGGGGATATATATCCATCTATGGATTCGGATTTTCACCTATCAATAACTTATTTTCTCCATTTTGTTTTTGTTTGTTTGTGCTTTTTCATTTAAATTATTAGGCTTGTTTTTATGGTAAAATTTAGTTTTATCTATTTATAAATTTCATAGTTTCTTTCTCTTCTATCTATCTATATTTTTTTAGTTATTCACTAGAATAATTATGATTTGAAAGTTGATCCAAGATAAATATTCGAATCTATTATGACAAATCTATGAAGTGCTCAATGAGCTTTTTTAATATTGTAAAACCTTTTTTAAATTTTATTTATAATCGTGCAAAATCCATTTTTTTGTGCAATGAAATTTTTTTAAATCAATATTTAAATAAAAAATGAGAAAAGAAATAATAATAAAACCTTGATGATGCCATATAAGATTTATATATCTTTTTAATCAGCAACATTAAAGAGAGAGAATAATTTTCAAAGAAAAACAAATTGATAATCTATTTAACAAGTTTCAAGTCACTAACATAATTTCTTAATTTCTCACCTGAATAGATTAAACTATTATAATCTCCTCATTTTTATCTTTTAACTACAGTAATTGATTTAAAAAGAATTCAAGGACATCCAACTATAACAAAATCTTACCTTAGCATTATCAATAAATTGGTAAAACAGTGATTTTTTTAAGTACCAATAAATACAAAATCGAGAATTGAGATATAATTTAAAAGCCCAACCCTAAATAAGCCTTTAAGTATTAGATTAGACCCCCCAAAAGCCCAAATCCAAATCCAACTAATGGATGTTTCGTGCTATCATAGACCCGACCCGACCCGCTTGACAAACTGAACTACTTCCAGTCTCCAGATATTGAACTCGAAAGACAGAAGCTCTTTCCTCTGCCTCTAAAACTCCTCACAATAGTTCTAAGAAAAAAGAAAAAAAACCAAAAATTCAAATATACAGAAACCATGTCGTGTTTTTTACAGGCGCCAGTGGCTCACACAATCCTGTCTTCAGCTTCTTCATGTCGAACTGTTCCAAGAACAAAGGCTTTGAAACTTAGTTGTGGAGCTTTGGGTGCCAAAAACGCCGCCAAAATCCCCATGCCTCCGATAAACCCTAAGGACCCTTTTCTTTCAAAGCTTGCCTCCGTTGCCTCTTCTTCCCCCGAAGCGCTTCTTAATAGCTCGGCTAATCCCGATACGCCGCCGTTTTTGGACTTGTTTGAGTCCCCCAAGCTTATGGCCACTCCTGCTCAAGTAAGCTCTGTTTTTTATTTCAAATTTTCTTTAATCGTATGAACTTTGAATTGTTTTGAATGGAATTATATAAAAAAATATAATGAATTAATTTAGGTTTTATTTAGGAACTTGGATCTCAAAAGATGTAAATTGTATAATAGAACATGTATAATAAATGTAATATTAATGATTATTGATGGTTATTTTTCAATTTTATTTGAAATTCATGTTCTTATACCTTTCCTAGCATAATCATATTGAATGTAATTTATAGAACTTTGAAAAGTTCTGAATGGAATAAGAGAAGATTTTAATTAATTAATTTTGGTTGTTTTTGGGGACTTGGATTTCAAAACACGTAAATTGTATAATAGATCATGTATAAATATGGTATTAATGACTATTCATTGTTATTTTTCCAAATTATTTGAAATTCCTATAAATTTTTGTGATTTTGAAGTAATAATATTGAATCTTAACTAATTTATAAATAAAAAATGAAATCCAAATTTCGACGTCTTGTTTCCAGACAGAGTATTAGGCTTTTTAATTTTAATGATTGAATTTGTATTGACTGAACTTATGTGATTAATCATTCATCGAAACTGAATTAGGTGGAAAGATCAGTGTCATACAATGAGCACAGGCCAAGAAGCCCTCCACCGGACTTACCTTCATTGCTTCTTAATGGTAGAATAGTTTACATTGGCATGCCGGTAAGTGTTCCTGAATTCCGATTTGAGGGGGGGATGGGGTTAATTTTATAATTTATAAATGTTTTCTTCTGCATTTGCTTAATTAATTAGAAATTAATTGTATAAAATTGCAAAACAAGGTGGATAGCTTCAATGGTTGTTTTTGGGCAATTATTTAGCACTCATATGGTCCTAGTTTTTATGTTCTTGCAAATTTCTTCATGTTTTGAGGTGACCATTTCCCGGAAATTCTTGCTCCCATGGGACCTTTGTATCTATATGCTTTAAGATCTTGATTCATGGATCTCTTGGTCCAAGAAATAAAAATGGAGGATTCAACATTTCTTCCGACTCTTTTTCAAATTTGAGAATGTTGGTTGATCCTTTATTTCATTATAGTTCCATGATTCGGAGTATCATTTCCTAATTCCTACTGTTACATTATTACTGTAACCTGTTCAGATGGTTTAACTGTTTTTTGTCTTTCAGCTCGTGCCTGCAGTTACAGAGCTTGTAGTTGCAGAATTAATGTATCTTCAGTGGATGGATCCCAAGCAACCGATATATCTTTACATAAATTCTACCGGAACAACTCGTGATGATGGTGAAACGGTGAGTGTTTGTATATGGTACCTTTAAATTTACTCATGAAGAGGCGTGCTATTCAAGATGAAATTCGTTCTGTATTTCATAACTTCCGGAGATGTTAGAATCATAGGTTAGTTCTATCAAATAAGACAAAAAGCACGTCACCTTGAGTTAAAATTCAGGTTTTCACGGTCGTTTGCATAGATTCAGTGTATGATAAACCTGCAAACACTGTATATGAGCCTTAATGGCCTCTGAACCGTAAACAATAGCATCTTCATTCTCCATTGTGGTATTTCTTCTGCTTCCTATATGTGTGCTGGTGTGGGTTTTCTTTATGGTCCATATTTACATGATTTAAAGCTGTTATACCACAGGTTGGAATGGAGACAGAAGGTTTTGCCATCTATGATGCACTTATGCAATTACAAAATGAGGTGAATTTTTGTTCCTTCCATTTTCTCTGTCTTGATAAGAAATGTTTTATTTGGATGTCTCAAATTTTATTATCTTTGTTCAATAACGAGAGTTTACTTTTTCTTTGTTCGTGGTATTCCTTAATAACTTGGTAAAGTTGATGACCATACAGATACATACGGTCGCTGTTGGGGCTGCGATAGGTCAGGCTTGTCTTTTACTTTCAGCAGGAACCAAGGGTAAACGGTTTATGATGCCTCATGCCAAAGGTGCGAGATAGTTATCTTGTCTGTGATTCTAAACTTTTATCGACTCTCTTCTATGTTGCAATCTTTTCAAATACAACCTCTCGAGTGTTTCCTTGTATTCTATTTCAGCTATGATCCAACAGCCTCGTGTCCCATCATCGGGGTTGATGCCTGCTAGTGATGTTCTTATACGTGCCAAAGAGGTATCATAAAGCTGCTTATCCTTTATGCTGATTAACAATAATATTTGAATGTAGATTTAAGTTTTCCTTTAAATGTTCGTCATCTTGGGCTTCGGAGGCTTTGATAGCCTCTTTTTGAGGTTGCAACTTTAAAAGCGTAGCTGCAATACCCGACTGAAAATTTTTTTTGCAGGTGATAATAAACAGGGACACACTTGTGGAACTTCTGGCCAAGCACACTGGAAATGTGAGTGTGCTGAATCTATGTTGGTCTTGTTTGTTAAAACAGAATTAAAAAAAAAAACAATAACAAAAGAACTCACCGTATGCCTTTGTATTTCATTAGTCGATAGAGGCGGTAGCCGAGGTGATGAGAAGACCGTTTTATATGGATGCTAACCGAGCTAAAGAGTTTGGGGTCATTGACAAGGTAAGTGCACTTATATGTTTGGCAGTTCATCTTTTTTTTTTTTGAAGTATTCATATCTGTAGTCCGTGTCTGATGCATACCCGAATATGTTACAGGGATATGATTCTCCAAGAATCCTCTAAATATATGAAAAAATCTTATAAACAATAAAGGTTTCCGATTTTCATACCCTTGTTTGAGTAACATAGCTGAGATGTGTGCTTTGGATACAGATCTTGTGGCGTGGTCAGGAAAAGGTAATGGCGGAAGTTGCTTCTCCAGAGGAATGGGACAAGAATGCCGGCATCAAAGTCATGGATGGCTTTTAGTGTCCGGGTGGTGGACACTATCATTGTAAGTGAATTCTCCTTCATTTTCCTTTATGGACGTTTCTTCTACTGCAAAACGAGCTGGTTTCTCTCATAGTGGAGAGATACTAGCATAAAAATTCCGGATGCTCTGTCATATAAGCTTTGGTGGTTTTAACCATATATTCCCCGGGCTGCAGTCTACCGATTTGGGCTGCTTCAACTGTTGATGTTTGTCCATTCCAAAGTTTTAACACTGTTATATCCAATCGTGCTGCAGGAAGTTCATTAGCTAGATCAGGTGTGCCACCTACATAACGTCCATAACAGAGGTCAACTTGTGACTTTTTCCCAGGAGTGCTGAATATGCAGGAACACCATTACTAAATTATTGAACAGAATCACACTAATACATTTAAGCCTGGAATGGGTTGCAGGTTGATGGCATATCTAATGAAAATAGGAAGATGGTTTTTTTTTTTTTTTTTTTTTTTAGGTTTTTGGGTCAAATTCTGTATAATCTTACTGATTGTTGATAATTTTAGCATTGTCTGGTGACTGTTGAGCATTGTAAAAACCGGTTCGCGACCGAAAACACTGCCCACGATCATTATTGCTACATTTGAATGATTGCATCAAAGGTAAACCCTCTTGATATGTGGAAAAAATTGCATTGCTTTGGATTATTTAGGTAAAAGTATTATGGAGGCCTTTGAATTAAGAGTAAGATTGTATTTTGTTCTCTTTATTAAAAAATGAGTAAATTAATCTTGTATGTTAAATTTAAGAGCAAATCAATCTTTTAAATTAAAATTTTCATTTATTTTTACAATGGAATGTCTAGATAGTTACATATGATGTACATGGATTAATTTTAATAGTAAAAATAGAAGTTTTTAACAGAGATTAATTTGTTTTTTGAATTAATGTATAAGAATTAATTTATTCATTTTTTTTGAATGGAAGGGAAAAATATTATTTAACTTTTGGTACAAAGACTTTTATGGTATTTTCGTTTCAGTTTTGGAGAGGAAAAACGTTGTGATTAATATATCTTATAAAATACTTTCCAACATTTAACAAGCCAATTTTTATGTGAGCACCCTCTTCACTATCACAAAAAACCTATGCTTTGCTCCACAGCTGTTGCTGCCCTCTTTGGTCGTCGCTTGATTTCGCCAATGTCTCGGGCTTCGACGTAGTTGACGTGAGATCTATTCTTCATATCTGCGTCCTAACTCTTAAGGTTAGGAGGAGCCTCTCTCTCACTGCCAGTCTGTTGACTTTCGATCGTTGATATTGTTTAATCCGAGGTGTTTGATGGCTTAGATCTCTGGCTGAAGATCTTGAGTGATTGTATTTAGGTTTTCATTTTGATTATTTCCATGGTGGTTGGATTCGGGAGTGAAGCCAATTTATTTGTTGGTAGAATTAAATTGTACATTTTTTACTATGTATAATAAAAATGCAGTTTCATCATTTTAATAGATTATATTTTTATAATTTTTAAATAATTGAATTAAAATTTTATCATTTTATAAGGTTAAAATATAATTTTATAATTATTAATTTAAAATTTTATAAATTATAAAGGAATTTAAATGAAAAAAAATTTCATTTTAAAAGGAATTAGGCCATTGCCAACCTCTTGACTTAACTACTAATCGGATCTAAGGTCTTGGAACTATCGTTCACCATCCATGGTTTTGTCCTAGTGTTGGATTTTGATCAATTTTTTTTATACAAAGGGGACAAGCAATTAGAATATTAGTTTTTTGTTGGCCCAAGGTTTAAGTTATAATTTGGTGTCATGTGGTGATTGTCATGATGCTCGAGTTTTACGATAACTCATTTATTGTTAAATCTTTATAGACTTATGATCTAATGAGTTCAAATTTCTGTGGAAACTCGATTTTATTTGAAGTTTTATTGCATATTTCATTTTAGATTAAAGATATTTTCATTGTCACGAAAGCGAAAAAAATTATATATTAACTCATTACATCAAATTTTTTTCTTGATGAATGAGAACGTCGTACGATTGAGAGAATCATAATAAGAAGTTTGAAATCTCTGTTTGTTCTCTTTTGCGGCAAGGAAACCTGATTTAAACCATGGAGATTTGTTTTCATCATGATAAAAGTTTAGGTTATCTTTCTTTTTGAAAATATATTTGGTTCAAGGCTGAGATCCTCAATTGTTTTCTCCATTATCTGTAATAGAGTTTGTGGTTTTATTGACCTTTTGTTTTTATGAGAGATTTGTCCTTATTTACTTATAATATATATTTTATGAAATTGAAATGAATATTAGATGAATTTTTAAAAAAATAATATTTATAGATTTTGTCTCACTCATTATATGAGTGAAACAAAAACATGATATTAAAGTTATATTGATAAAAAAAATAAAAAATTATGTTAAAGGTAAAATGGAAAAATGTTTATGGTTAAACATTTTTTAGACTTAGGTTCAGTATTTATACATTTAATTTTTTCCTATAAAAATGATAAAAAATGTATTAAATAGTTTTTGATCATATCTGTTATTTTTTTTAAATATTTAAAATTATCTATAGCATTTTTTCAACTCATAAATAGGAGAATAATGTATTCCAACGCATTCGAGCTCACGTTCTCCTATACTAGTAACAATACACATCTCAATCGAGTTAAGTCTTGTAACCCCCTTTATTTGGCCCAAAAATTATGACTGGATCCAGAAGGTTATTTCTGTAATTATATCGTCATGCAATCCGATAAACCACAATCATCCACACACACACACACACATATATATGTGTTACAATCTCCCAATAAAATAAAATAAAATGTAAACGAAATCCCAATATAAAATAAAGAAATAAAATAATTTTATAAATATGTCTCCGGATACCAAGTCACCTATGTCTCGAGTATCTATAAAGAAACTGTAGGGAAATGAGCTAAAAAGCCCAATGTGTCTCTAAGGTACATACAACCTAATATGTATAATATCACAACAATTATAATGCAAAAAGTAACCACAAATCATGTTACAATCACATGCACAATGTAATTCACCCATACTCCAACACACTAACACAGTGAAAAGGTTCCCTAAAACCCTTTCCAACCAATCGTCACTAATCGCAGTGTGATTTTAATATCAATCGTTTAAAAGGATGATAACCACGTCTTCCACCATACAATCCCAACCCATGAACACATAGTGGTATGATCACATAACTATCTCAATTTTAGTCTCAGTCTCAATCTTATAGTATTTCTCATATATCACAGTGCACAGTAGAATAATCACAATAATTTAAATCAGCAACAAGTCTTGTATATACGCATGACAATATCAACATGCTTTACACAGTTCAACCTCAATCATACTATCTTCACATTACAATATAATCATCACAATAACAATATACCTCAACATAACATGTAATCACATATGACACAACATCTCATACAATAGGTTATGTTACAGTTAGAAACACACTTCTACGAAGCAGAAACTCTAACTACAAGGAGGTCGTCCACCACGCACTGATCAAGTACCCGGTCTAACATGATTAGATCTTACAAACACAAACTAAATATTAATAATATTCCTAAGCCACCAATTAAACACAAAACTAACTAAAATAACTCACGTGTAACTCTCGAAACCGATGCAAGAGTAGGTTGCACAGGTGGAGGAGGAGGTAAATTGTCATCCTCGGAGTCGTGATCACCTAAACACAAATATCTCACATTAGATTTTCCAAATTAAATCTCTGAATAACTCTAAGTACATATTTAAAGATAAAACAGTCAAAACGAGGCTCTAGGGTTAGAATTTGATAAAATGGACGGCGAAAATAGACTCAGAACGTTGAAAATGGTAGGGTTTCTTGGAAAAAGTCAATAATCAACTTAAAAAGTCAACGATTAATGGTCAATGGTCTGGGTCGGGTTCGATCAATGGGTTCAGGTCGGGTTTGGTCAATGGGTTCGGGTTGGGTCGATTGGGTTCACATAGTTTGGGTGTTGGGTTTGATTGAATTTGGACTTAAGGTTATTGGCTTGGTTTTGGGTAATAAGGGTTTGAGCTAAGGTATTTTAGGGTTTAATTTTTAACATAACATAAAAGGGAAAAAATTAAGGTTTCGTTTCCCTTTAAATCAGTACTGTCAACACCTCCACCACTGTAATCGATGTCCGACTGTCGAGATCAACATGCAAACAACCCCAAATCAAGCCAAAACATGATTTTAACAACTTACTAAGGTTCAAAACGGCGAAGAGACGACGAACTACGGTGGAGCTCGCGGTGGGGAGAAGAATCGAATGATTAAAGGCAACAAATTCCTCCAACGACGACGACGATGGTGGTTTTGGAGGGTAGATTTTGACCGTGCAAACACAAGGAAAGGAAGATGAGGGCGGTGACAAGCACAAACAGTGAACGGTCAGAGTTTAGAGGTTGAACAAAAAATGAGTAAGGGAGAGGTTGAGAGAAACGACAGAGGTGGGCTGCAAAAAATGGGGGAAGAAGGGTTAACAAGGTTTAAATACCCAACAAAATAGTCATTTACTCGGAGGTCCTTTGGCAACACTAGGGTTTCTAATTTGACTCAGAAACTTTACACGTATTCCAATTTGGTCCCAAAATAAAATTGGAGTGTTACAAGACTCAATCAACTTATATGATAGCTAAAAGAGTTGACGTTGAAGTGATTTATGACATAATCTCAATAAAACAATTTATAGATAGATACTTGCTTCTTATATAATTTTTACGTCGATGGATTAATGAAAAAGGTTGAAGGTACAATAATCTTATATTTGAGTCTCATATATATAAACTATGTGAATACATTTCAATGATTAGTTTAATCGTGTTTTATAATGTTATAAATATTTTTATATGAATTATTACTTATAATTTAAAAAAGATTCAAATATGCTATAAGTCTTTACACTCTTTGTAAATTTAGAATTTAGATATCTACTTCTTAGTTTTCAAAATTTAGGTCTAATTGCTAACACTGTTAAAATTATTTTGTTAAATCAGGTTCATTTAAATGTCATTAACTACGTTGTTACCAAGTGAGTTTTTTTTTAATTTCAAAATGTCACCAACAAATTTAACAAAAAAAGTTAACAATGTTACCAATTGGACTTGAACTTTGAAATCTGAAAAATAGAGGGACTATTCCTTAAAAAAGAAAAGTATAGGGACTAAATTCCTGAAAATAAAAGTAAATGGACTAAATTTGAAAATTGGAAGAGTTTAGGGACCTATGGCAGATTTTAACCTAAAAAAACTTGTAAGTCAACAAACGACGACGTATAGTTTTTGTCCTTGTTCTGAACGACGACGTGTAATGTGGACAACAACATAGTGGCGGAAACCAGAAAACCAGAAAGAAAAAGCCTCTTACTCGTTCTCCTCTCTCTTTCGCTTGTGCTCTCTTTCATTTTTCCATTGCTCCTTCCAATCAAATACTAATCCCTTTGTTTTTTTTTTCCCTCTCTTTAAAATTTGATTTTTACAGAGCACGAAAAGTAAAAAGTTATGGCGGAAGAAGAAGAAACAGAGCTGAGCGATGATCAAAAGAAAGGAATCGCCAAATGGTTCCTCGTAAACGCTCCCGCTGGAGAAATCCAATATGTCTCCAAAGGTTTTTCATTCCATGTTGATTTAGCCTCGCCATTGCCGTTCCTTTCTTTTTTAAAAATATTTTTCTTTTCTGATCGATGAGTTTGATGATTGATGAATTAGTTATACTCTTTATTTTGTTTTGTTTTTTAAATTCTTGTTTGATTTTGGATCGGAAAATTTGAATTTCGGTATATCTTCTTGATTATTTTATTTATTTTTATGTTTTGCAGATTTAAAATTGGTTTTGAATGATGATGATGTATATAATGAGGCGGCATCGGAGGCGTTTCCCGTTTACAACAAATCTCACCTCATTTCCCTCAAACTGCCTGGTGGATTCGGAGATGTAAGTCTTGTAAATCCTTAATTTTTTCTTATTCTTTATAATAATTTGAATATCAATGCTTTTTTTAATTGATTAGCTCAAATTTCTAGCAATATTTAGACATTTCCGCTGGTTAGATTTTCAGAAACGTGAGCGGATTTTAGTTCATGCATTATTGTTTTGAAGAGCGACATTTGTTTTCGAATTGTGCATGCTTTACCTATGTTACTTGGATCTGATACACTTATGTTCGTTTTTTTTCAAGATTTTCATATGCTTTAAGGATATGAATACGATATGGATATTTCTAGAAAGAAGTGAAGAGTCGGAGTAATATAGTGTCTCGTAGTGTAGTTTTAGTTGGATTATTTGCGAGCTTGTCTTGGTAAGTGTCATAAGGCTAGCTTTCAAGATTTATATGCCATTTAAGAGTATATTTGCTTTCTGCTTTATCGGCAATGTGTACCGATCATTGTATTTTAAGATGCTTCATTTCTATCATTTTCCAGTTAGGATATTGGGCTCTTTTTTCACTCGGTGATGGTACATAACTCATCTGATTAACTCAATTTTTCATTTTGACTTGTTACTCTTACCAAATTTCAGTCTGTTTGTTGATATGCTAGTTTCATTGGATTTGGTTATAAAACAATTCTAATTATTGCGCTATTTTTTCTTTTATCGGATTTCAGGTGTTGGTTACATCATATGGGGAGCTTCAGGATAACGAGTATCTAGACCCCAAGACTGCCCAAGTTGCCATAGTCGACCATGTCAAACAGGTACCTTTTAGCCTTATGAATGCATCTTGTGATTTTAAATTTTTATTGCCATACAAAGCTGAAATCCTTTCCTGAAATAGAAAATTTTAGCAGCAAGTAGATTATAGGTTAGTTTTCCTCCTGTTGATGTGCTGTTTCTTAGCGTATTAATTCGTATCTGTTGATTTAAATGTTTATATCCTGATGTCCTAAATGGTTTAGGCTTGTACAAGGGTGAGACCTGCTACTGATGAGGAGCTTCCTTCTCTATATGTTGAGGAATACCGGTATGTGTTACGACTCTGATGTACTGATATTATTCTTAATTGGTTCCTTATAAGATATTACGAGCATTTTTATCTGTAAAATTTAATATAGTTGACATTATTAATTGGGATCATTAGATTTCAAGTGCCCATTTTCTCCATTGGCTGGTTTCTGATTAGAATCTCCTTTGATCTAATTTATTCCATGTTTGCTATCACCAGCTAGCCCAAATTGGCAAAATCCTATGTGTCAAGTTCCTACTGACATGTACCTCTTTGTTACTATTAATCCTTACCTACTTGATAGAGACGGAATAAATTTCTATATTCACTCTGTTCTAAGGTTTATGGCTTAGCATGTGGGCTTTGGCTCTTGCGCAATTGTATTTAATTGTGGCTGTCCTACAATTCTTTCCTGGGTTCTGACTGACTCCATACCTCAGGACTGTCCTGGGAACCATAAACTTGCTTGTTTTGTTGCCAACAAGTAAAAAGTTCAATAAGTTTTCACATTAAGGATATAGTGTCCATTCTATCACGGTTTTCATTGTCATTGCTCAAACAAGCATGCATCATGAAGAGAGAAGAATCGTTAATTTCTCTTTTGAAAAACTCAGCAAAAATCAATGATTGTATATGGCTAGGATTAGGGCACTTTTCTTTGTGCAATACTTCAATTACTAGATGTAATTAATTCCCCCCCTTTTTTTCAGCTATGCTCTAGAAGCAGAAATACTGAAGTATGTTGCTGAAACTTATCCAAAAGGTTCTTGTTCAGTCTACTGTACTAATGGAAAAGATGTGGAGGAACCTGGATCTGATTTTGACCTTGTTGTGGTGATTGCCGCCGCTCGACTTAGCCCCCACAATTTTTGGTGCGTGAGATTTGTTAGACCACAATGTAGCAGTAACTTTTCTAGTGATTGCTTGATTGTATAATCGATTAGCTATATGGTTACTGCCTATTAGTGGATTGGTGTTGGTCACATCGACACGTGGCAATTTATCTTCTAATAAGACTCTTTTCATATTGTTTAGCAATGGAAGTTGGCGAACAATATGGAACATAGAGTTCAAAGATGATGCTCAAATGGTGGAATTAAATGGCAAATTGCAGGTATTTCAATATTTCTTATGATGCCATGCATGGTGGCATATTGGTTACCCCTTTTCATCTTGAGTTTTGGATCTGAATACATACTAAGTTACATAAAGCTACAATAGGTCGGTTCTTTCTCTTCTCAGGTTGGTGCACACTATTTTGAGGAGGGGAATGTGCAATTAGATACAAAACATGAATGTAGAGATTCAACAATGTTTCAGGTTATTAAAATGACCACAATCTCTTTTAATATTGTAGGATCATAGAAGTTTTAGACTTATTAGCATTGAAGTTTTCGATTTTGTTGGCTTATTATATGCTGCTTATGGCTCCTGGTCAGTGTGTTAACAACAAATATTCTGACCTCATGCTACCTATGTTACTTGAACTCATATGCATCAGATAAGGGTATGTTCAATTTTTTCCCAGATTTTCATATATTTGGAGGATCCTTGGATCATGTTTCCACTCATTTCTGCATGTGCATCAGACACATGTACTTCATAAAGTGTGAAGAGCCGAGCAACATGCTACCATGTCATGTTATAATTGTTTTCATATGTTATTACTTACTGTGTTTGTTTCAGTCTCCCGATGATACTGCAATTTCTGTAGCCAATCTCATTTGCCGCCATGAGACAGCATACATGGCATCTCTTGAGGTTGTTTTTGATATATCTGATTAATTTTAAATGCCTGAGTTTTCTAGAATTCTGTACTGATCTTTAAGGCATAATGCAGGAATCGTATTTTAAGTTGTCAGATAACACTTTCAAGGTATATTTTGTTTTGAAAAGTCTTTGAGCTGAAAAGTGTGAGAAAACCTATCTTTTTATTTCCATGTTGCTATTAGATCCAACTTTCGTTTTATTTAAGATATTACTGTATACGGCATGTATTTCAATCATGCTAGTTTATATCATGTTTCATGTAACTATGTGTCTAATCATGTCAAGTTGAGTTTAAGTTGTTAGAACCTGGGGCCTGAACCCGTCTCAAAGTTAGACTTGAGCAAGTTTCACTTTTAAAGCTCGAGCTCCACTCAAGATAAAGATCGAACTGCTCAAGCTCACTTGATTAGGCTTGCTTTGTAGTCAAATAATGAGCTAGGTTCTTATGTTTGAATTTAAGCTCGATTATTTGTGTTGGAGCTCGAGTTTGAAATGCAAAAAAGGTTAAAAGCTCACAAGCTACTTGAGTCAAGCATTATGATCTCAAATTTGGCTTGCTAGATAGCTTGATGTGCTCGACTCAACTATGACCGAGCCAAATTCAATTTTTTTCGAGCCCAATCCGAGTAGCGTACGAGCTATTGATGTTTATCCCTTGATGTTCATTTAAAATATATGTCTAAAGCAATCCCTAGAAAAGCAACTAATGCTCTTAAAAACTTTTATGTGCAATGCAGGATCTTCGGAGGAAACTTCCGGTTACTCGGACCTTATTTCCGTGGCGTAACACTAGGCAATTCAGCCTGAAAAGAGACATATCAGAAGAACTTGAAATTGAGAAGTGACTATACAATATCAAAACGCATTGAAAGCCAATTCCCTTAATGCATAAAATCGAGTTCAACAGGATCCCGGTCACCTGACTGTACTTATTAGAGCAGTTCTAAGAGTTTACAGTTGTTTGTTAGGCTCCCAACAACCATGAATTTTAGAGTTTATCTGTTATTGCAGATTGAGTTCTTATGTGAGAATCTCAATTGCATCATTGTTTACAAGCCATCATGTATTATTATGTATAGCAAGCTTTACTGCGAACACAATTCCTCCTTTATTAAATCTATGTAAGACAAAATATGTATGGATTTACATATACATATGTATATAGCAAGACGCAATATAGGTATAGCTAGTTTAGCAAGTTTTAATTAAAAAAAAAATATATAGGTATAGCAAATTTTAAATAAAAATATACAAAAAAAAAAAACAAATGTAGGTATGGAAAGTTTTTGTTAAAAAATAGAAAAGAATTCCATTGCCGGGAATTGAACCCGGGTCTCTTGGGTGAAAGCCAAGTATCCTAACCACTGGACGACAATGGATTCATGCTGAGGGACAAAACATAATTTTTTAATTTATATTTAAACAAATATATAAATTTGGTCGGATGGGTTGTCAACTTTTTTCAATACATTAAAATGGCTAATATTTAAACAAGCCCATTTACTTTATTATATTTAAATATTTGGTTTGAATGTTTTTAATTTATTAGATTTATATTATGTTTTATGCTAAAAGCATGTATAAGTATATTTATACAAGTATTTGTATATGTTAGTTTTTTCTTATAGGTTAACTTTTAATTTTTAATTTTTATATTTTAATAAATTACAAACATTCAAATAAAATTTGTTTATCATCGGTACATCATTGATAACATGGACTATCATTAATATATACTTTACAATTTGCAGAGGTCATTTGAATGTAATATAAAAATAAAGATTTATATAAATAAATTGATAAGGTTAAAAAAATTAGTTAAAATAATAATTTCATTTTTTTAAGTAGGTTGAAATTATGTATTAATTGAAATAAGACTCAATTTATTTTTTTTTAAAAATATTTAACTGTTATAATTACAACATTTTGCACTCCAAAGCATTAAAACAATATATAAATTTTAAAAGGTAAATTTCTATGAAGGGTCCTTCTACTTTTGAAATGTGTATTTTTAGTCTTCACATCAATTTTTCATGATTTTTGTTAAATAATTTAACATGACTTATTTTTTAAAATATGCAATGATATGAAATTTATATTTTAATAAATATTATATATTTTCTCTTTTTTCTTTCTTTCTTTCTTTTTAAATGTGCAAAAACATTGTTCAATTATAAAAAAAATGGTAAGCATATATGTCATATAATTACATTTGTATCAAATGAACGGAAAAGGGTTGGTTTCAAGACTGAAAATATACATTTTAAAAAGTGAATCAACAAGAAATTATCATGTTATTGTAAAAGAAATAAATTCAACAAAACACACATAGTACAAGAACTATGTACATAAATGGACCTTTTCAAAAATTTGATAAATAAATAAAAATAAAATAAAATATATAAAATAAACAAAAATCAATTTATTTATTTTAGATTTTGAAAAAGTAAGTTCAAGTTTATTAAAAATAATACTTAATAAAACTTAAAATCTTTTACTTTTAAAAATAACTATTAAAAATAACCTAATGAGTGGCTCTAATGGAAAAGAGGATGATGTTTATCTTAGGATACTCAGATTTGAGCACCCGTGTGTGCAAGGTGTGTGCGCTTTGTTAAAAGGTTAAATAGTATGAATAGATAATATCATGTAATCACATTGATGTGTCTTTTTTTTTGAAATATCTATTTTTAAAAAAAATATTTTATTATATTGTATAAGACATTTATCAACCATCTAACCTTACTTGTGAAGTCTAAAATTTTTATTGTCGATATACTAAATATTCACTTTAAAAAATAGTATAAGTTGCAAATTCTTATTCGTATTTGTGGAGTTAAAAATTTGCATCTCTTGTATATCAAATAATAATATTTCTTTATTTTTAAAAATCGAACTTGAAAATCGATTGAATTTTAGCTTAGTTAGTATCTTTGCTATTGTAACAACTAAGAAGACGAGATTTCGAATGCACTTTGTAGAAGCTCAATTTGTCCGGGCCTCTACAACCCAAATTTTATTATTTTATTTATTTATTAAATAAATAAATAAATAAAGAAATAATAAAATTAATAAATATATACAAGCCCAATTTCATAAACCAAGGTTCAAATAGACCCAACTCAAACTTAAGCCTAAACCAAATTAAAATGTCCATTACAAAATAATCCAAATCCATTACATGCCCAATACACTTAAAAAAAACTACTCAAACAAACTCAATTTCACAAACCCTAAAAAAAAACTAAACAAACCCTAGCCTTTTTACTGTCCAGTCGTCGCCGCCGCCAGCTCACCCACACCGCCACCGTCGTCGTCGTCGCCGGTTCCGCCGGATCCGGACTCCACCTCGCACACGTCACCAAAAAAATTCGGAAATTAAGTGTAAAAAAAAAGCTATAAATATAGTAGATGTAAATGTAATTGGTCACACACAAAAAATTATATACAGATGGGGAGATAGATACAAGAAATCAGAGGGAAATACACAGATTTGTGTGAAAATCAATAGAAGTGTAATTATTTTTTTTTCAGTAACCAAGATCATCAATAAAAGTAAGGTATTAACTTTAGATCTATATATTTTTTTCCTAGTTTAAAATACTACTAAAAAGGGATTTTGAGTTTCTTTTTTTGACTTTTTTCACCACCCACGATGGCCATTGACGGGACGTCGGCACCGAGATGAACGGTGGTGAGGCTTCTCAACCCATGATCAGTATGGGAGACTGAAGAAGGAAGGTTTGCTTTGATTTTGAGAGAAGAAAAATGGAGAAAATTGAATTTGATTTGAAAAAGGGGAAAAAATTGGATGAAAAGCTATTTAATTTTGAAGGAAAAAGGGAGAAATTGAATTTAATTTGACAAAGAAAGAAAAATGGGTAAAAAGCCATTCCACCCACGTGAAATTGGCAGGGCATGGCGAAGGTCAATTGTCCTTTTCTTTAAAATGGGGTTATTTTTTCATTAAGTCTTTTTTTCTTTTAATTGCTTCAATTAAATTTTTTTAATTTTTAATTTATCTTTATAATTTCGCCTAACTTTCAATTCAGTCCCTAATTCTAAAATGTCTCAAAAACTATCATGTGTCATTTTTTGGGTTTATCATCTATGAAGGCCTGATTTATTTTAAAATTATTTTTTTGACCCCCCTAAAGTTTTCAAAAATTAAAATTTAACCCCGTTTTAATGTAATTTTTCTCTCTCTTCCAATATGCATAGGTATATTACTTCATTTTATTATATTTTATGTATGTATTTTTTTATTTATGTATACTTGTAAATCCTGTATACACTTTTGCATGACATGTAATTTCTTTTTTTTAAATATACAAATTATTTTAATAAATTAAGGCAATGTCTTTTGTCTCGAGAATTTGAAAAATCATGTTCTAATTCACTGGGTGTGATTTTTCTTTGAATCAAGATAATTGAACATCCTTTTAAGTTTTAAATAGGAGTTTTTTTTTTTTGTGAAAGCTTATCATTTTCGAATATTCAAATTGTTATGTCCTAACTTACTAGATATAATTTTTTCTCGATTAACTTGAAATAACAAGCTTTATTCGGAAACAAAACTTGTTTTCAAAATAAAATAAATTTGACATTCATGCATTTAAGGATCACAATTTAATTTTTTTTTTCGAATTTTTAATTTTCAACAAATAAAATTTTGAATAATCGATTAGGTACCAATTTTGGGGGTGTAAGGGTGCTAATCATTCCTTATGCGTAACCGATTCCCGAACTCGTTTTATGGTTTCAAAGACCAAAATTATTTTAATAAATTATTTTTTTAAAAAATCTCGAAAGGTGACCCAATTACACCTGTTTTAAAAATTATTGGTAGCGACTCCATTTTTATTTTTTAAAATATAAATCGAGACTTATTTTTAAAAAAAAAAATAGTTTTGACACACTTAAATGTATTTTTCTTCCGATTTAAAAATTTACCAAGAGTTATGATGTCTTTATTATAAAAGGATTATTATTTCATACATAATTTAGCTACTTTTATTTACAAGGACTAAGAATCTAACAAGTAACTTTAATTGATACTAAAAAAAAAACAAAAAATAAATACTTATCGATAGATTAAGTTCATTTTTGAAATAAGAAAGGTATAATGATAAGTTTAGTTAATGCTTAAATTTTTTAGTTAAATTTGATTATTAATTTTTTTAAAAAGGCTAAATTATTTTTTAATGAAAATATTATTTAAAACATTAAAATTTAAAAATGTTAGTATGATAACTTGCATGACAGTTCACATCTAATTTAAATTCACATGATACTATTTATCTCATATGTTACGTAAATAGATAATTTAAAAATATAAATTTTTTTTAAAAAAAAAACCATGAAGTACAACCACACAAGTTGTCAAATTAACTATTTAACTTTTTTTAAGATTAATAATAAATATTAATTATTGTTAAAAAAAAATAAAATTTTACTTTTCGTAAAAAAAAACTAAATTTAACTAAAAAAAAATAAAAAAACTTATATCTATTTATTCCTTAACAAAAATCTAACACTTCTGAGTCAAATAATTATCTATTGTTCAACCTATATAATCATTATCGTCAATTAGTACTCTTTTAACTTATTATTATTTTCAGATAAATATTATTATCTCAATTTAAATATATAAAAAATTTCAAAATATAAAAAAATCATATTTTTAAAAAAAAGCATAAAATACACATGTATTTCCATACAAATTGTTAAATTTAAAAATTAACTATTTAATTCCTTTTAAAGATTAATAATCAAAATTAATAATAAAAATTGACTTTTTGTAAAAAAATAAAACTAAATTTAATTAAAAAAATAAAAACTTTATTTATTTATTCCTTGACAACATCTAACACTTCTGAGTCTAATAATTATCTGTTATTAACCTCTATAATCATTATCGTCAATTAATACTCTTTTAACTTAATATTATTTTCAGATAAATATTAATATTTTAAGATTTCTTTTTGTCCAAGATTAGATGAGAATATATATATATATATATATATATAACACATAAATTTACACCCTTTTATTTTCTCTTCGTTCTTCTTGTTTCTGGACTCTCTGATTAATCTTTCGATTAAATTATCCATTTCTTTTTTGAAATTCATCACCGATGGCGACCGCCATGGTCGAAGATTCGAGCTTCGAAGAGGACCAGTTGGCTTCGATGACCACCGAGGACATCGTCCGAGCTTCTCGTCTTCTAGATAACGAGATTCGAATTCTCAAGGTCCTTCCTTCTCCATTTCTCTCTCCCTCTCTTTTTTTTTTTTTTTTGATGTTATTCATGTCCGTTTTACGGTCCATGGTCGGGTTGCGTGGCTGCCCCTCCCAAACCTATGTCTTTCTGCACCCAACCACTTCTTGGTAAAAAAATGGGTTATAAGATCCACTAATCGGTGGGAAGCCTTAACCGGATGTGTTAACAGAAAAGCCCGAAAGCTGTTCTCGTCCCTGTCAGGGGAGATGCCAACCATCTCTCCTTTCTACGAACACCTCTCCCTCTCTTATTTGATGTTATTTTACGGACTTTAGATCTGGGTATTGATTAAACCTAAGTAATTTTTACATATAAAGGGGATTTCTTTAGTTTGGCTTTTAATTTTCTTGTTTTTGTTTAATTATTGTAAAACTTTTAGGGTGTTTTTGATCCAACGCCATTATGAAGACCTCTCCATTCAATTATTCGATGTTATTTTACGGGTTTTCGATAATTTTTATATATAAAGGAGAATTCTTTAGTTTGGGTTTTAACTTTCTGGTTTTAATCCAATGCCATTGTGAAAACCTTTTCATTCAACTATTTGTTGTTGTTTTATGGATTTTGGTTTTGGATATTGATTAAACCTAAGTAATTTTACATGTAAAGGGGATTCTTAGTTTGGGCTTTTAATTTTCTGGTTTTAGAATAATTGGGAAATCTTAATGCTGAGTAATTCTCTGTTGTGCAATAATGGTTTTCTTTTGAAAGAATGTAGCTATAATTTGTGTGAATTTTCTTTTTTCTCTGGTTTTTGGGGGTTAAAGGAGGAGATGCAAAGGACAAATCTCGAGTTAGATTCGTACAAGGAGAAGGTTAAAGAGAATCAAGAAAAGATCAAGCTTAACAAGCAATTGCCTTACTTGGTTGGCAACATCGTTGAGGTAAATTTTTATGGGGACTTTTTTTTTTTGTGTGTGTGTGTGTGTAATCTATATCTATTATGAATTTCTTTGGTATGTAATAAATAAACACGAAAAGAACATTGGAAGAGAGACCTACTTAGGGGTGGCAACGAGTCGGATATGTGCATTTTATCTATAGTTTCTGAATTTGAATCCATATAACTACTTTAAAGTTCAAATCTGTTTATTATCTTTATTAAGTTTTGGGAATTACTATCTGAGTTTGAATCTGAATAAAATAAAATTAGTCTATGGATATTTGAATCTGCTAAATATTGGAATCCAGTAAATCAAGTTTATTTTACAAATAAGTTGCATTCATTATCTGCAAATTAAGTAGATTAAGATTGTGAATTGGGATCTTTGCTCTGCTATTCGCTCAAATGATGTGGATTTAGGTAATGGATATCTGATGAAGAATATTCTCATTGGTTATGGATTGTAATTATAATATCTTAAATTGCAAAAAAACACATTGAATATTTGTGGATGTCATTGTTTTGGATGGTTTAAGACTTGGTTACCATTTCTTTCAGATATTAGAGATGAATCCTGAAGACGAGGCAGAGGAAGATGGTGCCAACATTGATCTTGATTCACAGAGGAAGGGTAAATGTGTTGTACTGAAAACCTCAACTCGTCAGGTGAGTGCAGTGTGAATTGTTAGTCTGCTAATCGTTTTATGGTTTATCGGTAATGAAATTAGTTGTCGAAATCAACATTTAATTTTTCCAAGAAGATGTGAAAAGAAAACTTGGTTTTGGTCTTGGTTTGTTTTCTAATTGCTACAGACCATCTTTCTACCTGTGGTCGGACTTGTTGACCCTGATAAGTTGAAGCCTGGTGATTTGGTTGGCGTCAATAAAGACAGCTACTTGATATTGGATTCTCTGCCATCTGAATATGACTCTCGAGTAAAGGCTATGGAGGTTGATGAGAAACCAACCGAGGATTACAATGACATTGGTGGCTTGGAAAAGCAGGTAAAATTTTTATTCTACTGCCCTTTCCAGTTTCAATCAATACTTTAACCAAACCGTGCCTTTTTTTTCCTCTCTGATGGTTTTTTCTTGTAACAGATCCAAGAACTAGTCGAGGCTATTGTGTTGCCCATGACTCATAAAGAACGGTTTCAAAAGCTAGGTGTTCGACCACCCAAGGGTGTGCTCTTATACGGGCCTCCTGGTACTGGAAAAACCTTGATGGCCCGTGCTTGTGCGGCACAAACAAATGCCACATTTCTGAAGCTAGCAGGTCCGCAACTGGTCCAGGTAATATGAAAGGAAGATTGTGAAATTCTTATTGTTTATATTTCTTTCGCATATATATATATGCTAGCTTAGGTTCTTTAATTTGTGGTTAAATCATTGTAATGCATATAGATGTTCATCGGAGATGGAGCGAAACTTGTCCGTGATGCTTTTCAGCTTGCAAAAGAAAAATCTCCATGCATCATTTTTATCGATGAAATCGATGCAATCGGTACGAAGCGTTTCGATAGGTAATGTGATAACTCAATTTCTTGTCAAGCAAAGCTGCTTTGTAGCTGGTAAAATCATTTGTTTTGATCCGTCTGTTACTACGTGCAGTGAAGTGAGTGGAGATAGGGAGGTTCAACGAACAATGCTGGAACTGCTCAACCAGCTTGATGGCTTTAGCAGTGACGAACGTATTAAGGTTTGATTAATAATTTTTGTTTAGTCTAGAATCAAATCATTGGTTAAATTCATAACATGCTATGTTTTAGAAATTTTACTGTATTTACCGTATTATAATGTGATGCATGTATTGTAGGTAATAGCAGCAACTAACCGAGCTGATATCCTTGACCCTGCTCTGATGCGTTCCGGTCGATTGGATCGTAAAATTGAATTCCCACATCCCACTGAAGAAGCAAGAGCCCGAATCCTTCAGGTACAACACTTTCAATACAGCTGCTTCTATGGCTTCTATATTCTGCAGAATCTTACTGAATTCTTTCATTGATTTTGTAGATCCACTCAAGGAAGATGAACGTTCATCCAGATGTCAATTTTGAAGAACTTGCTCGTTCGACCGATGATTTCAATGGAGCACAACTGAAAGCTGTTTGTGTAGAGGCAGGCATGCTAGCACTTCGCCGAGATGCAACAGAGGTACACTTTCTAATCTTGTGTATATATTAATTTCTATTTGTATCATCGTGAGCATTTGAACCATCCATAGGAGGTATTCGAAAATAATCGGGTTTTGGTCCGATTTATAGGTGAACCATGAAGATTTCAATGAAGGTATAATTCAGGTTCAAGCTAAGAAGAAGGCAAGCTTAAATTACTACGCATGATCTGGAGAGCATTTCGCCATTAGAGAAGGCAAGACAAAGACGATAGGGGTAGCAAAATGTTATTTTTCGAATAAATTGATTTAAATTCGGTTTATTTGGTTTCGGTTTTAATGTGTTTTTCAGTTAATCTGTCTCTTTTTTTAAATCTTTGACCCCAACTGATAGAAAAAAACAAATCTACACTTAAAAAGTGTAAAGGAAAAAAAAATCTCCAGACTATAGGGTTAGAAATCACAATGATTGATCAAAATTGAAAATTAAATTGGGTTAATTTTATTTTCTTTCATATATATTTAGTTTAATTGACTATTGAAATATGGTCTGTTTTTAAAAAGCATCAGGGTCTGAATGATCAAATATTTATGTTTCGATTTGGGTTGGGTTTAAGTATGATTTTAATATATTTTATGTTTGTTTAAGTTTCGGTTTGATTTGAAATATGAGCTTAAAATATTATTTAAATTTGTTTATATTTGCATAAAATTAATTTAAAAATTTTTTAGGTTTGTTTATGTTATTTTTTTAAATTTTTTTAAAAGAATTATATGATATTATTTTAATATTTAATAATTTTTATTTATTAAAATTTTTTATATAATAATTTTGATATGATTTTAATATTTATATTAGAATAATAAAATATATTTAAAATAGGTTTATTGTTTTAATATATTTTAAATTATATAATATATAAAAATAATATAATATGAAGTATTATAAATTTAAAAATGAGTTGGATTGGATTAGCTTTGAGTTTGAATGTTTAAGTTTGAGTTTGGTTCATATTTTAAACGGGTTTAATATTTTTGTTTAAGTATATTTTTCGAATTTAATATTTTTGTTTGAAACTTTAATCGAGTTTTTGAATTTGGACGAATAGTTTAATTCATAAACATGTCTCAAATATGCATAGCATGAATATGGTGTAAATATAACCAATATTGATAGGAAATACTTATGATTTAATGGATGGATTGAGATATTTAGGATTGAGATATTTAGATCGCAACAGTTGGAAAACTTAATTTCTAACTATTTAAGTATAAGAGATGAATTTTAATTTTTTTTTTGTGAAATTACAGTCACTAACATTATATTTTAACCAATATTTTACCATGCTAGGCTTGAAGTTATATGATAATTAAAACATAGTAGATGATTGAAGTGATGGATAAGTCTTGTAGTAATATACATTTTTGTCATATCTTGATATGAATGTAATAAATTGGTTTATGAGGAATAACTCAATTGAGTGTCTTTAATTTTCATTTTTTTTTATTTCAACATTCAAAGTTGTTGCTAGTGAGGTGAGTTTTTATTTCTGTTTTATAATTTATGTTTGGGATTTATGGTTATTTCTTTCAATAATAAACGTCATCAAAATTCGAGCTTCGTTCACTCGTTAAAAGTGGAAGGTGTCTTGTCATTAAATTAACACTTGTTGGTTTTACACATTATAACTATCTTATAGAAGTTATCACCAAGTCAAATGGGATAACTCGATTTTGAATTGAAGCCATGGCTTATTTTGATGACAAAACAATATTTATATTTTGAGATAAATATCAAAATTATACATTAACTTTAGTTGAAATTTGATTTGAGACAATTATATATATGAAACTTTAATTGTAATTCAAATGTAAATATAGGCATCTGATTTTGATTTAATCATATATATTTTAAAATATAAATACAATTATTTTTATATTGAATAAATACAATTATTTTTATTTGTAATAAGCTAATATAAAATGATGTTATATCGAAAATTATGTTCATGATTTGTGAAAATTAAATCAAATTAACATTTAATGTATAAAATTGCTTAAAATTAAAGTTCATGTATAACATTGCACATCGAATTAAAGTTCATGTGTAGTTTTGAATTTTATCCCTACGTTTAAAGATAAACTACACTATTAGTTATTAAACTATGAGTAAGTTTTTATTTTGATCATTTAACTAAAAAAGTTACAATTTGGTTCTTGAACTATTCAAAAATTTTCATTTAAGTCATTGAATTATTTAAAAGTTTTTATTTAAGTCACTAGACTATTAAGTTTTTTTTTTAAAATTTCACCAATGAGCTCTAAGTGACGATTCAACAATCTATATGGTTGATCAGTAACCATTAACGAGTAGAAAAACATATCTTCGATCCAAGTCGATTTGAAAGTTAATATCGAAGGTCGGAATGAAAATTATTTAAATTTTGGTTTGGAGATTCGTGACGTCTACAGTTGTTTTAAGAAAAAAAACTAAATTATAGAAGAGAAGGAAAAAGAAAGTTTTCGATTGGTGCAAATAATGTAAACACAAAAAATAAATCAAATAACTTCATTTTAAATAGCTTAATGATTTAAATAAAAACTTTCAAATAATTCAAAGAATTAATATTGTGATTTAATTTGGAGAAAATTATGTTTCTGTCATCTGTCAATTCATAGCAAATATTTGCAGAATTTCCCATAGTCATTCAATTTACAGACTCTATTTGTTTTTTTTTTCTTCAAATAATTGAAGTATTATAAATTTATATAATTTTTATATGCTAATAATTCATTGTATATAGCTTTTGATATATTTGTGTATTCGTATTGTTATATAATTTTTCATGTTGGACATGTTTTAATTATTTCTCATATATTTGTGTTGTGTTTCAATTGATCTCATATTTTATTAAAATTTTAATGATTCAATTTTAATTTTAAATAATTAAAAAAACTAAATTAATTCACCTAAAAATTAAAGTATTATATTTATCATAGGTCAACATAATTAATATGAATATAATTTTCAAAAGTTTATTTTTATTGTATGAAATGTATAGTACACAAAAGAAGTCACAGAAATACAATTTTTGAAAATTTCAATCATTTTGATTTGATAATTATATCTATCATAGGTCCAACATGATTAATATGGATATCATTTTCAAAACTTTATTCTAATTGTATGAAATGTGCAGTACACATGAAAACAACAGAAGAAGTCACAGAAATATTATTTTATTTTTTACGAATATTTTGATTTGATCATTATTTCTATCATAGGTAAACATATTTAATTTAATATGAATATCATTTTCGAATATTTTGATTTGATATTTGTCTCAGATGTTCATGGGTTGGTGCATCTCTTCAGCTGCTATTTATGGTGTGTTTTCCTTTTGGACCTTTTCAAGAGTTTTCTCATATGCAGGTGCAGATTTAGGGGTGATAAATTATTAATGACAAAATTGTATTTTAGTTTTTTTAAATTAATAAAAAATTAATTTAATTTTTAAAAGTTATAAACATATAAATGATTAAAATTATAAAATTATATTTTTATTTATTATAAAAATATAAGATTTATCCAAAAAAATAATTCTATCATTGGTCGTGCTTAACTGATTTCCAATGAGGTGAAGAACTGTACTTTGTGAATGTTTTTGTGATGGTATCAGTAGGGGCATAGCTAAGAGGGAGGAGGTTAGCAGGGGGATCTTTCCTCCCTAAAATGAAAAAACAAACTTATTTATGTTGTTTAAAATTTTTAAAATTTTAAAATTTTAAATTAATAAAGGTAAAATTGTACTTTAATCTCTCAACAATAATAAAAATTTGATTTAATCTTTTAAAAACTATAAAAATATATGATAAAAGTATATTTTCACTATCGTATTTGATTTTGACCCCTGAAAAATTTTTCTGGCTTTGTTCCTGGTTCTAAAGGTGTTTAAACGGTTAATCGACTAGAATTAGTATTAACCGAATTTTTTAATCTTTTAACTGTTATTGATCTGATATTTTTTCAAAAAAAAAATAACCGAATCGAAATATTTCGATTAATTCAATCAGTTAATCGAATTAATCAAAATTTATATTTTTTTGTTAAAATAAATATAAAACATATAAAAAGTGATTAATAATATTCATTTGACCAAATTGACCAAATTAATAATAGCATAATACATATAATATATAATATTATTTATTAAATTTGATTAATTTAATTAATTATTTAATTTTAAATCAAATTGAATATTAATTGAAATTCTAAAATTTTTTAATTAATTTTTAATCAAATTAAATTAATTAATTAAATTAAATCAATTCAATCCATTAATTTAATTTTATATTAAGTTTAAACACGTTTGCATTGATCTATCCTTTTATGTTTGATATTTCAACCTTCATAAAAGAAAATTTTGACCTAGTCACGTGCCCTCTAAAATTATCCAAGTTTTTTGGTCCCAGCTGTCACACTTGATCATATTCTTATCCCAAACTGCGTCCTTATCGATCCATTCGTCACGTCATCACTTTTTCCCCTCAGATCCAAAATCAACGATCCGTGTTTATCCCAACTTGTTCGACCTTTAACACCCCCTCATTTTGTCTTTAAATATCTTCTCCTTTTAAGTTTCATTAAAAAAAGAAAGATCTTAAGATACGCTGTTCTCCTGCTACGATTCCGATCATATGGGACTACTTGATCAGTTATGGGACGATACAATCGCCGGTCCCCGACCGGATACTGGCCTCGGAAAACTCCGAAAGCAATCCAAATATGCTTTCTGGCCTAACTCAGCCAAGGGTACGGTTAAAGCTGGCTATTTTCACGTCAGTGATAGCGGCTCACTTTAGTCGTATTGCAAAACAAAACATTATATATCACTAATAAGTAATTTAAAATTTTTAAATCCAACTAGCGAAGAGCTTCTAAAATAAAGCGAAAATTTGCTACGAGAAATGTTTTAATTATTTTATGAGAAGTTTTAAGAATTCTAGTCATTTTTTTCGTATTGATATATTTTCAATTGGTTTTGACGATCTAATGATCAGAATCTGATGGCGGGAGTGTGAGATCAAACGGTGATGAAACGTCGTCGGAGGAAGCGACGAGAGTGACACGTAGTATTATGATCGTAAAACCACCAGGTTATCAAAACGGTTCGCCTCCGATTTCGCCGGCCGGAACGACTCCTCCGGTTTCTCCTTTTGCGGGTAATTTTTTTAAAATATTTTTAACTAATTGCCGAATTTCTTTACATATTTATTTCTTAAATCTCAAAGTTATACTAAGAAGGGTTAGAATGTGTTCTGTCAACTTTAACTTTTTGTCTGATTGGTGGACTTTAGGAGGGTAAATTGTCATTTAATGGATTTGTACCATTTTCCTCAATGGATAATGGATGCCAATTAAAATCATTATTATAATTTCTGTGTGAGTTGGACAATTCTGTCCTCATTGATAGATTAATATCTATTATTTGGGATAAATTTGAATTTAGATTTAATGTGTATTTTTATATATGAATTTTTTGTTTGATCAAATTCTCATAAATTATTAATATAATTATTGATTATATTGCATACATAAATAATTATATTTATTTAATATAAAAATAATTTAATATATTTATTTTTTTAAATATATATAATTGAATTAAAATGAAAGTTTCATATATATATATATATTTAAACCATAATATTTCTTGTATATAATTACATCAAATCAAAATTTATGGTTCAAATTACACATTTAAGATATAAATAATTACGTATAATTTTAAAATTTATCTCGTATTTATATTTAAGATATAAATAATTATTATTAGTTTTTATGTGAGTTTGACCATTTCAAATATAGTAAAAGTATAAGTACTTGTAGCATATTTTTACTTTTAAAGCTGACACTATTAAGGTCATGCTTTAAATTCGTCAATATTGTTTTAATTTCATTGGAGTTTATTTCGCGGTTTATTAAGATTGTTGAGGGCGAGTATCTGTTTTGAGGTACTTATGCTTGATTTTAGTCTTGTGTTTTTTTCTCTTCACTTCGAGTAGAGCCCATAAAAGTTTATGGAGTTTGGACGGGAGTGTTTAAATCCACCAAGGGAATGCATCATTTGGTATTACTGTGGTTCGACTTCATGCCCCTAAAAATCTCAGTGAATAAAAACACTACCATTTATTAGCTTGAGGGTAAAGAGACAAAAATTCAAAATAAAAATCAAGCATAAACGTCTCAAAAGCAATACATTTACCATTGACGGAGCGAAACACTCCAAAGTAGATACTCGTCTTCAACGAGGGATACTTAAATCAGTTGATAATTAGATATATGAAGTTGTTAAAGTGGGTGAAATGTTTTGTTTAGGAAGCAAAGAGTCGTATCAGTTTTGGAGAAGATCGATATCGGATGCGTACGAGAAGGCTGGGGAGTTTGGAGCGAGGAGCCCTCATCCTCAGGCCGTGTGAGATATGAGCCCTCTCGCCTGCAAATGGACGTCGAAGCTGGGTTTGCCTTTTTCTCTTTTTGCATATATTTGTAATGTGCCAATGGTGTTCAGCATCTGTAAATTATAATATATATATGTGTGTATGTACATACGTAGAGGATTTTGTTACATGTATATGGAGAGCTTGTAATTCATGTTTTTTTCTTCTTCAAACTTGTTGGAACTAATGTTTCAATGTCGGTTTTCTCCTACTCATGATCTGAAAAATGTTGTTTCTATTACTCTTCCCGCTCTTCCTCGTCTCCAAGATGTGTTGACAAACCTGCAACCTTCAACGGAGAGCTGACGCCTAACTTTTGACGTAGCCTAATGAAAAATGTAGCAGGGAGTGGCTTAGAGCATAGGCCACTTGGTTGACTGCTGGAACATAACTCACTTGAATTGAACCATGCACCATTCCAAACAAAGCACGAGTAAAGTTCAACGTGTTTCATCCTTGCATGATGCACTGGATTGGTGAAATGTGTAATACCATTGTTGTAGACGCACTCAGTAACTGGTGCTCGAGTTAAAGTAACTCTTAACTCAATCAACAAGGATTTAATCCAAACCACTTCACTGATAGCATTTGCCAAGCTTTGAAGCTCTGCTTTTTCCGGAGAATGAGCGACGACTCCTTGCGTCCTGGAACTCCAAGCAAGGGATTTCCTCCAAGACATCAGCAATAACCAACTGTTGACCTTCAATCATCAGAACTACCCAAATTAGAATCAGAATGATGTGTTGTTCCCCTTAAGTATCGTAGTATACGCTTGACAGCGCTCCAATGTTTGTCAAGTGGCGAATGCAATTTTTTTAGTTTATCAAACGGGTCTTGACTTTCCTAGTAGTCATGAACCGTTGGTTGACCTGGCTAGGCAGATGCCAGTAAATATTTTCCGACAAGCTGACCACAGGTGTCGATAAAGTGTGAACATTTGTTGACAAAAGGTTTCCCAACACTTTAAATACCCGTTATTGAGTCTTAACTTGATTGGTATTAACATTGTTGACTATGCAGGAGGACGTGAATTTAAGCACGTTGAAATGCATTTATGCTCTTATTCAAAGATTGTCAGGTGGACTATCGGTAGTTATATGCATTTGTATTCAAAAAGTGCCAGCAAAAATAATGTAAATTAAATTACATATCCCTTCTAGCTTGTTAATAAGAAGCAGAAACCAAAATTGTAGAGTGAAAGAATATTTGAACAAGAACATAAATCAGTTTTAACCAAGCACATAAATTGTGGAAACCTCCTTTGCATGGCCTTGATGAAAGAGATAGGAGGCTTATAATCATTAAAATCAATGGCTTTTCTCAAAACTTATATCACTAAATACAACAGCCTGCACAACGAAAGATGAAGACATGGTTATGTGATGGAATAGAATAGAATGTACAGATCCTAGAAATACTCGTGCAATATGGAGCAAGATTATTTTCCAGGTAAATACACTTTGAGGAAATCTCCATCATATCTCATCTTTCCCCAGCTTAAAAGAAGTTGAACTTAGTTTTCTTCAGATATAAATAGTGGAATTTGAGGTGATGATAATCGAATTTCTCAAGGATTGTTACAAAAAGTATGGAACTTCTGAATTCATTATCAATATAATAAATGAAATATTTTGAACAAAGTAAACTATTTTCTAATGCGAGTCATTCAATAAAATTAAACATTTATATTACAAATCCTTGTTAATATTTATAATCAACAAATGGAAACCATCTTAAAGCTACTCAAGTCACTTAAGGATCGATTTGTAAACCAATTAGATTAAGTAAGAAAATTTTGTGCAATTTTTGTTGAATAATTTACCATGTTTTTTGTTAGAACCCCTTTCTTTCCACAATCTACAGCGTTTTTCAGGTTCGTCGACATATTTTTCTTCAACAATTTTTCCTTCCATTTCTTGCAACAATGCATGCATCCACAAATATTGGTTGTTATCACTGACTTTTATGAGGAATTTTTAAATGAGAACTTCGATTCCAATATCTAGAAAACACCCACAACCATTCAATACTTTCATTACCAAATCTTCTTCCCGTTGAAAAAGCTTGATGTACCTAGAAATATATTCTTTTCCGTTTCTTCCAATCCATCAAAGCAAGATCACTTAAATTGTAGGGATCATACACTGCCATCAACAGAAGTAGATAACTAGAGGAGTTGCAGGTAGAGCAGGAAAAATGGTGGCCTCGTAGATGGATCCTAGCAAGCATTAATTTGGGTTCTCGTCGCTAAAAAATTGAGGATAAGCAAAGTCGGAGTAGTACATGGATAGGTAATATTCACTTCGCTTGATATATCACTCATCATCTTGTCATCCTTTCCATCTCCTTTGCCTTGATCTTCTTCTTTCTTCTCTCCTGCATCTTGTTTAATCTCTGCTTCTTCCTTCTCTTCTTCCTCATTCCCTGTACAATTATGGGATTATACAAAAAAAAATAAATTGCGCCAACGACGGATTCATGGAATTTGTAGTGGAGATCCCGTTGAAATCTTGAGACATAAAATTTTACTAAATTTCAAAAATAAAATTTGAGTCACCTCTAAAATTTTAAAAAAAATCGTGTTTTTTTTTAGAAATAGAGGAAGAAGTTGAGGGTAACGTCAATATGAGGATGTATGTGAAGAAAAAGATATCCCAAACTACTGCTCAAAATCAGAAAGAAACTGAGAACAATGGATATATGAGGATAAGAAAGAGAAAAGCAGATAAAAAATAGATGAGGGATGATGTTCTTTCCAAGAAGGTGAGCGTTGAAAAACTGGGGTCTAGTTTAATTAATCATAAGTAATAATTAAATATGTTGGACGGTTTGTATTTTACGTACTTTACAATTAAAGACAATGAAAAATAATAATTAAAAACAAGTGATGTAAACGTATTCGCTTATTTTATGTTGGATATATAATAGTGCTGTTGTTAGGTATTTGTATGCAATTATTAAATGAAATTATCAATAGTTTATTAAATTTCAGAGGACAGCTTTGGGGACATCTACCCACCGAGTTGTCAATAGATTCATAATAATTTATTTGCTTCTTCAATTTTACAAAAATAAGTTATAATCTTGGAAATGATCCTCAAACTTCACATCTAGCGGGCACGCTTGGTTACATGACTCCTGAACTTGCAAGAACTGGGAAAGCAAACACAAGAACTAATCTATATGCATTTGGAATATTCATGCTCGAAGTTGTTTGCAGTAGAAGGCCAATCGGACCTCGAGCACCGCCAGATGAAACATCTCACTGATTGGATAATGTTTTGATGGGATAAGGGAGACATTTTGGTGGCTGTCAATGGGAGGTAGGGAAAGTGGTTTGTGGGACAAGAAGCATAGTTGGTGTTGACGCTTGGATTACTTTGCTCGCTCTCGATGGCAGTGGTTATGCCTAGCATGTCCAGCATGGTATCGTATTTGGATGGTGTTGCTTCATTGCCCGATGACTTAAGCTTTGTCATCAAAGTTGGAGAATTTTGGTACTAAATGACCATCCATGCATTGACAAACTTAGATCGCAAAACTACGAGCTCAGTAAGTTTGCGAGCTCATCCAAACATGTGAGTTCACCAAATCTGCCAAGTCACCAAATGTGCAAGCTCTGTCAGGTGAACCCATACCTGCGAGCTCTTTAGTCTGCAACTTGCCAACTTGCGCTGAAATAGTGATGATTTTTTATTAGATGTTTTGGTTGCTAATTAGACTGAAATCCGCCAATGAGGAAGCAAGTTGAATTAATCAAGTTCCAAGATTAGTCAAGTTGCAATTATTTTATTATTATTCTTAGCCTATTTAAGCATAATTGTTCATGTAAACTTTGTAGTAGTTTTTTTATCAATGAAACAGTTAATCACAAGCTGATCCTTCTCCATTTTTGATAATTTTTATACTTCTGTTTCAAACCTTTCTTCATCAAAATCCAACAATTGGTATCTAGAGCCACTTATCTTTGAGGGTCTGTTTCCATAAAAATATCTTCAGCAAGCTTTACACCACCACCACCCCTGTTTTTACAAGAGAAAACTACAATATTTGGGTAGTCAAAATGAAAACCTATCTTCAAGCTTTTGATCTTTGGGAGGTTGTAAATGCTGAAATAGAATTACCAGTGTTAAGACCAAATCCTACATTGACTTAAGTGAAACAACACAATGAGGAATGTGCCAAAAAACACAAACGATGTCTTGCCTACAAAACGGTGTTTCAGACATGATCTTTACAAGAATCATGACTTGTCATACTCCCAAACAAGCTTGGGATAAGCTCAAGATGGAGTTCTAGGGTTCACAGAAGACATGGCAGCATATGATAAATCTCAGACGAGATTTTGAAAACCTCAAGATGAAGGAAGCTGAGACTATGAAGCAATATTCAAATCGAATCATGGCAATGATGAACCAGATAAGACTATTAGGTGACCAGTTCGTAGATAGTCGTGCAGTTGAGAAGTTGATTACCGCACTTCCTGAGAGATACGAATCAAAGATATCCTCATTGGAAGACTCGAGGAATCTATCAATCATCTCACTCTCAGAACTAATCAATGCTCTGTATGCTTTAAAACAAAGAAGGGCAAGCAGAGAAGAAGGGAACGGCAAAGGAGCTTTTCAAGCTAGAAATAGAGAAGCTGCGAGCTCCTCAAGTTAGAAAGGAAAAAAGAGCTAGTCAGATAAGAAGGAGAAGTCAAAGAAAGACAATAAAAAGAAAAAATATCCATCGTGTTCACATTGTAAGAAGTTGGGTCATCCTGAGAAATATTGTTGGTTCAAGCCTAATGCCCAATGCAAAAACTACAAGCAGTTTGGCCATGAGGAAAGGCTGTTTAAGAATAAGGGGCACGCACAATAACAAAATCCTCAAGTAGAGACTGCAGAAGCAAACTAAGAAAAACTGATGTTCACAGCCTCATGCGAAGCACATCTCTTAGAATATTATGAACCCTACTGTGAATTCCAGTTAGCGGCTCCATGCGAACCCTTGAACAAAGTAAGAAAAAACTGGTTAGTTGACAATGGTTGTACAAGTCATATGATTGTAGATGCGAGCATCTTCAAAAGCATTGACAAGAGGTTCAACTCCAAGGTGAATTTTGGAAATATCTAGTACATTGAAGCAGTAGGAAAAAAGAGATGTTTTGATTAGAATTCCATCAGGTACTAAACTTGTCACAGATGTTCTTTTAGTTCCTAACATAGACCAAAATCTACTGAGTGTAGGTCAGTTGCTTGAGAAAAAATATTCAGTGATATTTAAAGACAACAAATGCCTAATCTTTGCTGTCAACTGGAACTTAGCAACTTGAGTAGCATATACCAGCTCACTAGATGAAACCAAGTTATGGCATAAAAGAATGGGACATGTTGACTACAAATCCTTAAGTAAAATTTGCAAGAATAACCTGGTTGAAAAATTATCAAATATGGCTGATCATGAAGATGTATGCAAGGTGTGCCAACATGGGAAACAGGCGAGGTCTCCATTTCCTTCAAACATGGTGTGGCGAGCCACTGAAAATTTGCACTTGGTACATATTGACATTTGCGAACCCGTGAAAACAAGTTCGCTAAATGGAAGTAGGTTCTTTGTCTTGTTTATTGATGACAATACAAGATTCTATTGGGTGTGCTTAGAATGCCCAAAGACCAGTCATAAGATGATTGTAATTACATGCTTGTTTTACCTTTTTTTTATTAATACAAGGCATTGGCATTATTATTTCAGTTTTTTTTTATGTGTATATAAATAAACTAAATTGTAATGAAGTCCTGAGAAAATAGGATTATTCTTAAAAGGTCTTTAGTCAACTATTATTGTGGGCTTGGATAACAATAATACATTGAGATTAATGTGTAATTGATTGATAACAAAATGTTGTCATTGACATAGGGATGTGAAAATCAATACATGAGTACGTGTTAGATAACAATATATTGGACTGACACACTATGAGTATGTTTCTTGGATTATGTAAGTGTGACTATTCCATGACTTATGATTAATCTAGATATAAAGGACAAAATGATGTCATACATGAAAAGTTTATCACAGAAAAGTAATCTCGAATTACGACTTCTTGTAACATAGGTTTAACACCTGAGTCTATAATTGCTAAAGTGTCCACTTCGATTTCAACTCGATGACTTTTGTTGGTCCTTCACTTCCATGCATCCTTTGAGCAGGCTTTCATGCTTCTATTGATCTGGGTGACAAGCATAAAGCATCGAGATCATTTTTGTTGCATTGAGATCATCCATGTGATTGGTATATCAACTTACCTCAAATTTGGATATGAATATATCTCTAATACGAAAATTTTATTTCAATTAATTGAAAGAGTATGCTTTTATTAGCAGGAATTAAACCAATTAAGTACTTTTAAGGACCAATATTTAATTTTTTAAAAATATATTAAAACAATTTTAATTGATTAAATTGAACATATATATTGGTCTCAAATAAAAAAGAAATGGTTTTTTTGCTCAGCTGAAATTATGATCTACCATTCATCGAAAGATTTTCAACCTATTATTACCTGCTTCATCACGCAAGCTGTCTATTTTTCTCCACATTTCTATATCAAGTTGATTATATTTACTTCCAACTTACAACATGTTGAGAAAGCTCAATGAAACCATATTTCGGCGTTGTATCACTATCAAAAGCTTTCAAATTGAAAAGCCTAAGTGCATCGTTGGGATTCAATGTTGTAGGCTTATACACATCATCAATTCGATAAGATCGGAGCAAATGTTCATCTCTTGTTGTTACAATGATCCTACTCCCTAAACTGAACCAATCATGTCTTCCAACTAAGCATTTCAAGTGTTGTAAGTTATCAACATCATCAAGAACAACAAGAACCTTCTTGCTAGACAACCTGTGGCTAATTATGGCATTCCCTTCATGAACATTGAAAAAATTGAAGCATTCATCTGGCAAGATTTGAGAAAGAAGTTGTTTCTGTAAAGAAACAAGTCCACATTTGTTTGAAACTTCTCGAATATCAGCAATAAAACTTTTACCTTCAAAATGAGATGACATTTGAGTGTAAACAACCCTTGCAAGAGTTGTTTTACCGATGCCACCCATTCCGCAAATTCCTATAATGCGGACATCATCTTCTCCAATATTTATTTTCGAATACAACTCCTCCAAACGTAAACCAATTCCAACCAACTCATCATGAACAATCGGATATGTTTGACATAATTTGGCTGATATCTTCTTAACAATGTCTCCAATAAACTCTGATTCATATCTACAGTGAAATAAAAAATGGCTTCTATAATTCAAATGCACATTTTCATTTTTAGTTCAGTAAATCATGAAATATAATATAGTTGGAAGCAAACAAAAAGCAAGAATAAGACAGCAAGATCAGTTATAGCATCAAATTACACAACTTGCTCCTTAGTTGAAATATGGGAATTCTCTATTAAACACAGAGTTATAAAAATAACATGCAATCCAAAACAAAAAACAAATTTTTAGTCGTTAAAATTAGGAAATAGAGAAGAAAAGAAAGAGATACCTATTATTTAAATGCCATCCCTTGATGTTAGCCACTTCAGTCAAAGCATTTCGCCACTTTTGGATCTTGTCTTCATTTTGTTTGTATCTTTCTTTGTGTATGGCAAAGGCTTCTTCAACTTTTTCTTTTTGTTTTCTTAAATCGGATGGATCCACATCGTAGAAAATTGGAAATACTTTATGACCTTTGTCATTTTTTTGTTTAACAATCTCCGCAAGCTCCTCCAAGCACCAACTTGAAAAGGCATAGGTCTTCGAAAAAACGATTACCGAGCACCATGATTGCTGAATTGCTTGGAAGAGTTCTGGGGCTATCTCTTCACCAGCCTCCAACTTTGGATCATCTCTAAAAGTGACGATCCCACTTCTATTTAGAGCATCGTAGAGATGATCCGTAAAGTTCTTGCGGGAATCTTCACCTCTAAAACTCAGGAACACATCGTACTTCTTTCTAGAAATGGATGAAGAAGTTGAAAGTAATGACGACATGAGGATGTATGAGAAGGAAATTATATGTGAATGTAATGTTCAAAATCAGAAAATAGATGGCTCAATACCTCAGAAACAAAGTAGAAACAATAAGTATATGAGCATGAGGAAGGAGAAAAACAGATGAAATTTCGAAGAAAAAACAGAGGACTTTCATAAGAAATTTCTGTTGTACTTTGCCAAATGAATCTATCTGTGTAATAATAGCTATGAAAGGGAGTAGGTGTGGAAATTGGGGGTTATAGATGCTCTTTCCGAGAAGACTCCAATTGACGACAAAATGGAGCCTTCAATCCATCGTCAACAAAGGCATGATTAGTGCTGTTGGAATCTGCTTTAACTTTACCTCCATAATACGCGGAGACCATGAAAGGCACTCTTTCCTTAATACCATAGTTCCCACGATGCCACTACCGTAAACAAAGGCATTTCTATTTGTCAAAAGTTTCCAGCAGGCCATAGCAAAAAGAGTACCCCAATCAGTTCCTTCCACAGAAAAAGTTGTGGTCTTATAATTCACCCTCCAATAATTTGCCTGCTATATCATATAAGCATTGCCAAATATATACACCCTTGTAAAGAACATTACAGCCTAATTTTCTCGAGTTCCCGAAGCAAAGAACCTTGCCTTAGTTTTGAAAATTACTTATGTGTTATATAAAAAAAAATTAAAACTGTCATGTGATTTATTTATTTGAACATTATACAAAAATAAACGAAAAAGTGTAAGCATAATATACAATTTGATGATGACAAAATAAAAATACATACATGGATAAAATAAAATAAATAGATACAATTAAATACAATTAATAATATAAATTAATAAAACATAATAGTTGTGATAACAAATAAAAATGACAATACGATTATAACGATAATAGCAATAAACATTAATTAACGATGCTAACTATAATAAATATATAAAAACACAATCATGATAAAATTAAACATAATTAAATCAAAGATAAAAATAAAAATATGTAATTAAAGAAAAGGCAAAAATGTAAAATGACATAAGAAATAAATAACAAACAAATAAATAAAAACAAAATAATAAAATAATAAAATGTAAATTAAATACAAAAACAAATAAAAAATAAAGGACTTAAATTAAAGAACATAAAAGTCTAAAGTAAAAATTGCAAACACAAAAAAAATAAAGAAGTAAATCAAAATAAAAGGACTTAAATTAAAATCTAAACGAAATTTAAAGGATGAAATAAAAAATAAAAAAGAATAATTAAAATAGAAATTAACATAAAGGGACTAAAAGGGCAAATAACCCAGCTCATGTACACGTGTCATTCCCTAAAAAGGGTCCACTATTGGTAAAAGGACCAAATCACAAAGCAAATAAAATTATAGAGGCAAAATCAAATTTAAAAAAATAAAAGGACTAAATTGAAGCAAACCAAAAATGTGGAAGGATTAAAATGACAATTTGCCCATATGCTTAAAAAACACGCGGACCCCAGGATCGTTCGGGTCTGATTTTCGGGTCACGTCAAAAAGACGTCGTTTTGGGGCCTATGAAATTAGGCCAAAACGGCGTTGTTTTGAAGGCTTTATAAAAATCAAAATTTTTCTAAAAGACTCATTTTTCACCCTTTGTTTTGAAAAAACTCTCTTTCAGTTTTTTTTTCTCTCAAAAGCTCTCCCTAGGCCGATTGTCTGTCTGGTGTGTCTCTGTCGTGGCTGTCAATAATCGGCGATGGAGACTGCTGTCTTCGATGGCCGTAAATTTCCAAAAATTCTTTTTTTACCCTCTCGACCTCAAAAACCTAGATCTAGGGTTAAAAACACCAAAACACTCACCAAAAAAAAAACCAAAAGTCTTAAAAACATTTCGGTTTCTACATTTCCAACGAGGCCCGAAATGAATCCAAGAGGATTTGAGAGTCCTTGGAGTCAGAGAGGACCACTCTTCCTCGGGGACGGAGTCCTCAGCCACCAACGACGGTAGAATACCAATCAATTAAGGTAAAAAAACAAAATCTTAATATTTTTACGAATAGTTTAAGTAATAAAAATATTGGATGAACCCATTGTAATGGTCTGATGGTCAAAGGTGTTCATCATCCCAGGTGTGGCTTGAGTTTGAGTCGCGTTTATTGTTTGAGTTTTATCTTGTTATTGTAATTCAAAAATAAAAATAAAAATGTTGGACGGTTTGTATTTTACGTACTTACCAATTGAAGAGTAGATATGACAATGAAAAATAATAATTAAAAAAAGTGGTGTAGAAGTACTGGGTTATTAGGGATTTGTATGCAATTATATATTAAAATGAAGTTATCAATAGTTTATTAAATTATTTCTTTAACAGGCCTCACTTTAGTCCTCGTATTGCTTTTCGGGGCGGTGTTGGTCTCTAATAAGTAGAGATTCTCGAGGATTGGGAGGTTCAGTGTGGGCCTCATAGGTTCTCTTATAAAGATCTATTCGAAGGTACAAAGGGGTTTAAAGAAACTTGACAGCATTGTAGAGATGATCTGTGAAGTTGTTACGAGTATCTTCGCCTCTAAAATTTTAAAAAATATCGTATTTTTTTTTTTTTAGAAATAGAGGAAGAAGTTGAGGGTAACGTCAATATGAGGATGTATGTGAAGAAAAAGATATCCCAAACTACTGCTCAAAATCAGAAAGAAACTGAGAACAATGGATATATGAGGATAAGAAAGAGAAAAGCAGATAAAAAATAGATGAGGGATGATGTTCTTTCCAAGAAGGTGAGCGTTGAAAAACTGGAGTCTAGTTTAATTAATCATAAGTAATAATTAAAAATGTTGGACGGTTTGTATTTTACGTACTTTACAATTAAAGACGATGAAAAATAATAATTATTTTTATGTTGGATATATAATAGTGTTGTTGTTAGGGATTTGTATGCAATTATTAAATGAAATTATCAATAGTTTATTAAATTACAGAGGAATGCCTTGAGGACATCTATCCAACGAGTTATCAAGAAATTCATAATAATTTATTTGGTCTTTCAATTTTACAGAAATAAATTATAATCTTGGAAATGATTCTCAAACTTCACATCTAGCGGGCACGCTTGGTTACATGACTCCTGAACTAGTACGAATTGGGAAAGCAAACACAAGAACTAATCTATATGCATTTGGAATATTCATGCTCGAAGTTGTTTGCGGTAGAAGGCCAATCGGACCTCGAGCACCGCCAAATGAAACATCTTACTGACTGGATTATGGATTGATGGGATAAGGGAGACATTTTGGTGGCTGTCAATGGGAGGTAGGGAAAGAGGTTTGTGGGACAAGAAGCATAGTTGGTGTTGACGCTTGGATTACTTTGCTCGCTCCCGATGGCAGTGGTTATGCCTAGCATGTCCAGCATGATATCGTATTTGGATGGTGTTGCTTCATTGCCCGATGACTTAAGCTGTGTCATCAAAGTTGGAGAATTTTGTTGCAAAATGACTATCTATGCATTGATGAACTCAGATCGCAAAACTACGAGCTCACCATATCTGCGAGCTCACCAAGTTTGCGAGCTCATCCAAACATGTGAGCTCACCAAATCTGCTAAGTCACAAAATGTGCAAGCTTTGTCAGGTGAACCCATACCTGCGAGCTCTTTAGTCTGCAACTTGCCAACTTACGCTGAAACAATGATGATTTTTTATTAGATGTTTTGGTTGCTAAGTAGACTGAAATCTGCCAATGAGGAAGCAAGTTGAATTAATCAAGTTCCAAGATTAGCCAAGTTGCAATTATTTTATTATTATTCTTAGCCTATTTAAGCATAATTGTTCATGTAAACTTTGTAGTAGTTTTTTTATCAATAAAACAGTTAATCACAAGTTGATCCTTCTCCATTTTTGATAATTTTTTACTTCTGGTTCAATCCTTTCTTCATCAAAATCCAAAAATTGGTATCTAGAGCCACTTATCTTTGAGGGCCTTTTTTCATGAAAATGTCTTTAGCAAACTTTACACCACCACCACCCCCTGTTTTTACAAGAGAAAACTACCATATTTAGGTAGTCAAAATGAAAACTTATCTTCAAGCCTTTGATCTTTGGGAGGTTGTAAATGTTGAAATAGAATCACCAGTGTTAATACCAAATCCTACATTGGCTTAAGTGAAACAACACAATGAGGAATGTGCCAAAAAACACAAGGCGATGTCTTGCTTACAAAACGGTGTTTTAGATATGATCTTTACAAGAATCATGGCTTGTCATACTCCCAAACAAGCTCGGGATAAGCTCAAGGTGGAGTTCCTGGGTTCACAGAAGACAAGGCAACAGATGATAAATCTCAGACGAGATTTTGAAAACCTCAAGATGAAGGAAGCTGAGACTATGAAGCAATATTCAAATCGAATCATGGCAATGGTGAACCAGATAAGACTGTTAGGTGACTAGTTCGGAAATAGTCATGTAGTTGAGAAGGTGATTACCACACTTGTTGAGAGATACGAATCGAAGATATCCTCGCTGGAAGACTCGAGGGATCTATCAATCATCTCACTCTTAGAACTAATCGATGCTCTGTATGCTTTAAAGCAAAGAAGGGCTAGCAGTGAAGAAGGGCACGTCAAAGGAGCTTTTCAAGCTAAAAATAGAGAAGCTACGAGCTCCTTAAGTTAGAAAGGAAAAAAGAGCTTGTCAGATAAGAAGGAGAAGTCAAAGAAAGAAAATGAAAAGAAAAAAATATCTGTCGTGTTTACATTGTAAGAAGTTGGGTCATGCTAAGAAAATTTGTTGGTTTAGGCCTAATGCCCAATGCAAAAACTACAAGCAGTTTGGCCATGAGGAAAGGGTGTTCAATAATAAGGGGCACGCACAACAACAAAATCCTCAAGTACAGATTACAGAAGTAAACTAAGAAAAACTGATGTTCACAGTCTCATGCGAAGCACATCTTTGTGAACCCTACTGTGAACCCTACTGTGAACCCTACTGTGAAGTCTAGTTCGCGGCTCCATGCGAACCCTTCAACAAAGTAAGAAAAATTGGTTAGTTGACAATGGTTGTACAAGTCATATGATTGCAGATGTGAGCATCTTAGAAAGCATTGACAAGAGGTTCAACTCCAAGGTGAGTTTTGGAATGTTCGGTACATTGAAGCAGTAGGAAAAAGAGATGTTTTGATTAAAACTCCATCAGGTACTAAACTTGTCACAGATGTTCTTTAAGTTCCTAACATATATCAAAATCTACTGAGTGTAGGTCAGTTGCTTGAGAAAAAATATTCAGTGATATTCAAAGACAACAAATCTTGATCTTTGATCCAAGTGGATGTGAGCTCATTTCAACAAAAATGGCTGATAGAAGCTTTGCTGTCAACTGGAACTTAGCAACTTCAGTAGAATATACCAGCTCGTTGGATGAAACCAAGTTATGGCATAGAAGAATGGGACATTGACTACAAATCCTTAAGACAAATGTCCAAGAATAACCTGGTTGAAAAATTATCTAATATGGTTGATCATGAAGATGTATGTGAGGTATGCCAACTTGGGAAACAGGCAGGGTCTCCATTTACATTGAATCTAGATAAGAGATTAACAACAAAAACTATGTCTGGTCTGGTAGCTGTTAAATAAAGTAAACAACCAACCAAACTTCTATAATCTGCCTCATTAACCTTTTCAAAGGTTCCTTGACTTGAGAGTTTTTTTACCAACAGCAATTGGAGTGATGGCTGACTTGCAATTCTCCATGCAGAACTTGTTTAATATCTCCAAAGCAAAGGCCTTCTGACTTATAAAAATACCCTCCTGTGTCTGAGATACTTCCATGCCTAAAAAATAAGACATTTGTCCCAAGTCAGACATTTCAAACATTTCTTGATCTATTTTCTTCTTGAAATCAGTTAACATCTCCTCATTTCTTCCTGTTACAAGGAGGTCATCAACATATAGGGAGACTATTAAAAGTGTTTCATCACCAGCTTTCTTCAGATACAAAGTTGGTTTATTGATGCTTCTCTCAAAAGCAAGACTTGATAGATAGCTATCGATCCTGTCATACCAGACCCTTGGTGCCTGCTTCAAACCATACAAAGCCTTCTTTAGCTTGTAGACTTTTTCTTCTTGACCAAGTACTTTGAAACCATCTGGTTGTTCTACATAAATTTCCTCATTGAGAAAACCATTGAGGAAAGCAGATTTCAGATCAAGCTAATGTATCTTCCACTGCTTTTAAGCTGCTAGTGCAAGTAAGAACCTAATTGTGTCAAGTCTTGCCACATGTGCAAATGTCTCAAATAGTCAATCCCATACTTCCGACTAAAGCCCTTCACTACCAGTCTTGCCTTAAGCTTGTTCAAAGAGCCATCAGCATTGTGCTTGGCCCTAAAGACCCATTTTACTCCAATGATCTTTCTGTCAGCTGGTCTTTCAACTAGTTGCCATGTCTGGTTTTTATTTATCATGTTGATTTCTTCCTGCATTGCATCCTTCCAGCCCTGTTGTTCATAAGCCTTATTGAAACTGATTGGCTCTGCATTTGCTAGATCTACCCTTTCATAAACTTCAGTGAGCAGTCTTGTTCCTCTGACAGGCACATCATCTAAGTCCATGTCCTGATCAACTTGAGTTTCAGCCTCCTGGTTTGCCAACACTTTATCACCAACTTGTTCAAGTCCTAACTTGTTCCAGTTCCAAGCTGATGCTTCATCAAATACAACATCACTACTCACAAAGATCTTGAGTGTTGAAGGATCTAACATCCTATACCCTTTCTTATCACTACTGTATCCCACAAAGATTGCTGGTTGTGCCCTTCTATCAAGCTTATCCCTCTTTACTGCAAGAACAGATGCATAGCAAATACAACCAAAGATCCTCAAATGTGCAACCGAGGGCTTAAAACCAAACCATACCTCAAAAGGAGTTTTGTTCTTTAAGGCCCTTGTAGGAAGCCTATGTTGAAGATAAACAGCAGTGTTAACTGCTTCTGCCCACAGATTCTTTGGCAAATTTCTCTCAAATATCAGACACCTAGCTATATCCAATAAGGTCTTGTTTTTTCTTTCACTAACACCATTTTGTTGTGGTGTATAGACATTTGTAAACTGATGTACAACACCAGATTCATTACAGAACCTTTGAAACACTTTTGATGTGTATTCAGTCCTATTATCTGACCTTAGTGTCTTCAACTTGCAGTTTAATTGATTCTCAACAACTGACTTGACCTTCCAAAATACTGAACCAACTTCTGACTTCTGTTTAAGGAAATAAATCTAACAATATCTAGAAAAATCATCAATAAACAGGATGAAATACCTGCTACCATTTAAGGACTCAGTCTTCATTGGACCACAAACATCAGTGTGGATAAGTTGTAACTTCTTAGTGGCTCTCCAGGCTTTGTTGGCTGGAAATAGTAGTCTTGCCTGCTTTCCGATCTGGCATACATCACAGACTTGATGATGCTCAACCACTTTGGTGAAATTTTCAACCAAATCTTCCTTAGACAACTGAGCTAATGACTTGTAATTTACATGTCCCATTCTTTTAGGCTACAACTTTGATTCATCTAAAATAGAGGCATAAGCAACAATAGAATCCTGTTTCCAATCAACTATGAAGCTTCTATCAGTCATTGTGAACTGACATTAGCTTGGATCCACTTGGATCACAAATGGAACATTTTTTGTCCTTGAACATAACAGAATAGCCCTTCTCAATCAACTGAGCTATGCTTAATAAGTTTCTATCTATTTTAGGTACCAATAGCACATTTGAAAGAAGCTTAGTACCTGTAGCTGTGTTGATGAGAACATCACCTTTTCCTTCAGCCTTGATGTATTGACCATTCCCAATCCTCACTCTAGAATTGAAGCTTGTATCAATCTTCTTAAAAATCCCAACATCAGGTGTCATATGGTTTGTACAACCACTGTCCAACAACCAACCTTTGGTAAATTTTCTTTTTATTGCAGAATTGGATGCTGCAAATGCTTGCTCCTCCTGAGCATCACTTTCTTCAACTACCTGAGCCTTAGTTGCTGGTTGCTGTGATTGCTGTTGCTTATGATATACCTTATTTCTACACACTTTTTCTACATGTCCTATCTTTTTGCATTTTTTGTATTGAACATCTGGCCTATACCAGCAGTAGATTTCAGGATGAGTGGTCTTCTTGCAATCAGAACATGGAGGATAACTTTTCTTTACTCCATCTCTTCTGAACTTGTCTTTTTTGTTCAACCAAGGTTTCTTCCCTTTGGAGTTAGAAGAGCTTGTGATGGACTTGCCTTTAGCTTGAAATGCCCCTTCATGGTGCTCTACCTGTCTACTTGCTCTCTTTTGTTCTTGAGCATAAAAGGCATTGACTAACTCAGTTAGTGTGATATTTGACAGGTCTCTTGAGTCTTCCAAAGAGGAGATCTTTGCCTCATACCTTTCTAGTAAGGTTGCTAAAACCTTTTCTACTATTCTGCTCTCATTTAACTGCTCCCCAAGAAGCCTGATGCTATTAACCACAGCCATGACTCTTCCTGAATATTCCTTGACTGTCTCTGACTCACTCATCTTCAAGTTTTCAAAATCTCTCCTAAGATTGATTAGCTGCTGTTGTCTTGTTTTCTCGGTGCCTTGAAATTCCTCCTTTAACTTGTCCCAGACCTGCTTTGGAGTTTCACAAGCCATAATCCTAGTGAAGATCCCATCTGACACACAGTTTTGAAGGCATGACATAGCCTTGTACTTCTTGGCTCTATCATCAGAGTGTTGCCTGATCTGAGGTACTGTTGGGTTGGCTCTCAAGGGAGGTGGTTCAACATCAGCATTGACAACTTCCTACAAGTCAAATGCCTGTAGGTAAGTCTTCATTTTTACTACCCAAATGTGGTAGTTCTCACCATTAAATTGTGGTGGTGCTGTTGGAGAGAAGTTGGAAGAAGACATGAGTGTTTTTTCGAGACAAACAAGTGTAAGGCCCCTTTAAGAAGTAGGCTCTGATGCCAATTGTTGTAAATGACAGACAAACTCAGCAAGGCAATGTCTTGATAACTAAGTTTTGAAGCTTGCAGAAGAAACAATGGCCTTTGTATGAAAAAAAACAGAGAAAAATGAGAGCAAGAATGTTTGAAAAATTGATCTGATCTCTTCTTTCATTAGTCCAAAGTATACAAAAGAAATTCATAGCAACCATAGGGTATGGTGCAGATCTGCATTACATAAGCATATTTGTACAGTAGAAAGCATGGAACAATACATTAAAATATGATCCTAGACTAGATGTCATAATTCACTATAAGTCAGCACTTAAAATTTGACCAATTACATCATCAAATTAAAATGAAATTAACAGCATCAAAAATACAAAATGAACTTGAATCTTGATGTAACTTGTTTGCTGTAGTGGCTCTATTTGAGCTGCATGTGAGCCACTATTTAACAGATTCTCAAGTATAAAAGGGAAATAAAGAGTGATTAATCGACCTTAAGATGCTTTTTTAGCAACGTTCAAAATTGTTTACTTTTGATGGACTTGCAACTACTTCAAGTGAAGCAAAATCATCTAGCCACACCCTTGCTATATTTGTTAGACGCTCAGGCAGCAACTTAAGCTCCCTGCAATTTGATAATCCAAGGAATTGAAGGTTGGATAGTCGAGTAAGAGATGCAGGTATGCTGACGAAATTGTTCTCTCTAAGATCAAGTTTTTTCAAAGAGGATAGACAAGAAATATCATTAGTAATATCTCCTTCACCAAAATGGCACAAGCCGCAATTAGCCAATACAAGAAATTCAAGCTTGGAAAGTCGAGTAAGAGGGGCAGGTATGTTGATGAAATTGTTACCCCTAAGATTAAGACGTCCCAAAGAGGATAGACCAGAAATATCACTAGGAATATCTCCTTCACAAAGACTGCGGTCCCTTAGATTCAACTCTGTTAATGAACTCAAACCTGACAACAAAGGCAACATTGGAGCCATGAAATTCGTCCTTCCTCTTTGGATTACCTTGAAAAGAGAAGGCAGGTTTGGTAGTAACTTAGATGATGGTCCCTTTCTCCCATTGAAAAACAAAACTTTAAGATTTTTAAAATGAAAATGGTGGTTCTGTTATTGCTGTTTCACTCAAGTCGAGCACTTCCAAAAGCTCTGTTTGCTGCAACTTCTCTGACAAATTTTCAACTCTGACAAACTGAAACATCTAGAGTTTTTAAACGTTCCATTTTCCCACCAATCCCCGGAAACCTTACAAGATTTGAGCAACCCGAAAGAATTAATGTTTCAAGAGATTCCATTCCAATTTTGGTTGGTAGACCCGTAAGACTTCTGCAGTTTCTTAAATTCAAAAGTTCAAGCCTCTTGAGCACTCCGATTGATGAATGAACATTTACTAAACTGGTACAACCTTCCCAAATCAAAACTTCAAGGTATGGGGCTGTTATGAAGTCTGGTGTCTTGGTAAGGTTTGGGACTCTTCAAAGTTGATCATTTTCAACCTATACAAGGGCTGTTGAAAACAATAAATAATTAGAGAAGAGAAAACATAGTAATGCTCATTTTTTTTATCTTCATCAAATTTTAATCATTTATATTAAAATAAACTAAAACACAACAATTAGATGAGTTGATTCTTACTCTATTTCCTCTACATAATTGTTCAATGCGACTGTATGGTAAGAGAAATGCAACAAGGTTGTCCGATTGGAAGTTTGAAGGCAATGATCTTACAAAATATACTGTCCAATCTAAAAGTCGTAGCTCATTAGAAAGATATTCGAGATTATCACAATTTGAGAGATAAAACACTTTGAACAATTTCAAATTTTTCTTCTTCGAGAAGGCATCAAAATTCAAATTGAGCATCTTATTTGATTCCCTAAATAACACGGACAAAACAAAAATGAGCTTCAAAATACACTAAGGATTCAAAACCTACAAGCTCTTCGATACTGTTTTTTTTAGTACCCCTATTCGATACTTATATATGATGCATATTTGAATAGGGATTTGCATTAAAAAGAAAAAGAAACATTATATATAATACATATAGATATATGAATATATGTGTTATCTTACCTTTTATTTTTGATGATGATGCCTTTAATCATTTCTGTAGTCTAAAAATAATTAAAAATAAAAAAAAAAGAATAATTAGTATATAATGTATAATAAACCTTTAGAAAATTAACATTTTCGTTTAACATTATTATATTTGTTGTCGAAATATACTAAATAAAATAGTTTATGATGAGAGAGATTTAATCAAATACTTATTTGTAGAAATTATTTTTAATATTTATAAATATCAAAAACCACTATATAAATCAATTAGACTAAGTTGAGGAGTTATATCATATATTGATTAGATATTTAATACAAAAAAGAAATAGTAATATAACATTTGTTGAATGACTTACTGTGTTTTTTGTTAGGACATGATGTACATCCCTTTTCTTTCACAATCTACAATGTTTTTCAGGTTTACCAACACATTTTTCTTTAACAATTTTTCTTCTCATTTCTTGCAACAAGGCAAGCATCCACAAATATTGGTTGCCATTATTGACTTTTATGAGAGATTTTTTAACGAAAACATCAATTCCAATATGAGTGAAAAACTCACAACCATCCAATACTTTCATTACCAAATCTTTCTTCTCCCCATTGAAAAAGCATGCTATATCCAAAAATATATTCTTCTCAGTTTCTTCCAATCCATCAAAACTGATTCGAAGCCTGTCGAGAATTTCTTTGTTAGAATCTCTTTTAAGTCTTTCAATTGTACTTTTCCATTGAGTTGTATCCCTACCACATAAAAATGAACCCATAACTTCAAGAGCTAAAGAGAGCCCACCAACATAATTTACAACATGTTCAGAAAGTTCAATGAAATCATCTTTTGGCATTTCATCACTATGGAAAGCTTTCAGATTGAAAAGTTGAAGTGCATCTTTGGGGTTCAATGTTGTGGGCATATACACATCATCAGCTTGGCAAAATCGAAGCAAATGTTCGTCTCTTGTTGTTATAATGATTCTACTCCCTAACACGAACCAATCATGCCTTCCAACCAAGCATTTTAAGTGTTGTATGTTATCAATATCATCAAGAACAACAAGAACTTTTTTGTGAGACAATCTATGACTAATTATGGCATTCCCTTCATGAACATTGAAAAACTTGAAGCATTCATCAAGCAAGATCTGTGAAAGAAGTTGTTTTTGTAAAAAAACTAGTCCACATTTGTATGAAACTTCTCGAACATCAGCAAGAAAGCTTTTACTTTCAAAATGAGGTGACATTTGAGTGTAAACAACTCTTGCGACTGTCGTTTTACCGATGCCACCATTCCACAAATTCCTACAATGCGGACATCATCTTCCCCAATGTTTATTTTCGAATACAAATCATCCAAGCGTAAATTAGTTCCAGCCATTTTGAGCAAGTGGATATGTTTGACATAATTTTGCTAATATATTCGTAACCATGTCTCTAATAAATTCTGATTCATGCCTACAAAGAAAGAAAATGTAAATGTAAATGTAAATTTTTTGAATAAAATTTTGTTTATTTCTTTCGAATGCACTTTCTTTTTCAATGAATCATGAAACATAACATAGTTTGGGAGCAAATAAGAACCAAGAATCAGAAAGCAAGGTCGGTTGCTACATCATAATACTCTGTAGTTGAAATACGAAACTTTTCAATTGAACACACAGGATTAGAAGAAGAAAAAAAGGTTATACGTATATATCCAAAAAACTAGAAAAGAATTACCTGTTATTTAAATGCCATCCTTTGATGTTAGTCACTTGAGTCAAAGCATTTCGCCACCGGTGGATCTTGTCTCTATCTTCCTTGACTCTCTCTTCGTGTTTGGCAAAGGCTTCCTCAATTTTCTCTTAAATCAGATGGATCAACACCATAGAAAATCGGAAATACTTTATGACCCTTGTCACAATCTCAGTCAGTTCCTCCAAGCACCAATCAGAAAAGACATAGGTTTCCGAGAAAACGATTGCTGAATTGCATTGAAGAGTTCAGGTGCGATCTCTTCACCGGCTTCCAGCTTTGGATCATCTCTGAAAGTGACGATTCCACTCCTCTTTAGAGCATCATAGAGATGATCAGTGAAGTTGTTGCGAGTATCTTCACCTCTAAAACTCAAGAAAACATCATATTTCTTTCTAGAAATGGATGAAGAAGTTGAAGGTAATGGCAACATGATGATATATGAAAAGAAAAATATGTCTCAATCTGGTGTTGAAAATCAGAAAAATATAGGTCGGCCAATACACCAGGTATACGATATCTAGATATCTCCTTCCACAAAATCAAAGTTATCTTCCGCTGATGCAATGGTCCCACTCTTCGATCTCACAGATCCTTTCCCCATTTATTTAAAAATCCATTGAACTGCTTTCAATATTCTTTACCAAGATTTGCCATGTATCTATTAACTACACTGATTGCATATGATAAATATAGACGTGAGCAAATCATAACAAATGATTGAAGTACTGAACTTTTTAATTTCAAAATGCATTTTGCGTTCTTTGATCATCAACCGTAAGAGAGAAAGGCAAATTTCACGCTCGTATTATGAACACAGTTCCATCACATCAGTCAATCCTTGCGGATATAATGGATACTAAATAACAATCTATTTGTACGATTGAACAATAACAGGGGAAACACAGAAACTTATAATTAACTGAATAGAAGAAAAGTCTTGAAAGGGCTGGTGAATTAGTTTACACAATTATTGCTTCTTCTCTGATCGGCCTATTATAAAATTGAAAATCTTTTTCATCCCTTTAGGCTGCCGCCCTTCTTCCTCTGTTTCCTCGTAGATATTATATTTTCGTTTTACAAGGGAAGTGCTGCCTGCGGATCCATCGGTGTCAGTAGAGTGATGATGGATATGTTCAAAGTTTGGAGAAGATTGAGTGGTATGGCACTGCACCTCTTTTATTTCTTCCAAATCTTTCTCATACATTAGTCTAGCACCACACTTCTTCACCTTAACAGAAGGATGCCTTTTTGAGTTTTTGAAACACAGCTGAAGCTCATCGCATTCATGATCAGAGCGATCCATTGTCCATAAATTCTTGGTTATAGCAGAAGGTTATATTAATTCACGCGAGAAATAACGAATAAAAAGGTGGTCATTCGTTATGGGTTGAGCCGAAAAAAGGAAACTGGAATTGACCACTCGACTATTTTTTACTTGAAGAACAGATCCATTACTACTAGATTGTCCAGAATTTCTAGAATGGATATAAGTTGTACCACCGATAGCCTTTCTCTCGGAACCACCACCATTGGCGAAGATGCAGCAGAAAGCAACTCCAATCCATTGACTGTCATTCTGAATATTGAGAGGCAGAGGTATTTCAATTTCAGAGCCGCCTCTCTGTTGGCTGAACCATTCTGGGATTTCATTTCCAGGTATAACAACATCAAATCTTTTTCTTGAATTCGCAAATGCCTGCAAATTAAAATATCAGTCGTTCTTGAATTTGCAAAATAAAATATCAGTGGTTCTGTAACTGAAACCATGAATAAAAAGAGAGATCAATCAACCTTAATATGTGTTTTCAGCAATGTTATTGCACTAATGTTCTCAGCCAATCTGTAGCAGTCAGTGGCTATAAAGTAAGTCCTATCATCTTTCCAATCACTTGTCATCCTTGCTGGAAGCACAGGTAACGATACAAGCTCACTGCATTTTGACACTCCAAGATATTGAAGATTGGAAAGACAAGTAAGAGACGCAGCTATGCGGGTGAAATTGTTACTACTAAGCTCAAGAACTTTCAATGAGGATAGACCAGAAATATCACTAGGATTATCTCCTTCACCCATATTGCAGAGGCCACAATTTGACAACCTAAGATCTTCAAGCTTGGGGAGTCGAGTAAGAGATGCCGGTATGCTGTTGAAATTGTTACCGCTAAGATCAAGATATGTCAAAGACGATAGACAAGAAATAGCACTAGGAATATCTCCATCAAGATTGCAGGTCCTTAGTTTCAACCTTCTTAATGAACTCAAACCTGATAATGAAGGTAGCTTTGGAGCTATGGAATTCGTCTTTCCTCTTTGGTTTACCTTGAAAAGAGAAAGGAGGTTTCTTTTTAACTTAGACGGACCCTTGCATCCATCCAAAGACAAAACTTTAAGATTTTTCAATTGAAAAATGAAGGATGGTGGTTCTTTTATGGCTGTTTCACTCAAGTCAAGCTCTTCCAAAGATTCTGCTTGCTGCAAATTCTCTGGCAAATATTCAACTTTGTAACAACCAGAAAGACGAAGAGTTTTTAGATGTTCCATTTTCCCATCAATCTCTGGAAACCTTGCAAGATTTGAGCAACCCGAAAGAATTAAAGTTTCAAGGGATTCCATTCCAATTTTGGTTGGAAGACTATTAAGACTTTTGCAGTCTCTTAAATTCAAAAGTTTAAGTCTCTTAAGCAGTCCAAGTGATGGATGAACATGTGCTAATCTGGTACAACCTTCCAAAATCAAAACTTCGAGATATGGGGCTGTTGTGAAGTCTGGTGTCTTGCTGATGTTTTGGGACCCTTCAAGGCTGATTATTTTCAACTTATATAAGGGCTGTCCAAAACAATAACAGATTAGAGAGAAAAGAGCAAACGTAATAAACCTCATTTTTATTTTTATCTCATTCAAATTTTAACCGTTTATATTAAAATAAGCTAAAACACAAGTATTAGATTAATTTAATTCTTACTATATTTCCCTTCCATAGTTGTTCAATGCGACTATATGGTAAGAGAAGTACAACAAGGTTGTCCGGTTGAAAGCTTGAAGGCAATGATCTTAAAGGATATCCTGTCCAATCTAAAAGTCGTAGCTCATTAGAAAGATATTTGAGATTATCACAATTTGAGAGGCAAAGCACTCTGAGCAATCTCAACTTTTTCATCTTCGAGAAAGCATCGACATTCAAATTGAGCACCTTGCTTGATTCCCTAAAAAGAACGGGCAAACAAAAATGAGCATTAAAATATACAAAAACATTTAATACCTAAAAGCTACGTTTCTCCAATACTATTTTTAAGGACTTTTATCTGATACTTATATCTAACACGTGTCCAAATATGAGCATTGATATATGATCATTAAAGAACTCTTTTTTATACGATGCCTAGAATTTGTTTGAAAAAATATATTTTTTGGAAACTTTGAGGTATATTCTCGATTAGTAAAGGTGGAGAGTTAAATTATAAAATTATAATTTTATATTCTACTCCATGAGACTTTTACAACAGTATATCATATGCTCAAAATGCTTAAATGATGAATGAAAAATTGATGCTCAAAGTAAGCCACTTGTGAATAATGTTGAAAAAAAGAAAAGCTTAGATCTCACATTTATTAGATACAAGTGTGAGATACATATATATATATATGTGAGAACCCACTTGCAGGGTTATTGAATGAATAAGCTTGAAATTTTGCTTTGCTCGTAGGGGGGTCAAATCCAAACCTGTCAGGGTTAGGGGTGCACCTGTACAATGTGGGCGATACGAAATGTTCGTATCGGTCGGGCCTTATCTGTTTTAAAAATGATAAATATCTCGATTTGATTTGATTTTATTCAAAGGCTCCTCTAATGCAGATTGAGATTTTACTATATGTCCTCAATATTAGTAAGGATATATCTCTGTTCTTTCTTTTGAAAGAGTAATGCATTGTTAGATAAATTTCATAAATATAACATTAAATATCAAGCATTAAAGGTTTTTTTTCCACTGATTTTTATTAGATACTTTTACCCCAAAAAAACTAATAACAAAATTAATAATATACATTATAAATGTGTATATATATATTTTCTTACCTTTTATTGTCGATGATCATGCCTTCAATTATTTCTGTAACCTAAAAAACCAAGAATAAAGATTAAGACAAAATAAATGATTTAAACGATACGATAAGACTTATAAAAAATTGCATATATGTTTAACACTGTTGTAACCTTTTGGTCTAAATAAAGCCATTTAAATAAAGTAAATATTATTTATTCTAGGGGTCCCGGGTTCGAGTATCTTGTGTGCAAGGTATGTGCGCGTTGTTAAAGGATTAAGAAAGTATGAACAGATACTACCATGTAATCACACCAGTATATTCAAAAAAAAAGTAAAATATTTCTAATGAGAGTGGTTCAATGAAATTAAATACTTATTTATATAAATCCTTATTAACAATTATAATCAGCAAAAGGAATTTATCTCAAAGATACTAAATGTCACCTTTTTTTTATGGACTACTACATAAATCAATTGGACTAAGCCTTTTTGTTGATTTAAAATCTTATAAAAAATTAGTGTGTAATTTTTGTCAAATGACTTACTGTGTTTTTTGTTAGGACATGATGGATGTCTTTTTCCTCCCATAATCTACAACGTTTTCCAGGTTCATTAACCGATTTTTCCTTAACAATTTTTCTTCCCATTTCTTGTATCAAGCTATGCATCCACAAATGCTTGTGTTCATCGACTTTTATGAGAGATTTCTTAATGAGAACATCTATTCCAATATCTGAGAAGAACCCACAACTATCCAATACTTTCATTATAAAATCTTTCTCCTCTCCATTGAAGAAGCATGCTATATCTAAAAATATATTCTTTTCGCATTCTTCCAATCCATCAAAGCTAATTCGAAGTCTATCAAAAATTTCTTTGTTAGAATCTCGTTCAAGTCTTTTGATTGCACTTCTCCATTGAGCTACATCTCTACCGCATAGAAATGAACCCAAAACTTCAAGAGCTAAGGGGAGACCACCAGCATAATGTACAACATGTTTAGAAAGGTCAACGAAATCATCTTTTGGCGTTGTATCACTATCAAAAGCTTTCAAAGTAAAAAGCCTAAGGGCATCATTAGGATTCAATGTTGTAGGCTTATACACATCATCAACTCGGTAAGATCGAAGCAAATGCTCGTCTCTTGTCGTTACAATGATTCTACTCCCTAAACCAAACCAATCACGCTTTCCAATCAAGCATTTCAAGTGTTGAATGTTATCAACATCGTCAAGAACAATAAGAACCTTTTTGTGAGACAACCTGTGGCTAATTATGGCATTCCCTTCTTGAACATTGAAAAAATTAAAGCATTCATCAAGCAAGATTTGGGAAAGAAGTTGTTTTTGTAAAAAAACTAGTCCACATTTATCCGAAACTTCTCGAACATCAGCAAGAAAGGTTTTACCTTCAAAATGAGGTGATATTTGAGTATAAGCAATTCTTGCAAGAGTCGTCTTACCGATGCCACCCATTTCGAAAATTCCTATAATGCGAACATCATCTTCCCCAATGTCTATTTTCGAATACAACTCCTCCAAATGTAAACTAATTCCAACCAGCTCATGATGAACAATAGTATAGGTCTGACACAATTTCGCTGATATCTTCTTAGCAATGTCTTCGATAAATTCTGATTCAAGCCTACAAGGAAATATCATTTAATTCTTTTAAAAAAAAATTATTGAATCATAATATAGTTTGGAAGCAATAAAAAAGCAAGAATAAGAAGGCAAGATCTGTGACGACATCAAAATACACAACTTTCTCTTTAGTTGAAATATTGAACTTTACAACTAAAGTTCGAATTTTATTTTATTTTTATAAAATATTATTATTTCATAGTTTATTATTAATTAGAATTATAGCTATTATTTATTAATAAAAACGAAGGCAAGAGTTAAAAGAAAAGAGAAGAAAGAATGACCTGTTATTTAAATGCCATCCCTTGATGTTAGCCACTTCCGTCAAAGCATTTCGCCACCTTTGGATCTTTTCTCTATCGTCCTTATATCTCTCTTCATGTTTGGCGAAGGCTTCTTCAACTTTTTTCTTCTGTTTTCTTAAATCGGATGGATCCACATCGTAGAATATTGGAAATACTTTATGTTCCTTATCCTTTTTTTGTTTAACAATCTCAGCAAGCTCCTCCAAGCACCAACCTGAAAAGGCATAGGTTTTTGAAAAAACGATTATGGAGCACCATGATTGCTGAATTGCTTTAAAGAGTTCAGGTGCGATCTCTTCGCCGGCCTCCAACTTTGGATCATCTCTAAAAGTGACAATCCCACGCCTCTTTAGAGCACTGTGAAGATGATCTGTGAAGTTGTTGCGAGTATCTTCACCTCTAAAACTTAAGAAAACATCGTATTTCTTTTTAGAAATGGACGAGGAAGTTGAGGGCAAGGACAACATGAGGACGTATGAGAAGAAAAAGATATCTCAATCAAAATCAGAAAGAAACTGGGAACAATGGAGATATGAGGATACGAAAGAGAAAAGCAGATGTACAAATAGATGAGGAATGATGTTATTTCCAAGAATGTGGGCGTTGAAAAACTGGCTTATTTTAAATCATAAGTAAAAATTAAAAATGTTGGAGGGTTTGTATTTTACGTACTTAACAATTAAAGAGTAGATATGAAAATGAAAAATAATAATTAAAAACAGGCGGTGTAAACGTATTGGGTTATTTTATGTTGGATATATAATAGCGTGGTTGTTAGGGATTGGTATGCAATTATTAAATGAAGTTATCGGGACATTTACTTCATTGTTATTTAGGAAATTAATAGTGAATTTAAAATTTATATTAAAGCATACATCACTAATGTGGTTCAACTGCTTATGTTCCCACCTTTTCTCTATACATTTTCCAAATGTAGGCGCGTAGGTGTGGAGACGAGAAATTGGTGTCACCTTTACCAATTATTTCTTCTTATCACAACGACAAATTAATATGAAACCAATCAAAATGTACACATTTCTATTATGTAAATAATAATGAATTAAGTTATTAATATGAAAAGGTTGGTTAAGTAGCTTACCACAGTTAATGCTTCTTCGCCAATTGACCCATTATAAAATTGAAATTTTTTTGCATCCGTTTTGGTTGCGGCCCTTCTTCCTCTGCTTCCTTGTAGATATTATGTTTTCGTTTTATGTGAGCAGTGCTACCTACTGGTCCATGGTTGTGAGCAGAGTGTTGGTGGATGTTTTCAAAATTTGAAGAAGATTCAGTGGTATGGCACTGCATCTCTTTTATTTCTTCCAAATCTTTCTTATACACTATTCTAACACCACACTTCTTCACCTTAGCACCGCGTCCAAATGGATCTATGAAAGACACCTCAAGCTCATCCCATTTTTTATCTAAGCAATCTGTTGCCCATAAATTATTGGTTTCACAGTCACCATCTTTATCCTCCAAGGAAATTGGATGTAAGTTATCACGCGACCAATAATTAAGAAAAAGGTGATCTTTCATTATGGGCTCGTTAAGTCGTTTACCCACCAATCAGCCTGTCCAATCAATCAGTCGAGGATTTCTACAGAGAATAAATGTTCGACAATTGATAACCTCTCCATCCCTCGAAGCATCATTATTGACAAAAATGCAGCAAGAAGCAACTCCAATCCATTCACTATCTTTCCCAAGGTTGATAGGTAGGGGTATCTTTATTGAAGACTGACTTCATTGTTGGCTAAGCCATTCTGGGATTTCACTGCCGGGCATCATAATATGAAACCTTTTTATTGAATTTGCAAATGCCTGCATAAGAAAACACAAGTCGTTTGGTAACAAAAACCATAAATTCTAAAGTATGAGATTTTGCAAGGGAGAATAAAGAGATTAATCGACCTTAAGATGTGTTTTCAGCAGTGTTAATGCACTTATATTCTCAGCCGATTTGAAGCAGTTAAAGGCTTTAACGGCAGCCGAATCCACTAAATTGCATACTTTTGATGGACTTGCAACAACTTCAAGTGAAGAACAACCATCTATCTCCAGATTTCTTATGGTTGTTAGAAGCCCAGGCAACGATTTAAGCTTCATGCAATTTGATAATGCAAGCACTAGAAGCCTGGAAAGTTGAGTAAGAGCCAAAGGAATGGTGATGAAATTGTTTCCCCTAAGTTTAAGATAACTCAAAGACGATAGACCCCGAATATCCGCCTCACCAAGAGTGCACATGTTGCAATTTGACAAATCAAGAAACCAAAGCTTCGAGAGCCGAGTAAGAGATGCAGGTATGCTGATGAAATTGTTACCACTAAGATCAAGATCTATCAAGGAAGATAGGCAAGAAATATCACTAGGAATATCTCCTTCACGAAGATTGCAGTCCCTTAGTTTCAACTCTCTTAATGAACTCAAACCTGACAATAAAGGTAACATCAGAGGCATCTTTGGTCGTAATTTAGATGATGGTCCTTTGCACCCATTGAACGACAGAATCTTAAGATTTTCCAATTGAAAAATCAAGGATGGTGGTTCTGTTATAGCGGATTCACTCAAGTCAAGCTCTTCCAAAAACTCTACTTGCTGCAAATTCAATGGCAAATATTTAATTTTATAACAACTAGAAAGATCAAGAGTTTTTAGATGTTCCATTTCCCCATCTATCTCCGGAAACCTTACAAGACTTGAGCAACCTGAAAATATATGTGGATGTAATGTTCAAAATCAGAAAATAAACGGCTCAATACCTCAGAAACAAAGTAGAAACAATAAGTATATGAGGATGAGGAAGGAGAAAAACAGAGGAGTTTCGTAAGAAATTTCTGTTGTACTTTGCCAAATGAATCTATCCGTATAATAATAGCTATGGAAGGGAGTAGGTGTGCAAATTGGGGGTTATAGATATGATCTTTCCGAGAAGACTACAATTGTTATTAAGTAATAAGTAAAGTGTTGGACATAATGCGTTTAATATTTAATTAATTTTTATTAATTAATACCTATGCCTATTCCTCCGCTTGAATCCTATGTTTTTTAAAAAGCCTTCAATCCATCGTCAACAAAGGCATGATTAGTGCTGTTGGAATCTGCTTTAACTTTACCTCCATAATACGCGGAGACCATGAAAGGCACTCATTCCTTAATACCATAGTTCCCACGATGCCACTACTGTAAACCAAGGCATTTCTATTTGTCAAAAGTTTCCAGCAGGCCATAGCAAAATGAGTACCCCAATCAGTTCCTTCCACAGAAAAAGTTGTGGTCCTATAATTCACCCTCCAATAATTTGCCTGCTATACCATATAAGCATTGCCAAATATATACACCCTTGTAAACATGGAGTCTCCAATAATTGCTTGCCATATATACCGTATAACCATCGCCAAATTATTGGAGGGTGAATTATGCCACATCAATAATTTTTTCCAACTCAAATTAAAGGGAATTTTCTTCTCATATTTAATTTTGATCCATTTTTTTTCAATTCATCAAATGTCAGGAAGGGATTTAGGGATTTGGGTATTTTCTTGATTTTTTCTTTTCTTCTCCATCAGTATACTATTAGGAAAAAAAATTTAGGGTTTTCATAGTTAAATAAAAAAATTAAAAATCATTTATTTTAATCACTAGAAATAAGAACAAATTTGATTCTGTAATCCTTCCATTTATTTGCCCAACTTGTAATCCTTCCATTGCTGATTTTTAATTGCCCAAAACCCTAAAACTCTTTTTTCTAATAGTGTAGAGATGGAGAAGAAAAGAAAAAAAATAAAAAAAATACCTTAATCCTTAAATCTCTTCCTCACACATGATGGATTGAAAAAAAGGCTCAAAATTAAATATGAGGTGAAGAAGAAAAGAGAAAAAATTGAGAAAATACCCTAATCCCTAAATCCCTTATTAACTTATGATGAATTGAAAAACAAACTCAAAATTTAATATGAGGTGGAAATTTCCTTTAATTTGAGTTGGAAAAAATTATTGATGTAGCATAATATACTTGGGTAGGACCATATATGAGATGGTGGGAGTAGTCCATCTAAGAATTTCTCCATTAAAACCAATCTCTCCACCCATCCGAATAAACCATATGTAGTTAAGCTCCGTTTGTTTGACTGAAAATGGTTTCTAGAAAATGATTTCTGGAAAATGAATTATCTTTCTGGAAAAGTTAATATTTTCTGGTGTTTGGATGAATATATGTAAAATATTTTCTGTTGTTTGGCAGATTTCCTGAAAATATTTCAGGAAAACTGTTTTAAATGAAACAATAATACATTTGAGAATTTATTATTTTTCATTGTTTGAGTTTATTTTATATCTATGAAATTTATATTTTACATTGTTTTTACATATATTGCAATAATTTATTTATAAATAAATAAATCAAATTAAATATATTAATAATCATAAATTGAAAATAACCAAAGCAAATAGATGATTCTTAATTGAGTTATAAAAAAAACAAAGATTGAGTAATAATAAATTAGCTTCCAAACCACAGTTAATATTACAAATTAGTAGTACACCACATGATAATTACAAATAATATTATCCAAGTACATAATTAGTAGTACACAACATTATAACTAAAATATTGTCAAAGTGCATAACTAGTATTACACCATATAATTAGTACTACAAAACATTAAAGCATATATATCTTCAACCTTGAGAAAATTTTTGAAGCCAAATTTTTTTATGCTTCCTACTTTTGACTAAGAAAGCTTTGGCCTCGGATTCACGATTCATAAGATAATCAAACACACTACAAAGGAAGTCGTCATCAAATCCTTCCACCTACATCGACATCACTTCTTTGTAAATTGTGCCAATGCATTTGCAATCTTGCCAAGTTGTCACCCACAAATTTAATTTCTTCATCAACGACACTTTCTTGAACATTTTTTCTTTTACGTTTAGATGTGCCAGATGAAGATACATTTATTCTTATCTCAGCCTCCTCATTATCGCAATCTATAGACACTGAATTTTGGTTATAATCATCCAAGTCTATGTCAGCAAATGTTCTAGCAAAACTCCCTATTGCCATATCTTTTCCAACAACCAAAGCCATTTCATCATAATGATTAATGCTTTTGTTCAAAAATGGTTCATACTTCTTATGTGCTTGTTGGAGATTATACACAATTAGAATAACAAGTAAAGAATATAATGCTGAAATATATTTAACATACATATAAATATACTATCGTCACTGCCGCATCATATGTCGATCTATCACATGTGATCATTTTCATGTTATCATCCCATCCAAAACCACTTTCGGCCCGAATTCTGCATATAATTTGCCATTGATTTTTTACAGTCCTCAAAGATTTTCCACATGCTTAGAATCACATTGAACTTGAAATTTTTCAGAAATAACTGCAGCAACTCGATTAATAGCAACTGATTTGAAAGTGTTGGAAGGCTTATTTCCTTTTTGGGCGTCCTCTGCTAGAATTTCGAAAAAAAGATGTTCCATCAGTTTTGTCCACCTGAATTGCTTGGTTGTCCCTTCTTTGTGGCCTTTACCCATTCTACATTAATAATTGTAATTGTCAATCATTACAAAAAATAAAATGAGAATTAAGCAACAAAAATAACAACTTAACCATAAACTCGGATTTTACTAGGATTTTGATGGTGGGAAAATGGAGTCCTTATGTCTATTATGGTTAAAAGGAGTCCTTGTAACTCAGAATGCATATGGCATCATATAATCATTCCAAATCATATATTAAGAACATTGTCATAGTTTAGAAAGTGTTATATGCATTTCCCTTAATAACTTTGATAAGAGCAACAATGATAATTCTCTTCTTTTCCAAAATTTGTCAATAAACAAGAGACAAGTCTCTGGCAAGCTTCTATTAAGTAATTTAATCTATCTAACAAGCACATTTGAACCCGAGTAAATATTAACACATCATGAAAGTCAGAAGAAAGAAAAGGATCTGAAGGCATATAGGAGAAAGAAAATCCAAATCTATGAGAAAAATGATAAAGGAAGGCCATCTTTATATTTCAAATCTCATATCTTGATAGAGAACCACCATTTCAAATCTCCATAAAAGTATGTAACAAGTACCATTCCAGTCACCAACCACATAAAGAACCAAAATCAATCACAACATGTCAAACAAAATCAAGAAAAGGGGACAAAATCCAATAACCGACCATAAAGAGCTCCAAAATTATGAGAATTCTTATCCAATATTAGCAGGTTATTCTTTTTACAGTATTTTCTGAAAAAAGAACATAGCCTAAATTACATTGAATTTTCAGCTGAAAAAAGAGCAGAAACGAGATGCATTTGAGAAGAGTATTGAGAGTTTGCCACAGCAATTTGGATTGTCACCTACCCCATCTATTGGCACGTTATCAGATACACCTATGACAGGATGAAAAAGAGATGCTCAAGATGCATTCGAGAAGAGTATTGAGAGGAGGTTAAGGAGAAAGATCAAGAATAGGGAATCCGCTGCACGATCAGGAGCTAGGAAGCAGGCAAGGATTTAAACATGTTTTTTTGGCTAATTGATATCTCTTAAATTATTTGTTCCCTTTGATTTTATACAGCCTTGGTCTTTTGGTTTTGGCAAAGGCTTACCATAATGAGCTGGTTAACAAGGTTTCACGATTAGAAGAGGATAATCTAAAGCTCAAAAGAGAGAAGGTACACAATCTTTGCCTGACATTTCTCCAGCTCAACATTCACACCTGAAACATGTTTTCCGGATTCTCAAATTTGTGAATTTCATGTTTATTTACTTCTTTATTCTTGCTGGAATTTGACAAAATCTCAGTGTGAAACATTTGAAACAAGGTTTCATCTTAGAAGAACGAATTTTGCAACATTCGCCTAAAATCTGAAGAATCAATTTTGCAATCCAAATCAAAGAAACAACTGATACCTATTCTAATTGTTCACCAAGAATTGATCAAATGGAGCAGAACTAAGAAGGAAACCAAATTATAAGATTTCGATTATATTTTTAACTTTTTTCAAAAATAAACCAAATGATTGTAACTTTTTTAGTATAAGAATATCAAAACCTTCCATTTTTAACAATAAAAGAAGCAAATTTATAGGCTGAACCACAAAAACAAACGATACCCAGATCTCCATCTGGAATAAAAACCAAGAAAATGGGAAAGTTCTGAGGAAAGAGTAGAGATTAGTAGCGTTTTGTTGGGGTAGAGGACACAACTAAGAAGAAATAGAATGGCAGCATATGTAAAAGAAAAAAAAAGGGTAAAGTAAACAAATACCTGAAGTAAACGAAGAAAGAATCAATGAAGAAATGAGGAGATAAACCAGAAAATTTCATACTCTTTGTGAAGGAATGGAAAAAAACAGAACAATAAAGAGAAAAAATAGAGAGAAAAGCACACCAAAAATAAATCTGGATCATTCACAACAATAGAGAGAAAAGGAGAATAGAACCTGGCTAAGGAGGAAGAAAGCACAAGATGATGAGTCTGAAGCTGATAGCTGAGGCGAGGCTGAGGTTGATGAGTCTGTGATGAGGGTGAGGAATGGAAAATGTCTTACGAAAATAAAATCTGTAAGACATTTTACATAAAAAGTGGGACATTTTCCCGTGTTTTTGAAAATGAATTCCTAAAGGAATTCATTTTCAGTCAAACAAACATGGTAAAATAAGTAAAACATTTTCCAGAAAATCAACTACAGGCAAACAAACAGACCCTTAGTCTCAGGGGGAAACTCCTAACATCTTATTTGCTTTTTGCTCCACATCTATTAATTTATTTATAGTCTTGTAAACTTTTCATTTTAGGAAAAAAGTTAATACAAAAAAGTCTTAAATTTTGATATCAAAATTAGTATTATCATACATCGATTGAATTTTAAGTTATATGTGTTATTTTAAAATTTAAATTATCACCAATATATAGTTTTTTTTTAAATTATCAAGTGATAAGTTTTTGCACTTTAGATAGATATAATAAGGGGTAAGGATCCATTTATACTCAATTAAAACTAACATGCTTTTACACACTTTCTTTACCTTTTTTATAATTGATATTTTAGTAATTTAACTGTCAAATTTCATTTTTCATATTAATTTTACACAATGTATATGTATCCTTCTCCTATTACTTTTGTTGAATTTAACAATATAAAATAACTTGTTAGAACAATATAACTTCAAATTCATTAAAGGGATTTCTAATTTTAAATTCAAATTGAATGTTTGACTTTATTAGTAATTTGTTTTAAGTTAGAAGGTGAAAATTAAATTATGCAAATAAATAATGGCTATTGGTTGGTCCCTATATCTTCAAATAGAACGTTTTCGTTGCTACCTGCGGTTCCATCCCTGTCAGTAGGGTGATGATGGATATGTTCAATGTTTGGAAAAGATTGAGTGTTATGTCATTGCAGCTCTATTATTTCTTCCAAATGTTCCTCATACATTATTCTAACACCACACTTCTTTGCCTTAAAATAATTTCTGGGTTGGAAATACGCCTTAGGCTCATCGCGTTCATGACAAGAGCAATCCGCATCGTAGAATATTGGAAATACTTTATATTCCTAAACTTTTAAGAATTGGGAAAGCAAACACAATAACTAATCTATAAGCATTTGGAATATTCATGCTCGAAGTTGTCTGCGGTAGAAGGCCAATCGGACCTCGAGCACCGCCAGATGAAACATCTCACTGAATGGATAATGTATTGATGGATAAGGGAGACATTTTGGTGGCTGTCAATGGGAGGTAGGGAAAGAGGTTTGTGGGACAAGAAGCATAGTTGGTGTTGATGCTTGGATTACTTTGCTCGCTCCCGATGTCGGTGGTTATGCCTAGCATGTCTAGCATGGTTTCGTATTTGGATGGTCTTGCTTCATTGCCCGATGACTTAAGCTGTGTCATCAAAGTTGGAGCATTTTGTTACAAAATGACCATCCATGCATTGACGAATCCAGATCGCAAAACTACGAGCTCACCATATTTGCGAGCTCTCCAAGTCTGCGAGCTCATCCAAACATGTAAGTTCACCAAATCTGCTAAGTCACCAAATGTGCAAGCTCTATCAGGCGAACCCATACCTACGAGCTCTTTAGTCTGCAAGTTGCCAACTTACACTGAAACTGTGATGGCTTTTTATTAGATGTTTTGGTTGTAGATTAGATTGATATCAACCAATGAGTAAGCAAGTTGAATTAATCAAGTTCCAAGATTAGTCAAGTTGCAATTATTTTATTATCATTCTTAGCCTATTTAAGCATAATTGTTCATGTAAACTTTGTAGTACTTTTTTGTCAATAAAATAGTTAATCACAAGTTGATCCTTCTCCATTTTTGATAAATTTTTACTTTTGTTTCAATCCTTTCTTCATCAAAATCCAAAAATTGGTATCTAGAGCCACTTATCTTTGAGGGCCTATTTTCATAAAAATGTCTTCAGCAAGCTTTACACCACCACCTCCTTGTTTTTACAAGAGAAAACTACCATATTTGGGTAGTCAAAATGAAAACCTATCTTCAAGCCTTTGATCTTTGGGAGGTTTTAAATGCTGAAATAGAATCACCAATGTTAAGATCAAATCCTACATTGGCTTAAGTGAAATAACACAATGAGGAATGTTCCAAAAAACACAAGGTGATGTCTTGCCTACAAAACGGTGTTTCAGACATGATCTTTACAAGAATCATGGCTTGTTATACTCCCAAACAAGCTTGGGATAAGCTCAAGGTGGAGTTTTAGGGTTCACAGAAGACAAGGCAATGATAAATCTCAAATGAGATTTTGAAAACCTCAAGATGAAGGAAGCTGTGACTATGAAGCAATATTCAAATCGAATCATGACAATGGTGAACCAAATAAGACGGTTAGGTGACCAGTTCACAGATAGTCGTGTAGTTGAGAAGGTGATTACCACACTTGCTTTGAGTTAAAAATGTGACCAAGAAAGAGGCATTGCTTGTCTTCAAGAATGGATTGAAGCCGTGGGTCAGACAGGAATTGGAACAAGGAGGTGTCCAAGAGCTGTCAAAAGCCATTACGGTAGCGGAGTCCATGGTCAAGCTTGGTCTAGGGAAAGACAAGCTTGTATCTTCCAAGTCAGAGGAAAAGGGCACATGTGAAGGGAATCACAAGGAAGATGATAATGGCAGTGGCATCGGCAATAATGGTGGTAATGGGAAACCACGAGTTGGGAAGAAGAAACCTAAAAAAAACGAGGCAAGTTGAAATGTTTTCTTTGCGATGGTCCACATTTGCTGAAGAAATGTCCAAGGAAATCTGAGAGGGGCAAGCCGGAAGGTAAGGCCGTGAGACTTGGTTCGAGCACAAGGGGTGTCGAAGCTAAGGAGGCTGAGAGTGGAAGAAGAAGCCAGTGGAGTGGTTCTTGTGTCATGGTTCGCATAGGTTACAGAAATATCCAAAAAAGTCTGTCATTGATAGGGCAGACAAGGTGCCCAAGAAGCTTGGTACGAGCAAAGCCAAGGGGGCAAAGAGGAGCAAAAAGAAGCGAGTGAAGTGCTTCTTGTGTCGTGGTCTGCATGAGTTACAGAACTATCCAAAGCAACAATCCGTGAGGGTTAAAGAAAACGTAACATCGGAGCTTGTTGAGTCATCAGAGGGGCTTCCACCTAAGGAAGAAGTCAGTTTGTCATCGGACTTAATGGAGAAAGCCGCGATGAAAACAATGAAGCTGGGACCAATGAGGCTCAATTCGAGGAAAGTGACAGAGTTGGTCGAGTCATCGGTGAGCTACAACCCATGGAAGTGTCAAGTTTGGCATCGAACTCAAAGGAAAAAGTTGCGAAGCAAACTTGGAAGTTAGGATTAATGAGGCTCATTTCTGTTGACACATCGGAGGAGCTTTCACTTATGGGAGAAGTGGGTGGTGCATCAAAGTTTGCGAGAATGACGATGCAAGCTGGACAGTTGACCAGAGTAAATGAAACGAGTCAGGTACATTCGGAACACTTTGATAGTGTTTTACATTCTAACTTGGTTGCTTGGCAAGAATGTAGGGGCCCTTTCAGAGTTCTTAAGTAAGGAGACCGAGGACTGTGGGTTATTCGAGGCCAAGTGATATGAATCAAGAGGATTCCGATCAAAGCTAGTCAGAATGTGGGCAAGTGAGTGCAGAGACTTCTTGCCAAAGTGATGTACCAACAAGTGAGATGGTTCGAGTTAAGAGGCGACGAAAGTCAAGGTGAAAGTTTTGAAAGACAAGATGGCCCAATAGTGAGACTAATCGAGAAAATGCTAAGGAAACAAGACGAGACTAAGGCAAATCAAGTCAGTGCCATTCTAGAGCCGCAACGAGGGTGTTGCGAGAATGGGTGGGGGCGAATGTCATAGGCAAAAGTTCAGAGCCCGTGACCACTACACATAATGAGTCCCATGGAGGTCTGTCATTAACATTGGGATCATTTAGCCACATGAGCTGGCCCGATTCAGAGAGTTATTGGTCAAGCCTATCAGATTGAAGCCTGGGTCGCCCAATGATGAAGCTTTGGCAACTTAAGGAATCTTGGCAAATATTGGAACTAATCCTCGAAGATAAGGAAGAACCATATCTTTAGGATTTGATAGGATTTGATTTGGTTGTAATCTTGTAAATCCTATAATTTAAGGGATAGGCTAATCTCATCCATCGATGTAATTTGATCTTGACCGTCGGTTGTGGGGGAGCTCAACTATAATAGAAAGCCTCTCCTCATTTGTAAAACAGACTTCATTCTTTTGTAACTGTTTCTTTGTGAATACAATTGAGAGCATTTACTCAAACATCTCTCGTGAATAGCTTTTCTGTTGTCTTTTGAGCCTTCTTTTGGCTAGTCGCTTCCGTTATACAAGTTGGTGCCTTGGAGGAATTCTCTTGGTGAATCCTCAATCGTGGTAATCAGGCTGACTTAGGCGTGTTTGCAAGAAAGGATCGCTTAAGCCTGCACAGATTGCGAGACTAAAGGTCTAGCCCCGTGACACAAGCACCAACTTGAAAAGGCATAGGTCTTCGAAAAAATGATTACCGAGCACTATGATTGCTAAATTGCTTTGAAGAGTTCTAGTGAGATCTCTTCACCACCCTCCAACTTCGGATCATCTCTAAAAGTGACGATCCCACTTCTATTTAGAGCATCGTAGAGATGATCAATAAAGTTCTTGCGGGAATCTTCACCTCTAAAACTCAGGAACACACTGTACTTCTTTCTAGAAATGGATGAGGAAGTTGAAAGTAATGACGACATGAGGATGTATGAGAAGGAAAATATATGTGGATGTAATGTTCAAAATCAGAAAATAGATGGCTCAATACCTCAGAAACAACGTAGAAACAATAAGTATATGAGGATGAGGAAGGAGAAAAATAGATGAAATTTCGAGGGAAAAAACAAAGGACTTTCATAAGAAATTTTTGTTGTACTTTGCTAAATGAATCTGTCTGTATAATAATAGCTATGAAAAGGAGTAGGTGTGGAAATTGGGGGTTATAGATGCTCTTTCTAAGAAGACTTCAATTGACAAAATGGAGACTACAATTTTTATTAAGTAATAAGTAAAGTGCTAGACATAATGCGTTTAATATTTTTATTAATTAATACCTATGCATATAAACATATATTGCTCTAACCCTGAGTCCTGAATCTTAAACTCTAAACTTCACCGTAATAAGCACAAAGTTAAATAAGCATATAAACCTATATTGCTCTGACCCTGAGCAAAAAAATTCATCAAGCACAAAAATAATCGTTTTATGTGCTAATCCACATTCCCTGTAATGATAGACACTATCAGTTTAAAGATAATTAGAATAGATTTTGTTTCAAGAAAAGGCAAGTCAAGCACCCTCACCTTAACATTCCTATCATGAACTGGGAGTTATCATCAAATGATGCCTACAAAAATCATTTCATAATCAATATATATTCTAGTTAGAAATGATATTGACCTCAAATAGATATACACAGTACAACTTTCGAGAACAAAAGTTGATGTTCCATGCATAACTGTCAAGCAATTTCCTGAAAGACAAATAACCATGACAAATAAAAGATAGTATCATGAAAGTTTTAAGACAAACTAATTTAATTGCATGACTTAGTAAAAGCCTAGGAAGAAAACTGATGGTTGAACAAAAAAATACATTGGGTACTATTGTTAACAAGTGGCAAGTTGCATATGCAAATAATAGAGAAGAAACAGATAAGCTCAGCTAGTAATATCATCTAGCTAACTAGCACAAGACCAGACCTAGTGTTTTTTTCAATTCAGTGCAGTTACTATATGCCCATAACTTGTTGAACTGCTCATCAATCATCATTGCATACATTCCTTGTAGATTTCTTCAATGTGTTAATGATTTAGTTATTGACTAGACCCACATATTTTCCATTAAAGAAACTTTTAAAATTAAGAGCACTGTGTTCTTGCTTATCCATAAACTTGCTAATCATTCCATGTACTAACTTCTCATTGTTGCCTCAGGAAGTAACAATCAAGAATCCATCTATTCTTCATGAAATTCCCCCATCAATGTAAAAGAGTTGTAAGAATATCTTAGGTCTGATAATTTTGTTCTAAAAATAGAAACCTTGATACTTGGGAGTTTTCACTCATAATGAAGTTGAACCAGTTTTGAATGGTTTCCCTAGCTCACAGATGTATATTCTTTCAATTGCTAAATCTAAATCATACAAGCAATATGACATTGACGATTTCATGCTATGAAAATTTCCCAATTACACACATTTCTATTGTTTTGTATAGTTACACACATTTCTCAATTATATAAATTATTATAACTCTTGTAATTTTTTAATACACATTACATTACATTTTCCAATTATACAAACTATTACAATTTTTTAATGTTTTATGTAACATTGAAGATGATGGAAAGCTCAAATTAAGATCTTTTGAGAATTTTAGTTGCTGCTCATATTAAATTAGGAAAAAGTACACAAATTGGTCAGGTTTAGAAACAAATCAGAGAACAAAATTCATTAGTTGGTCTTTCAAAGAAAAATTTTGTAGTAGAAATTCAAAGAAAATGACACAAATAGAATCACAAACCAATCCAATCCCATGAAATTCAAAGAGAACATGCAGTAGACCCTTAGGATAAAAAAGCAAATAAGCAAGAGAATAGACGCATACCATTGGGAATATCTTTAAGCTGAGTACCACGATCCTGAAAAGCAAATCAAAGTTCAAAAAATAATCATAACACAAAGAAAATGACTTGAATGAAATCAGATCCTTAACCCTAAAAAAGAAAACATACCTTTTCAATTGATAGAGTTTTAGACGAGGAAGACCTTGTAGGCCTATCACTACTAGGCGTCACTAGAGAATCAACAAATAAGCCCAACAGAGAAGCTAAAAGAGAAAAAAAGCAAAAAAATAAAACCCAGACAACAGAATCAGCAAACAAAAATGAAGATCTATCCCTACACTACATTAAATGAGCCATCTTTAGCACCCACAAACAGAATGGTAGCCCAGAAAACCTGTAAAAAAAACCAAGATTTGAATCAAAACCCTATTTTGATTTAGCACATAAAAGAAATACTATCATTATATATACCAAAACGTTCTCCAAATGGTTAGATTTAGCTTAGTAAAGTAGCAACTACTACAATGAACGCATTCATGAAATCCAAAACAAACAGAATCTCACATCCAAAACAGAAATAAAAGCAGAAATAAAAGGGATTAGGAAATTTGAGGGCAAATTTTGAGATTAAGAGGGAAGTACAAACTTTTATTTGGGGGATTTAGGGCGCTCGACGGAGATGAGAAGAAGAGGGAGTAACTCCTCTATTCAATTCATCAGCACTGCCCTAAATCAAATTAAACCAATTATTTATATTAAATTTCATTGAAAAAAGAGCACATAACAAAATTTCAATAAACAAACAAAGTTCAAGCTTAAACTTATAGTCTTGCTCGTTCTTTCTCGATTTTTTCCTTGCTTGCAAGCTGCACACACAAGAAAAAAAGTTAAAAAGAACTATAACTTAAAAAATCAAATATTTTAGAGTTAAAAAGGGGGAGATGGAGGAATTACCTTGTAAACATCGAAGAAGCGAATGGATGATTTTGAAGCGAAATGTTGAGGAGGTGAAGGGGAAATATTTGGGTCATGACTTAGGATGTATGAGAAGGAAAATATATATGGATGTAATGTTCAAAATCAGAAAATAGATGGCTCAATACCTCAGAAACAACGTAGAAACAATAAGTATATGAGGACAAGGAAGGAGAAAAATAGATGAAATTTCGAGGGAAAAACAAAGGACTTTCGTAAGAAATTTCTGTTGTACTTTGCCAAATGAATCTGTTTGTATAATAATAGCTATGAAAAGGAGTAGGTGTGAAAATTGGGGGTTATAGATGCTCTTTCTGAGAAGACTTCAATTGACAAAATGGAGACTACAATTTTTATTAAGTAATAAGTAAAGTGTTGGACATAATGCGTTTAATATTTTTATTAATTAATACCTATGCCTATGCCTCCACTTGAATCCTATGTTTTTTTAAAAAGCCTTCAATCCATCATCAACAAAGGCATGATTAGTGCTGTTGGAATCTGCTTCAACTTTACCTCCATAATACTATTGAATTTTTTGGCCTGCAATGCAACAGCAGACATGCAACATGCATGCTCAACTATGCTATGTATTTTGCTTCTTTTGTATGTAATCAATTTAGTTGTTTCAGTTTGTTTGTAATGCTTTTTTGGATAAGATCAAAGTTTAATTTGACATATTAGAATGATTACTTTTTTCTTAGGTGCAGATTGAGGTTGATAAGTCAGCTTGTTTATTTGTACAAGTTAAGACATGTGATCTTCATGTAATTAGTAGGGTTAGGTAGGATAATTGTTGACAGCTTTGTTAGTCTTGTAAGCTTATATTAATTTTATTTCTTAATGAATATCATCAGATCAGTTTTTGATCATTCCCTTATTGTTTTTGCTTTGTAATTTTTTTGTGGCTTGAAAGCTCAACATGGTATCGAGAGCCTGTCATCTTTGAGGGCCTTTTGCTTGTTGTTTGTTTCTTTGTTGAGTGTCTGAAAAGAAAAACTAGAAGCATTTTTTTTTGCTGTGAAAGATAAGTTTCTCACCTCCTCCACCACTTGTTTTTTCTAGAGAAAATTACAACATATGGGCTATGAAAATGAAGACTTATTTGCAAGCTTATGACTTGTGAAATGCAGTTCAAGCTGATGAAGAACCACCACCTTTGAGAGCTAATCCTACAATAGCTCAAATTAGACAACACAATGAAGATTGTGCCAAGAAGTACAGGGCAATGTCTTGCCTGCAGAATAGTGTTTCTGATGTGATCTTTACCAGGATCATGGCTTGCAACTCTCCAAAGCAAGCATGGGACAAGCTCAAGGAAGAGTTCCAAGGGTTAGAGAAAACCAGGCAGCAACAGTTGATAAATTTGAGAAGGGATTTTGAGAACCTCAAGATGAAAGAGTCTGGGACCATTAAGCAATATGCTAACAGGATAATGGTGACTATTAACAACATTAGACTCCTTGGTGATGAGTTCATCGAAAGGAGGAAGTTGAAAAGGTTATTACAACTCTTCTAGAGATGTATGAGTAAAAAAAAATATTTTTTGGAGGACTCTAGGGACTTATCAACTATACCTTTAACTGAGTTGATCAATGCTCTTTATGCACAAGAGCAGAGGAGAGCAAAAAGATTGAAGGATCATTCTGAGGGTGCTTTTCAGGCTAGAGGCAAAGAAAGCTTAAGATCAAGCTCAAGCTACAAGGGAAAAAAAGCTTGGTCAAACAAGAAAGAAAAGCCCAAAAGAGAAGTTGGAAGAAGGAGGTTCCCACCATGTACTCACTGTAAGAAGACGACACACTTGGGGAGGTACTACTGGTACAAACCTGATTCCAATTCAGGAGTTGTAAGCAACTTAGTCATGTTGAAAAATTTGGCAAAAACAAACTGAAAGCTCCACCACAGCAGCAGGATCAAGCTCAAGCAGTTGGGGATGTTCAAGCTCAGGAGGAGCAAGTCTTCACTACCTCTTGTTTTGCTATTGCAACTAGTGTGAAGAAAGATTGGTTGATTGATAGTCGTTGTACACATCGTATGGCATCTGATGAAGGGTTGTTTAGGGAGCTGGATACCAGTTATGTCTCCAAAGTCAGAATAGGGAATGGAAACTTCATTAAGGCCAAAGGAAGGGGTAAGGTGGTGATCAGCACTAAGTCAGGTAACAAGACAATCTCTGATGTTCTCTTTGTACCTGATATTGATCAGAATTTGTTGAGTGTTAGTCAGTTGCTTGAAAAGGGCTACTATATTTCCTTTAAGAATAATTTGTGTATGATTGAAGATCCATCTGGTCAAGAATTGGTAATTATGTCCATGTTGGATAAATGTTTTGTTTTGAATGTAAATCAGCTAAATACAAGAGCATATGCTAGTCAAGCTGATGAGTCAGGCCTATGGCACAAGAGATTGGGGCATGTGAACTACAAGTCACTTGGTCTACTGCACAAGATGGATTTTGTTGAGGACATGTCCAAGATAGATATTCAGGATGTTATTTGTGAGGTGTGTCAGCTTGGAAAGAAAACCAGACTGCCATTTCTAACTATTATGGCTTTAAGAGCTCAAGAAAAGTGTTACTTGGTTCATACAAATGTTTGTGGACCTATGAAGACTTTTTTATGGAGTGAAAGCAGGTACTTTGCACTGTTTATTGATGATTGTACAAGGTATTGTTGGGTAAACTTTTTGAAGCAAAAGTCAGAGGTAATTGATTTTTTCACCAAGTTCAAGGCTTTAGCTGAAAACCAATCTGGTTGTACGCTAAAGGCACTAAGGTTTAATAATGGCACTGAGTATATGTCAGCTAGGTTCCAAAAGATTTGTGAAGAAGCTGAGATTCTGCATTAGCTGACCAATATTTACACACCACAACAAAATGGTGTTTGTGAGAGGAAGAACAGGACAGTTCTTGACATGACCAGATGTTTATTGTTTGAGAGCAAGCTGCCTAACAACTTTTGGGCTAAGACAGTAAACATTATTGTGTATTTGCTCAACAAGTTTCCAACCAATACTATCAAAGGCAAAACTCCATTTGAGGCTTGGTTTGGACACAAGCCTTTAGTCTCTCATTTGAAGGTATTTGGTTGCCTTTGCGACACTTCAGTTCCAGTAGAGAAAAAAAGCAAGCTTGAAGAGAAGTCAAGGCCTAGTATCTTTGTTGGTTATCGTAACACAAAGAAGGGCTATAGAGTTTTTGATCCATCCACAAAAGGGATTAATATGAGTAGGGATGTCAAGTTTAATGAAAGCTATTATTAGAAGTGGAGTGGACAGATGCAAGTCTATCTAAACTAGAGCAGCAACATGTTAAGTTAGAATCTGCTGAAGATGAAGCTCATGAAGAGGAAAACTTTGATAATCTGCCTGTTAGGGGTACAAGATCAATACCTGACATCTATGCGAGGTGTGATTTGGCTATTCTAGAGCCGTCAAACTTTGATGAAGTTGCTAAGGAAGAATGTTGGAAGAATGCCATGCAAGCTGAGATGGACATGATACACAAAAATGGCACTTGGGACTTGGTTAATAGGCCAGTCCATAAGAAAGTCATTGGTGTAAAATGGGTATTTAGGACCAAATACAATGCTGATAGGTCACTAAATAAGCACAAAGCTAGGTTGGTTGTCAAGGGATACAGTCAACAGCATGAAGTTGATTTTTCTGAGACATTTGCACCAGTTGTAAGATTGGATACAATAAGATTGTTGTTTGCTTTGGCTGCTCAGAAGCAATGGAGGATACACCAATTGGATGTAAGGTCAGCATTTCTGAATGGCTTCCTCAAAGAGGAGATCTTTGTTGATCAGCCTTAAGGTTTTGAAGTTCTAGGTGAGGAGCACAAGGTCTACAAGCTTAAGAAGGCACTTTATGGCCTTAAGCAAGCTCCAAGGGCCTGGTGTGATAGAATTGACACTTATCTGTCAAGGCTTGGTTTTGAAAAGAGCCTAAGTGAGCCTACCTTGTATGTTAAGAAGGCTGAGCATGAGACTCCATTGATCATCTCACTATATGTGGATGACTTGCTTGTGACTAGAAGTAAAAAGGAGTTGATAGATGAATTCAAGAAGTGTTTGAGATGTCCGATTTGGGGGAAATGACATATTTTCTTGGCATGGAGGTCACTTAAGCTCAGCATGCTATCTTTATCAGACAACAAGCATTTGCCTCCAAGATTCTGACTAAGTTTTGTATGGACAAGTGCAAACCTGTTAGTACTTCAGTTGCATAAGGAGAGAAGCTGTCCAATAGTGGTGACCTTGAGAGGGTTGATGAGAAAGGCTATAGGAGCCTTGTGGGTTGCTTGCTCTACTTGATAGCAACAAGGCCAGACATCATGTATGTTGTAAGTCTTCTTTCTAGATTTGCCAAATTTTAAGGCAGCAAAAAGGGTGTTGAGGTATATCAAGGGAACTTTGGACCATGGTGTGAAGTTTGTGAAGAGTGATGAGCTGAAGTTTATTGGCTACCTAGATAGTGACTGGGCAGGGTCAATTAATGACATGAAGAGCACTTCTGGATATTTCTTTACTCTTAGCTCAGGGGTGTTTTGTTGGAGCTCAAAGAAGCAGCAAACTATGGCTCAGTCAATAGCAGAAGCAGAGTATATTGCAGCTGCTGCAGCTGTTAACCAAGTCATTTGGCTGAGAAAATTGATAAGTGATTTAAATGAAAAGTAATTTGAAGCTACTAAAATCAAGGTTGATAATTAGTCGGTAGTTGCCATAGCAAAGAATTCTATATTCCATGGCAAAACTAAGCATTTTAAGATCAAATATCATTTTGTTAGGGAGGCTGAGCAATCGAAAGAGATAAGCTTGGTTCACTGCAGTTTTGAAAACCAACTTGCTGATGTTTTAACTAAGCCTCTTGGACCTTTGAGATTTGAGACTTTGAGAAGTAACATTGGTGTCATGCATAATGCCAAGGAGGAGTGTTGAATTTTTTGGCCTGTAATGCAACTACAGACATGCAACATGCAAGCTTAACTATGCTGTGTATTTTGTTTCTTTTGTATGTAATCAGTTTAGTTGTTTTAGTTTGTTTGCAATGCTTTTTTGGATAGGATCAAAGTTTAATTTGATAGATTAAAATGATTATTTTTTACTTAGGTGCAGATTTAGGTTGATAGGTCAGCTTGTTTATTTGTACAAGTTAAGACCTGTGATCTTTATGTAATTAGTGGGGTTAGGTAGGATAATTGTTGACAGCTTTGTTAGTCTTGTAAGCTTATATCAATTTTATTTCTTAATGAAAATCATCAGATTAGTTTTTGATCATTCCCTTGCTGTTTTTGCTCTGCAATTTTTTTCCTTCTAGCTTGAAAACTCAAAAATACACGGAAACCATGAAAGGCATTCATTCCTTAATATCATAGTTTCCACGATGCCACTACTGAAAACAAAGGCTTATACACATCATCGATTCGATAAGATCAGAGCAAATGTTCATCTCTTGTTGTTACAATGATCCTACTGCCTAAACTGAACCAATCACGCCTTCCAACTAAGCATTTCAAGTGTTGTAAGTTATCAACATCATCAAGAACAACAAGAACCTTCTTGCTAGACAACCTGTGACTAATTATGGCATTCCCTCCATCAACATTGAAAAAATTGAAGCATTCATCTGGCAAGATTTGTGAAAGAAGTTATTTTTGTAAAGAAACAAGTCCACATTTGTTTGAAACTTCTCGAATATCAGCAAGAAAACTTTTTCCTTCAAAATGAGGTGACATTTGAGTGTAAACAACCCTTGCAAGAGTTGTTCTACCGATGCCACCCATTCCACAAATTCCTATAATGCGGACATCATCTTCCCCAATATTTATTTTCGAATGCAACTCCTCCAAACGTAAATCAATTCCAGGAAAGTCATCATGAACAATAGGATATGTTTGACATAATTGGCTGATATCTTCTTAACAATGTCTCCAATAAACTCTGATTCATACCTACAGCGAAATAAACAATGGCTTCTATCGTTCAAATGCACTTTTTCATTTTTAGTTCAGTGAATCATGAAATGTTGGAAGCAAACAAAAAGCAAGAATAAGACAGAAAGATCTGTTATAGCATCAAATTACACAACTTGCTCCTTAGTTGAAATATGGGAATTCTCAATTAAACACAGAGTTATAAAAATAACATGCAATCCAAAACAAAAAAACAAATTTTTAGTCATTAAAATTAGGAAATAGAGAAGAAAAGAAAGAGATACAAATTATTTAAATGCCATCCCTTGATGTTAGCCACTTCAGTCAAAGCATTTCGCCACTTTTGGATTTTGTCTTTATTTTCTTTGCATCTTTCTTCGTGTTTGGCAAAGGCTTCTTCAACTTTTTCTTTTTGTTTTCTTAAATCGGATGGATCCACATCGTAGAAAATTGGAAATACTTTATGACCTTTGTCATTTTTTTGTTTAACAATCTCCGCAAGCTCCTCCAAGCACCAACTTGAAAAGGCATAGGTCTTCGAAAAAAAGATTACCGAGCACCATGATTGCTGAATTGCTTGGAAAAGTTCTGGGGCGATCTCTTCACCAGCCTCCAACTTTGGATCGTCTCTAAAAGTGACGATCCCACTTCTATTTAGAGCATCGTAGAGATGATCCGTAAAGTTCTTGCGGGAATCTTCACCTCTAAAACTCAGGAACACATCGTACTTCTTTCTAGAAATGGATGAGGAAGTCGAAAGTAGTGACGACATTATTTTTTGCATCTCAATCGAAGGTTTGAAAAGTTGAATTCTTTGGGATTGGGATGCCCATTCAATGGACTAAGAAAGCAGAAAACTTTTATTTTACTCCCAAATGATTCAAGTATTCAACTTTTAATTTCAAAATGCATTTTGCCTTAGTTCCGTCACATCAATCAATGTTGCGGATATAATGATTACTAAACAATAACAGGGGAAAAACAGAAACTTATAATTAACTAAATAGGAGAAAAAATCTTGTTAAGTAGTTTACACAATTATTGTTTCTTCCCCGTTGCAACCGTTTAGGCTGCGGCCCTTCTTCCTCTGTTTCCTCGTCGATATCACGTTTTCGTTTTACAAGGGAAGTGCTGCCTGCCGATCCATCGTTGTCAGGAGAGTGATGATGGATATGTTCAAAGTTTGGTGAAGAATGAGTGGTATGGCACTGCAGCTCTTTTGTTTCTTCCAAATCTTTCTCATACATTATTCTAACACCACACTTCTTCACCTTAACAGAAGGATACTTTGAGTCTTGGAAAGACATCTCAAGCGATAAATTCTTGGTTTCACATTCATCCTTTAAGGATAATGGATATAATAATTCACGCGAGAAATAACGAAGAAAAAGGTGGTCCTTCGTTATGCGTCGTCGATCAAAATTAAGGAAATTGAAATCGACCCTTCGACGATGTTTAACTTGAAAAACAGATCCATTACTACTAGATTGTCCAGAATATCTAGAATGGATATAAGTTGGACCACCGATAACCTTTATCTCGGAACCATCATCATCGCCGAAAATGCAGCAGAAAGCAGCTCCAATCCATTGACTGTCATTCTGAATATTGAGAGGCAGAGGTATTTCAATTACAGAGCCACTCTGTTGGCTGAACCTTTCTGGGATTTCATTTCCAGGTATAACCACATCAAATCTTTTTCTTGAATTCGCAAATGCCTGCAAATTAAAACAACAGTCGTTCTTGAATTTGCAAAATAAAATATAGGTGGTTCTGTAACTAAAACCATGAAAAAAAAGAGAGATCAATCAACCTTAATATGTGTTTTCAGCAATGTTATTGCACTAATGTTCTCAGCCAATCTGTAGCTATTAATGGCTATAAAGTAAGACCAATTATGTTTCAAATCACTTGTCATCCTTGCTAGAAGCACAGGCAACGATTCAAGCTCACTGCAATCACTCACTCCAAGATATTCAAGATTGGAAAGACGAGTAAGAGACGCAGCTATGCTGGTGAAATTGTTACCACTAAGAACAAGAGATCTCAATGAAGATAGACCAGAAATATCACTAGGAATATCTCCTTCACCCATATTGCACAGGCTGCACTTTGACAATACAAGATCTTCAAGCTTGGAGAGTCGAGTAAGAGACGCCGGTATGCTGTTGAAATTGTTACCACTAAGATCAAGACGTATCAAAGAGGATAGACAAGAAATAGCAGTAGGAATATCTCCTTCACCAAGATTGCAGTCCCTTAGTTTCAACTTTCTTAATGAACTCAAACCGGATAATGAAGGTAGCATTGGAGCTATGGAATTCATCCTTCCTCTTTGGTTTACCCTGAAAAGAGAAAGGATATTTCTTTTTAATTTAGACGGACCCTTGCATCCATCGAAAGACAAAACTTTAAGATTTTTCAATTGAGAAATGAAGGATGGTGGTTCTTTTATGGCTGTTTCACTCAAGTCAAGCTCTTCCAAAGATTCTGCTTGCTGCAAATTCTCTGGCAAACATTCAACTTTGTAACAACCAGAAAGATCAAGAGTTTTTAGATGTTCCATTTTCCCATCAATCTCTGGAAACCTTGCAAGATTTGAGCATCCCGAAAGAATTAAAGTTTCAAGGGATTCCACTCCAATTTTGGTTGGAAGACTCCTAAGACTTTTGCAGTCTCTTAAATTCAGAAGTTTAAGGCTCTTAAGAAGTCCAAGTGAAGGATGAACATGTACTAATCTGGTACAACCTTCCATAATCAGAACTTCGAGATATGGGGCTTTTGTGAAGTCTGGTGTCTTGATGAGGTTTTGGGACCCTTTAAGGCTGATTATTTTCAACTTATACAAGGGCTGTCCAAAACAGTAACACATTAGAGAGAAAAGAGAAAACATAATAAACCTCATTATTATTATTATTATCTTATTCAAATTTTAACCGTTTATAATATTAAAAAAATAATCGTTTATAATAAGCTAAAACACAAGGATTAGATGAATTTAATTCTTACTCTATTTCCCTTCCATAGTTGTTCAATGCGACTATATGGTAAGAGAAGTACGACAAGGTTATCCGGTTGAAAGCTTAAAGGCAATGCTCTTAAAGGATATCCTGTCCAATCTAAAAATCGCAGCTCATTAGAAAGATAATTGAGATCATCGCAATTTGAGAGGCAATGTACTCTGAGCAATCTCAAATTTTTCATCTTCGAGAAGGCATCGACACTCAAATTGAGCATCTTACTTGATTTCCTAAAAACCACGACCAAACAAAAAATGAGCATTAAAATATGCAAAAACATTCAATACTATTTTTTAAGGACTTTTATCCGATACTTATATCTAACGCGTGCCCAAATATGAGCATTTATATATTGGTGCAATGATAATGCATAATTCTATTTATTGTTACTAAACGAAACAATGACACATCATTAAAAATGAAATCAATTCATTTTATTTTTTAAAAACTTTTGATGACATATTAAAACCTTATTCACTATGATACACTATCAGTGATTCAAATATAAGCACTTAATATTAGCAAGGATATATCTCTATCGTGTTTTTTTTTGAAAGAGTAATGCTTTGCTAAATAAATTTCATAAATATAACATTAAATATTAAGCATTAAAGGTTTTTTCCATCTATTTTTATATACTTTTACAAAAAAAAAATCAATAACAATATTAATAATACACATCATAAATGTGTATGTAGATTTTTTTTTACCTTTGATTATTGATGATCATACTTTCAATCCTTTTTGTAACCTAAAAAAATGCAAAAATAAAGAATAAAACAAATCCTTATTTATACAAATCCTTATTAACAGTAATCATATTTTATCTCAATGCTACTGAACGTCACTTTTTTTATGGACTGCTATATTAATCAATAGGAGTAAGGCTTACTCAATTTTATTTCAGAAATAAAGTAAAACATTTTGTAATGAGAGTAAGTGAATAAAATTAAACACTTATATTAATTCTTATTAATATTTATATTCAGCAAATGGAAATTACGTTAAAGCTACTCAATGTCACTTAAGGATTTATAGGCAGATCAATTAAACTAAGCTTTGGATTTACATCATATATTGATAAAAAGTGATTAAAATTTGTATCTAATTTTTGTTGAATGATTTACCGTGTTTTTTGTTAGGACATGATGGACATCACTTTCCTTCCACAATCTACAACGTTTTCCAGGTTCAGCAACACTTTTTTCTTCAACAATTTTTCTTCCCATTTCTTGCAACAAGGCATGCATCCGTAAATATTGGTTGTCATCACTGACTTTTATGAGAGATTTTTTAATGAGAACATCGATTCCAATATCTGGAAAAAACTCACAACCATCCAATACTTTCATTACTAAATCTTTCTCCTCCCCATTGAAAAAGCATGCTATATCTAGAAATATATTCTTCTCCCTTTCTTCCAATCCATCAAAGCTAATTCTTAGTGTGTCAAGAATTTCTTTGTTAGAATCTTGTTTAAGTCTTTTGATTGCACTTCTCCATTGAGTTGTATCTCTACCGCACAAAAATGAACCCAAAACTTCAAGAGCTAAGGGGAGACCACCAGCATAATGTACAACATGTTGAGAAAGCTCAATGAAACCATATTTCGGCGTTGTATCACTATCAAAAGCTTTCAAATTGAAAAGCCTAAGCGCATCGTTGCGATTCAATGTTGTAGGCTTATACACATCATCGATTCGATAAGATCGGAGCAAATGTTCATCTCTTGTTGTTACAATGATCCTACTCCCTAAGCTGAACCAATCACGCCTTCCAACTAAGCATTTCAGGCGTTGTAAATTATCAACATCATCAAGAACAACAAGAACCTTCTTGCTAGATAACCTGTGGCTAATTATGGCATTCCCTTCATCAACATTGAAAAAATTGAAGCATTCATCTGGTAAGATTTGAGAAAGAAGTTGTTTCTGTAAAGAAACAAGTCCACATTTGTTTGAAACTTCTCGAATATCAGCAAGAAAACTTTTTCCTTCAAAATGAGGTGACATTTGAGTGTAAACAACCCTTGCAAGAGTTGTTTTACCGATGCCACCCATTCCGCAAATTCCTATAATGCGGACATCATCTTCTCCAATATTTATTTTCGAATACAACTCCTCCAAACGAAAACCAATTCCAACCAACTCATTATGAACAATCGAATATGTCTGACATAATTTCGCTGATATCTTCTTAACAATGTCTCCAATAAACTCTGATTCATGCCTACAAAGAAATTAAATTCCGATGCCATCTTTCAAATGCACTATTTCATTTTAAGTTCAGTGAATCATAAAATATAATATGGTTGGAAGCAAACAAAAAGCAAGAATAAGACAGTAATATTATAGCATCAAAAGACACAACTTTTAGTCATTTAAAAATAACATGCAATAAAAAAACAATTTTTAGTCATTAAAACTAGGAAATAGAGAAGAAAAGAAAGAAATACCTATTCTGTAAATGCCATCCCTTGATGTTAGCCACTTCAGTCAAAGCATTTCGCCACTTTTGGATCTTTTCTTTATTTTCTTTGTATCTTTCTTCGTGTTTGGCAAAGGCTTCTTCAACTTTTTCTTTTTGTTTTCTTAAATCGGATGGATCCACATCGTAGAAAATTGGAAATACTTTATGGCCCTTGTCATTTTTTTGCTTAACAATCTCCGCAAGCTCCTCCAAGCACCAACTTGAAAAGGTATAGTTCTCCGAAAAAATGATTACCGAGCACCATGATTGCTGAATTGCTTGGAAGAGTTCTGGTGCGATCTCTTCACCAGCCTCCAACTTTGGATCATCTCTAAAAGTGTCGATCCCACTTCTATTTAGAGCATCGTAGAGATGATCCGTAAAATTCTTACGGGTATCTTCACCTCTAAAACTCAAGAACACATCGTATTTCTTTCTAGAAATGGATGAGGAAGTCGAAAGTAGTGACGACATGAGGATGTCTGAGAAGAAAAATATATGTGGATGTAATGTTCAAAATCAGAAAACAGATGGCTCAATACCTCAGAAACAAATTAGAAACAGTAAGTACATGAGGATGAGGAAGGAGAAAAACAGATGAATATTCGAGGGAAAAACAAAGGACCTTCGTAAGAAATTTCTGTTTTACTTTTCGAAATGAATCTAACTGTATAATAATGCTATGAAAGGGAGTAGGTGTGGAAATTCGGGGTTATAGATGTTCTTTCCAGGAAGACTCTAATTGACAAAATGGACCCTACAATTTTTTTAAATATTAAGTAAAGTGTTGGACATAATCATATATACGAATATAATATTTAATTAATTTTTCAGATATTATATCTTTAATTGCAGTAATTAATATAGAATATTATTTTATTTAATTATTGAATATAATTAAAATTTATAAACTTATCAATTCAAATATTATAATAGAAAATTTGTAAATAATAATTAAAACATTTTTAACATATTAAATATACAATATAATTGTAATTTATGTAACTAATTCCAAGTATCATTATTCAAAATAATAATTAATTAACTTAAAATTCTATTCAAATAATATCTCTATTTTATATCAATAAAATTATAATGGTAAATCCTTATTATAATTATCACAAACCTTTTTTATTATATTTTATTTTTAGAGTTCTATTGAAGTTATAACTCGATTTTAAAATTAGCACAAATTTTTTTTAATAAATAATTGTAATTTATTTTAATGCAATGACTAAAATTACTCATAACCCTTCCCCAATCTTCAAGCAAGAAGATAAATGCACTTCAACTTGCTTGAACATACATCCTCTTGTATTTACAACTATGTCGACATCAACTGAGCTAAACTCGGTCAACAATTATAATTTTTTTAAATGTATAATTATCACAATTTTTATTCTATTTCAACTTTCTTTAACCAATAATTCTAAATTAAATATTATAATTATTTTTAAATATGAATTTAGTAATATGAAAAAAAATAAAAGGTATTCTCGTCAATTCAAAATAAAAATTTCTATTAAATTATAATTATTTTTAAGTATAAATTTAGTAATATAAAGAAAAAATAGAGATTATTCTAGTCGGTTCAAAATTATTTTCAAACTCATTTGATATACATATATCGAAATTAAATTATATATTTTTGTGATAGTAAAAATGCAATTGTACTATTTTAATAGTCTGTATTTTTATAATTTTTAAATGATTAAATAAGATTTTTATCATTTTTGAGACGACCAAATTACAATTTTACTATTACAAATTTAAAATTTTAAGAGGATTAAATATAAAATTTCTATTTTAGAAAAAGTCGGGATCCCTGCCAACACCGTGGATTCGACACTGCTTAATATGCTAATCAATTCTAATATATTCCTATAATATGCTAATCAATTCTTGTTCCTTCAAACAAAAAAAAAAAAACATAACAAATTATCAAGTCTTGATTAAAAAATTCACCAACCAATGAAAAATATTTTTAATTTTTAATTCAAATTATTAATTTTTTCTTGTACCTACATTTTTCTAATGTCAAAGTATTTGCAGTATCAAGTGTGTACTTAATTTCTCCTATTAAGCTCAATTATTTCTCTCATGATTTGCCTTGTACCCATACCCAATTTTATGCCAAAACCCTGCTATTTCCAACTTTTGTGGTTATTTTGTCTCCGAATTCACCCAACATCATCATTGATCAACCGGCTCTTCTAACATTGAAATCTCATGATCCTCACAACCTCTTAATAACCAATTGGACTGCCTCTTCCGCTTGATTGGTATCGCTTGAGAATCTAGACACCACTTGTCATTGTTCTGAATTCAACTTTTTCTTTTTGTTCTCTTAACTCGGATGGATCCACATGGTAGAAAATTCGAAATACTTTGACCCTTGTCATTTTTTTTGTTTAACAATCTCCACAAGCTCCTCCAAGCACCAACCTGAAAAGGCATAGGTCTCCGAAAAACGATTACCGAGCACCATGATTGTTGAATTGCTTTGAAGTGTTCTGGTGCGATCTCTTCACCAGCCTCCAACTTTGGATCATCTCTAAAAGTGACGATCTCACTTCTACTTAGAGCATGGTAGAGATGATCCGTAAAGTTCTTGTAGGTATCTTCACCTGTAAAACTCAAGAACACATTGTATTTCTTTCTAGAAATGGATGAGGAAGTCGAAAGTAATGACGATATGAGGATGTATGAGAAGAAAAAATATATATGTGGATGTAATGTTCAAAATCAGAAACCAGATGGCTCAATACCTCATAAACAAATTAGAAACAATAAGAATATGAGCATGAGGAAGGAGAAACACAGATGAAAATTCTAGGGAAAAACAAAAGACTTTGTGTTGGAATTTCGATACTAAGAAAGAAAGAATTGCAGAGAAGAAATGAGAAATTTAGCAACAAAATTGTCTGCTAAGATTTTTATTATTTTTCACTCATATATTTTGAACAATGTAATATAACAAGAAAAAAAACTCCTAAATGGTGACAAAAGTTTAGCTACATGCACTATCTCTAAGCAAGTTGTTTGTCGACTGCAAAATTTTATGAGAGCTGTTGGGTGCAAGCAAGTAACATTGAGCTCATCGACGACAACCGTGTTTGTTAACAACATCCCGGACAGAATGCATTGGAAGGGATTATGGACTTTGTTTAGTTTCCATGGTGAAGTGATTGATGCATTTATCCCAAACAAGAAGGGTAAGAATGGGAAGAGATTTGGTTTTGTGAGGTATCCAAACAGAGAAGACGCACTAAGAGCAATTGGAAGAATTAATGGTTTTGTCCTATTGGGATATAGGATTGGAGTGACAATGGCAAGATTTAAAGGAAAGAGGATTATTTGGAGGAAAATGAATTTGGAGAAAAAGAGAAATTTTAGCGATGTGTTACTTGGTGCATCAACACAGGAGGAATGTAACAGAAAAAAAGATGAAACGGCTACGAGGTCTAGCATGGATAAAGAAAAGAACAAGATTGAAGTTGAGAAGGAAGGAGATCAAGTAAGAGTGGTGAAAGGCTACGTGGAAGAGGAGATGATCTGGAAATTTCAACGATGTTTGGTGGGAGAAACGACGATTGTAACTGATTCAAAGAGTTTGGAGGATAGATTATGGAAATTGGGACTTGGTGAGATTATTATCAAGAGAATCTAGGGAAGGTTCTTTTTAATTGAGGTGCCGGATGAAGAATTGATGGAACAGTTAAAACAAAAGGATTGGGCATACTTGAAGGAATGTTTTATAAGTGTCATGCCATGGTCAAAAAAGAGCTTAATGAGGGAGAGAGTAGCTTGGATTGAGGTAGCAGGTGTTCCATTACACTGTTGGAACCATGAGACCTTCAGAAGAGTAGCGTCGTTATGGGGAAATTTGATCTCTATGGGGGACGATTGGATGAACACTGCAAGCTTTGAGAAGGTGGAACTATTGATTACAATTAATTAACCATTCCAGATTGAGGATTTGGTGCTAATGGAGGTGGGGGATGGCTGTTTCTCGATTAGAATAAAAGAAAAAGGATTGTCAGAGATGGAGAAGGTAGTGATAAGGAAGAACAGAGGTCAGTCGGAGGAAGAGGAAGGGGAATCTCTGATAGATAGGTCGGAGACGAACTAAAACTTGATTCTTTCACCGGAGGATAGGCCAAACGTCATAGAAGGAACATTTATTGCAATCAGTGTTGAGGATGGTGCCAAAGAAAAAAAATGTCAGAATATGTCGGTAGTATCATTAGATAAAGAAGGTAACTCAAACGGTAGTAAGGTATTGGAATTGCTGGATGAGGAAGATAGGTGTATGTTAGTGGAAAGGGCTAAGGAAGATTTAATCTACGTGGGCTTATTATCTCAAGATGACCCAAATGTAGGACTTGGACAAACAAATGATAAGGAGCGAGAGGTGGTGGGGAGATTCAAGAGGAGATAAGTAGCCCAAATTTAAATGAAATATTACAAAACAGAAGTGAAGGAGAATGGGTTGAGGAATCGGGTGATAGGGAAGAAATTGAAGAAGAAATTGTGGAGGGGCTGTTACAGAGAAACATGAGTAAAAAGAAGAAGGCACTGAACAAGAGAATTCGTTCTATGCAAGAAATTCAAGATTGAGTGTTATCATCGAAAGAAAAATAGAAAAGGGATTGTGGAGAAAGGAAAAACAAAGGAAAATCGAAAGGGAGGGAGGAAGAAAAAACTGTCAATTTGTCGTTATCGGATTCGGACATTAGCAACAGGAAAAGAGTAATTTTGAAGGAAGCTATGAGGGCTAGCGAAGTGGGGAAGATGTTGGGATTCAGCATAAGGGGAGATGAAGAAGAGGTGATCGATGAAATCTGCAGGCTAGAAGGATAGTAAATAGTGGAAGAAGAGAAGTCAGGAGCGACAGAAACAAAGAGGAAAGGTGAGTAGTTTGTTACTGTTATTTGTTGAAAATTAGTGGGCGGTAGTAAGGGTCGATAGTGTTGATTGAGCAATGAGAATAGTATCGTGGAATGTTAGAGGCCTGGGTTCGGAGGTAAAAATTGCAGCAGTTAAAAGAATAATTCGACTATCTAGAGCAAATGTATGCCTATTGCAAGAGACAAAACTTGAATTGGTGAATATGGAAATGGTCGAAACATTATAGGGGAACAAGAATGTAGATTTTAGGTATGTGGAGGCAGTAGGGAGATCGGGTGGGGTTTTGTACATGTGGATAAAAGATGAATTTGAGTTTAGTAAGGAATGGAATGATAGTAGAATATTGGTAATTGAAGGTAGGTGGATAGAAGAGAAATTGGATGCGGTTATAGATAATGTATGCACCTAATGGGGTGGTGGAGCAAAAAACAACGTGGGGGGCTAAATGATTTGAAAAATCAAATTAATAGCCCATGGATTATAGGAGGGGATTTTAATGTGGTGCGTAGCAGAAGTGAACGAAGTAATTGTAAAGGTGTAGAGAAAGGTTCGTGGGAACTTAACAGATTTATTAATAGCTGTAAACTTGTGGATTTGCCATTGTTGGGGATGAAATTCACATGGTTCGGGCCACACAACAAGAGAAGTAGGCTTGACAAATTTCTTCTGGACGAGTTTTGGTTGATTCAATTCAAGGATTTGCAGCAGATTGGATTAAAAAGATCGATCTCTGACCATACCCCAATTTTGCTAGAAAACGAATCAGTAGATTGAGGTTCGAGACCATTCAAATTTATTAATACATGGTTTAAAGTCAAGGAGTGTGTGAATTTGATTGAGAAACAATGGCCTGATATGAGCAATGGACAAGGAAATTTGGCAGCAAAGACGAGAAAACTGAAGGGAGCAATAAAAAGATGGCATGGGAGCAAAAGGAATTGTATGGAGGAGAGAATTTTGGATTGTGAAGAGAGGATAAAAGAGCTGGATGAAATTAGTGGACAAAGGTGGTTGAAGGAAGAAGAATTGGAGGAACATAAAGGATTGGATTTCGATTTGTGGAAAGCAATTAAATTTAAAGAATCACTTTGGAGACAAAAGTCAAGGATAATGTGGTTGAAGGAAGGCGTGCTAATACTGCCTTTTTCCACAGAGCTGTTAAAATAAAGGCAAAAAGGAAAACGGTTTATGGTATGAAATTTGGGAGTGCATGGTGTAATGAGCCAAAAGAGCTAAAGAAGAGAGTTTATGAGTTTTTTAAGAATCATTTTAACAGTTCACTAATGAGGAAATAAAAGAAGCGGTTTCGAGCCTGGATGGGTTCAACATGTGCTTCTATTGTAAGCGTTGAAATTTGGTAAAAGATGAGCTTTTTAGGAAGATGTCGTAGTTTCATAGATCTGGTAAATTGGTGAAATCTATCAACTCTTCATTCATAGTGCTTATTCCCAAATCAGCAAACCAGTGTGAGATTTCAGACTTTAGGCCTATTTGTCTTGTAAGCTCATTATACAAGATTGTAGCAAAGGTGATATCTCGTAGACTAAAGGAGATAATTGGCGACGTTGTGAGTAAGACACAATGCGCGTTTATCAGGGGGCGACATATTTTTTATGGTATTCTTATAGCTAATGAAGTGATTCACTCGATGAAAAAACTGGAAGATGTAGAAGGTAATTTGATTTTCAAATTGGACTTTTCCAAAGCTTATGATTGCATTCGATGGGACTTTTTGGAATTAGTTCTTCGAAAGATTGGGTTTGGAGAGTTATGGATTGGGTGGATGATGGAATGCGTGATGACAGCTAAAGCGGCAGTTCTTTTTAATGGATCCTCTACAAACGAATTTAAATTTTGTAAAGGACTTTGGCAGATCCTTTGTCGCCATTTCTGTTTATTCTAGTAACAGAAGTTTTACATCTGGTGATGGTGAAAGCGGGGGAGTTGGGGTTAATTGAAGGAATCAAGGAAGTTATAACGGGTCAAGAAATTTCACATTTACGATTTGTGGACAACACAATTTTGTTTCTAAAGGCGAAGGAGGGAATGGTGAGGAAAATGAAATATATTTTACGTTGTTTTGAGATGTTCTCCGAATTAAGTATCAACTTCAAAAAGTCTTGTATTGTGGGCTTTGGGGTGAAGGAAGAGTTTTTGTATCAGATGGCAGCTTTATGTAAGTGTAAAATTGGGGAACTTCCCTTTAATTATTTGGGAATTTCGTTGGGTGCGGATTCGAGGAGAGTGGCTACATGGGACGCGGTGGTGGAGAGAGTTAGGAAGAAATTGACGAGTTGGAAGAGTAGATCTTTATCCTGGGCTGCTAGAGTTGTCCTAATCAATGCGGTATTATCTTCTCTACCGATGTACTTTATGTCATTATTTCAAGCACCGGTGACGGTGATAAAAAAGATCGACAAAATCAGGAGAAATTTTCTTTAGGGCAGCTTTGATGGTAAAAGGAGAATGGCAAAGGTGAGGTGGAAATAAATGTGTAGTCTGAAAGAAGTTAGAGGAGCTGGTGTGATAAACTTGGAAATCAAGAATAAGGCATTGCTTGCTAAATGGACTTGGCGTTTTGCGGGAGAAAAAGAAGCATTATGGAGGCTTGGCGTTTTGCGGGAGAAAAAGAAGCATTATGGAGGAAAGTCATTCTAGCAAAGTACGGTTTTTGTAACCATCAGTAGAGGTTTAGAGTGAACAAAGTCAAGGAAATGTCGAACGTTTGGAGAGAGATCTTGGAAAATACAAAAGAAGCAATAATTGATAAGTGGATGGGATTTAAAGAGTTTAGGTGAAGTACAAGAAATGGGAAGTCGACGTTGTTTTGGCTAGACTTATGGTGTGAGAATAGATTGTTTAAAGAGGAGTTTCCAAGGTTGTATCGTTTGGCAATCTTGAAGAATAGGAAGGTAGCAGATTACTTGATGGATAGTGGCTTTATTAGTGGCACATGGGATGAATTCTTCATTCGACCATTGTTGGATAGAGAGTTAAAGGTTTTGAACAATCTGCTTAACATGGTGAAAAGTGTGGAGCTTTGCAATGAAAGGGAGGATAGAATTATTTGGAAACATGATAATAAAGGGGTGTTTTCAGTCAAAAAGCTCACTACTTTGTTGTGCTTGGGAGAAAGGGAGGTAAGCAAATTTGCATTTGACAAAATCTGGAGGCTAAAAGTTCCACCTAGAGTCCGTAGTTTTATTTGGTTATTGGCAATTGATCGAGTCCCACGAAAGATTTTTTTATTATGAAAAGGGTAAAGTTTTAGAATTTGCAGAACAAATGTCCTTGGTGTGATAGGGAGAAAGAAAGAGCAGACCACTTGTTCTTTAAATGCAATTTCACGGTAAGTTTTTGGAGGAAGATTTTTAACTGGTGGAATGTGGATTGGTTGTCTATAGGGGGCTTTGGGGAGTTTTATGATTTATGTTTTCATGCAAAATTGGCTGGAAATAGAAAATGTTTGTGGTTAATTATGATTGCAGCTGCATGTTGTATAATTTGGTTAGCAAGGAATGCAAAGGTGTTTGATGGAAAGGTTCCCTTTATGGAATCTCTGTTGTTCTACTAAAAAATGAGAGGATTATTATGGATTCGAGCTTCTTATGATGAATGTATAATTCAAGAGAAACTATGGTGGAGCTGTCCTGCAGAATGTAAGTTAGAGGCTGCTAAAGATAAAGTTGGCATGTTGAATTGGCGTTTTCCTCCGAGTGGGTGGCTAAAGTTTAACGTGAGCGATATGGCTTTTGAGGAAGCTGTGGGGTGTGGTGGTGTTCTCAGAGATGGGAAAGGAGTTGTGAGAGCTATATTCTCAAGCCCTAGTGAATATTGTCACGGACCGCGCATCGAGGCCCGAGACTAGCTCGCATCAAGCTGCCCAAGAAGCACTCCGCAGCATTTTGGGCCTATCACCACTTAGCCCAACACTTGGGATTGAAGAGCCTTGCAAAGTAGATATGGCAAGTAGCACATAATCTAGCATATTCCCTTTTGATTCTTTCCATATCCTTTGTAATCTCTTATTTTAGGAATGTTTGATTTAAATTCCTTAAATTAAGGGATATTATAGATGTCATTGTATCTAGACCGTCGATGTACTCTAATCTTGACCGTTGGATGTAGGGGGCTTTAACTATAATAGAGGCTTACCCCCACCTCATTTGACACTTTATTTTTGAGGAATATACAGAGCATTCACTCAAATTTCTTCCTTGTCTTTTTGTTTTGCCTTTTCTTTCAGAGTTCTTTTGCTTCTGCAAGGATCTAAGCACTTTAGCTTTGATCAAGTTTCAGGCTTACTTAGGCGTTGTGTGATCGAAAAGCGTCTAAGGCCGCACACTCCAAGATTCAAGTTTTAGGGACGTGACAAGTGGTATCCGAGCCTGTTCGAGTGAGAGAGATGGCACCACAAAACGCAAGCGAGGTTCCAGCAACTGAACGAGAGACTCGTGCTGCTGCTGAGAAGAAAAAGAGAGAGAGTTCCAGGGACATCATTTCAGCCTTGGAAAGAAGGGTCACTAGACTTGAGGATTCCATGAAGAAAGTCAAGGAGGCCCAAGACGAGACAGAACCATTTCACTCTCTTAAAGAAGAAGTGATGGTTGCAGTTCAAGGACTTCTCAATGACATATATGAGAAGTTAGACCAACGGGACAATTCCCTTGAAGTAGTAGGGGAGGCTACCAAAGCCGAGTTGGTAGAGGGGATCGAGGATCTCAAGAGTGAGCTAGCCATTTACAAGAGAGCCATGAAGAATGGCGTGATGGCAGAAATAGCATCACCCACACCAAGGATCGATGTCCCAAAGCCAAAGATGTATCCAGGGACACGATCAGCCCAAGATGTTGAGAATTTCATTTGGGCCATGGTGCAGCACTTCCGAGCCATGGAGATCAGGGACGAAGCAACAAAGGTAAACACTGCTTCTGTCTATTTGACTGATATAGCACTTTTATAGTGGCGACATAGGTGCTTCGAGAAGGAGAATGGAGAAATTCCCATTGCAACATGGAGCGAGTTCCAATCTGAGTTCAAGGAACAGTTCTATCCCAAGAATACGCAACTAGAAGCCCGAGAAAAGTTACGACAATTCAAGCATACTAGCTCGATTCGAGACTATGTCAAGGAATTCACCAAGCTCAAGCTTCAGATCCCAAAGTTGGACGAAGAAGAGGGATTCTTTGCCTTCATGGATGGACTTCAACGATAGGCCAAAATGGAGTTGAAGCGGAGGGGGGTTGAAGAGCTTTCCAAAGCCTTGTCCGCAGTTAAGTCCATTGCTGAGTTCGAGATTTAAAGGTCTGAGTCTACCAAACCAAAGCCAAACTCCAAAGGCAATAGTGGGGGAGACAAGGAAAGACCAGCCAAAAAGGGGTCCGAGAAGTCGACAGGTGGTAATTTTAAGCTTCATAAGCCTTGGGAAAAGAATAATGAGCCTTTCAAGTGCTAAACTTGTGGAGGCAAGCACTTGGCTAGGAACTGCCCTCAAAAAGCCGCTGCCATCCAAGGGAAGGATGCCGAAGAGAAGGAGGCTCTTAAAGTTAACTCCATCATTAGCTCCATGGAGGTTAAGAAGGGCCATAAGAAGAATGGACTAATGTTCGTTGACATCACCGTGGCAGGCCAAAAGATGAGCGCTCTAGTGGACACAGGTGCCTCAGAATTATTTGTTTCCGAGCGGGCTGCCAAGAGACTTGACCTTCGTGTTGAGAAGGTAAGTGGGTTTATTAAAACCGTCAATTCCAAAGAGGCTCCGATTGCGGGAGTGGCAAAAGGAATCATGATAGACCTTGGAGGTTGGACCGATAAGGAAAACATCAAGGTAATCCCTCTTGATGACTTTGATTTTGTAATTGGACTTAATTTCCTTGACCGGGTTAATGCGTTGCCTGTTTCCTTTACCGATTATTTGTGCATTTTGGATCCGAAACATCAATGCATTATTCCGGCAACTCGAGAGGTTGGAGTTGGAGCAAAGATGATATCAGCCATCCAGTTTAGCAAGGGGGTGCGCAAGGAGGAACCAACTTACTTAGCGACGTTGGTTGATGAGTAACCTACCAAGTCCGTCGAGGTCCCAAAAGAGGTGGGACAAGTGTTGGCAGAATTCAATGATGTGATGCCTACCGAATTACCCAAAAGCTTACCACCAAAGAGAGAGGTGGATCACAAGATTGAACTCGTGTCGAATGCGAAGCCACCCGCTAGAGCCCCTTACCGAATGGCTCCACCCGAGTTAGAGGAGTTGTGCAGACAATTGAAGGAACTCCTAGATGAAGGATATATCCGACCATCCAAGGCACCCTTTGGTGCATCGTTACTATTTCAGAAGAAGCATGATGGGACGCTTCGAATGTGTATCGACTATCGAGCTTTGAACAAGCTCACAGTGAAGAACAAGTACCCGATCCCGCTTATTGCAGACTTGTTCGATCAACTTGGTGGTGCAAGGTGGTTCACTAAGTTGGATTTGAGGTCCGGATATTATCAGGTTCGTATAGCCGAAGGAGATGAACCAAAGACTGCTTTTGTGATGCGCTATGGTTTGTATGAGTTCTTAGTGATGCCCTTCGGTCTCACGAACGCCCCCGCTACTTTTTGCACCCTCATGAACATGGTATTACAACCCTTTCTTGATCAATTTATTGTTGTCTACCTTGACGATATTGTGATCTATAGCAAGACACTTGAGGAGCATTTGGAACATTTGAGAAAGGTGTTCAAAGTCTTGCGAGAGAACAAGCTCTACCTCAAAGAAGAGAAGTGCTCGTTTGCCCAACAGGAGGTCCCTTTTCTAGGCCACATTGTGGGAGGTGGTAAGATCGGAATGGATGGGGCCAAAATTCAGGCGATTGAAGATTGGGAGCCGCCAACCAAGGTGACGGAATTGAGATCCTTCTTGGGGCTAGCTAATTACTACCGAAGGTTCGTCAAAGGCTACTCCAAAATAGCCACACCCTTGACCGAGTTACTAAAGAAGGACAAGGCGTGGGATTGGAGCATTGAGTGCCAACAAGCCTTTGCAGAATTGAAGAAGGCCATGGCGAGAGAACCAGTGTTGGTGTTGCCAGATTACACCAAGCCTTTTGAGATTTACACCGATACGTCCGATGTTGCCATTGGTAGGGTGCTTATGCAAGAAGGACATCTGATTGCCTTTGAAAGCCGGAAGCTCAATGAGACCGAGAGGAGGTACACGGTCCATGAGAAGGAAATGACTGCAGTGGTGCACTGCTTGCGCACTTGGCGACACCACATACTTGGGTCCAGGTTTGTGGTATACACCGATAATGTTGCCAATAGTTATTTTCTAACCCAAAAGAAGTTGTCTCCAAAGCAGGTTCGATGGTAGGAATTCCTTGTAGAATTTGATTTTTCCATGGAGTAGAAGCCAGGAAAAGTGAATTCCATTGCCGATGCTTTAAACTGAAGATATGACATAGAGTATGTTAGCTTGCCGTAGGGACAACTATTGGAGCGCATCAAAGAGGGGTTGTCACATGACCCAACAGCCAAGATGCTCATTGCTTATGTCAAAGAAGGGAGAACCAAAAAGTTTTTGCTCGAGGGGGACTTGTTATATGCTCGAGGACATCGACTTTATGTGCCTCAGTTTGGAGAATTGCGGAAGAGGATCATGAGAGAATGCCATGATTCCAAGTGGGCAGGACATCCGGGGATGAACCGGACATTGGCACTTATTGCAGAGAATTATTACTGGCCACACATGGGCACAGATATTGAAGCCTATGTGAAGACTTGTCTTGTGTGTCAACAAGACAAGATAGAGACGAAGAAGCCGGCGGGACTGTTACAGCCATTGCCCATTCCCGAGCGACCATGGGAAAGTGTTTCCATGGACTTTATTGTCGGTTTGCCTAACACTAACGGCCTGTCGAGTATTATGGTTGTTGTTGACAGGTTTTCGAAGTATGAGACGTTCATTCCAGCGTTTAAGGTGTGTCCAGTCGAGGAGGCAGCTCGTCTTTTCCTCAAGCACGTGGTTAAGTATTGGGGAGTGCCAAAGACGATTATCAGTGATCGGGACACACGATTCACGGGAAGATTTTGGACCGAGTTATTCAAGCTAATGGGATCAAGCTTGAATTTTTCAACAAGTGTTCATCCCCAAACCGGCGGGCAAACTGAGCGAGTGAATGAGCTCTTGGAGATCTATTTGAGGCACTATGTGAGTGCAACGCAGCGCGACTGGCCAAAACTGTTGGATGTGGCTCAGTTTTCTTACAACTTACAACGGAGTGAGGCCACAAACCAAAGTCCATTCGAGATCGTGACCGGGTAACAACTGCTTACACCCAACACGGTTGTTACCAAGTATGAGGGGCCGAATCCAGCAGCACACAAGTTTGCCACGGAGTGGCAAGAGCATCACGACTTAGCCCGAGCTTGTTTACACAAGATAGGGAAGCGGACCAAGAAATGGGCGGATTGAAAGCGTAGGGACGTGAATTTCCAGGTTGGTGATCTAGTCCTTGCCAAATTGACAGGAATCTTGAGCAACCTAACCGTGCACAAAGGGCTTGTGCGAAGATATGAGGGTCCATTCCGAGTTGTGAAGCGGATAGGCACCATGGCCTATCGATTGAAGTTGCCACCAACCATCCGAGCTCATCCAGTGTTCCATGTTAGCTTACTCAAGCCTTACCATCAAGATGAGTCAGATCCGGATCGAGGCAAATCACACCGAGCGCCAGTCGGAGTGAAGATCTCCTATGAGAACGAGATTCGAGAGATCCAAGCCGAGAGAGTTATTCGACAACCAGGTTACCGGCCGAGGCACGAATATTTTGTGCAGTGGAAGGGACTTCTCGACAGTGAGGGGAGTTGGGAACTAGTCGAGGGCCTGTGGCAATTCAAGGACCAAGTGGATGGATACCATGCTAGCCGAGTGACGAGGGCGTCACTAGATTCAGTGGGGGAGAATGTCACGGACCGCGCATCGAGGCCCGAGACCAGCTCGCATCAAGCTACCCAAGAAGCACTCCGCAGCATTTTGGGCCTATCACCACTTAGCCCAACACTTGGGATTGAAGAGCCTTGCAAAGTAGATATGGCAAGTAGCACATAATCTAGCATATTCCCTTTTGATTCTTTCCATATCCTTTGTAATCTCTTATCTTAGGAATGTTTGATTTGAATTCCTTAGATTAAGGGATATTATAGATGTCATTGTATCTAGACCGTCGATGTACTCTAATCTTGACCGTTGGATGTAGGGGGCTTCAACTATAAATAGAGGCTTACCCCCACCTCATTTGACACTTCATTTTTGAGGAATATACAGAGCATTCACTCAAATTTCTTCCTTGTCTTTTTGTTTTGCCTTTTCTTTCAGAGTTCTTTTGCTTCCGCAAGGATCTAAGCACTTTAGCTTTGATCAAGTTTCGGGCTTACTTAGGCGTTGTGTGATCGAAAAGCGTTTAAGGTCGCACGCTCCAAGATTCAAGTTTTAGGGACGTGACAATATGCTAAGGATGCTAATGCAGTGGAGGTGGAATCTGTTAATCGAGCATTGGAAATATTAATTGAGACGGGCTGGCCCGAACAACAAACGTAACTAGTGCGATTTGAACCCATATCATACCTGGGTTAGTGAACACGTTTGACCATCAGGCTATCATATAGAGTTCAAATAACAAAGATTTTTATACTAATAAATGTAAAAATATGTTATGTTAATAAATGCTAAATATATTATACTAATAAATATTAAATGTTTTAGTCAAAATTTATAATCTGTAAACATAACTTGCAAGCAAACTCTAAATTTAATTAGTTCATATTTTTTTTAATTTGCCAAAATTAAAGTGTTCACCAACTTTGCATCAACGATAATCTAGCGAAATTTTTGTTGTACTTTGCCAAAAGAATCTATTTGCATAATAACACCAATAAAAGGGAGTAGGTGTGGAAATTCGGGGTTATAGATGTGGAGCCTACAATTATTTTTAAGTGAAGTGCTGGACGGTTTGTGCTTAAAGTTTTGGACAAATTACACGCATAATATTTAATTAAGTTTTTAGATATTATATTTTTAATTGCAGTAATGAATGTAAAATGATATTTTTTATTTAAATTATTGAATATAATTAAAATGTATTTGCTCATCAATTCAAATATCATAATAATTTTTTTAAATAATAATTAAGGCATTTCAAGATGAATTCGAAAAAATAATTGAAAAATCCTCTTAATCAAAATTGAGTTAGTTCCTTCTATAAATTCCTTCAATATAACGTTAATCACTTCAAAGCTATTTGTTTAAACAAACGCATTATCAAAAGACTTTGCAAGAAATTTCTGTTGTACTTTGCCAAATGAATCTACCTGTATAATAATACCTATGAAAGGGAGTAGGTGTGGAAATTTGGGGTTATAGGTTTGGAGCCTACAATTATTCTTAAGTAAAAATATATATATATATAAAGAGAATATTATATATAGAGGCACTCATTCCTTAATACCATAGTTCCCACAATGCCACTACTCAAAACAATGGCATTTCTATTTGTCAAAAGTTTCCAGCGAAAAGAGTACCCCATCCACAGAAAAAGTTGTTTGAGTTTGGGAGAAACTCACTGTTCTCCCATTTCCTACTGCCCAATCACTACATCTTTCCACATAGAAGGATGTATTGAAGACGATCATCTACTGATCACCCCATACTTGTTTCCAAGGACTTTAACCCATAGCACATTCATGTTAGAAATGACATTAAAAGCTACTTTAAGCATGCAAGCTTTACTGTGGTCTCCAACTTTCCTCCATTTTTCAAAGGCATACAACATGTATCCCACTTCACTAAAGTTGGTTTCCAGTTACCAAACTTTGACCCCCAAATGAATCCTTCAACCAACTTCTCAATTTCGTTGCAATTGTCATGGTGATCTGTTAAAATTAAATATCGACAATGAAGAAATACCGCAAAGAAAACGGGAAAAAAACACAGATTTTAAAATAAAATAGATGACCTATTCTAATTAAAATAAAATAAAAAAAGTGTAGTTACCACTGAATTTTATTTTAACAAGATTTCTAGTCACCCAATTCTAAAAATCTCCACCTTAACAAGAATTCTAGTCACCCAATTCTAACAATCTCCACCTTGACAACAATTCTCTACGAATAAGAACTCTCAACGAACAAGTTTTCCACCTCTTCCACAAAACCCCTTGAGGGGTATTCTTCAACAATGAACACCAACCAAGTCTAAGCAATACTCAAACTTGATTATGGTAAGTGACTCAGTCATCATATCTGCAGGATTTTCATGAGTACTAACTTTGCTCACAACAATATCCCCTCAAGCAATAATATCATGCACAAAATGATACCGAACATCAATGTGTTTTGTTCTCTCATGAAACATTTTATCTTTTGTAAGAAAAATGACACTTTAACTGTCACAAAATATTGTACCAATATCTTCAGCCACGTTTAAAGCATAAGCCACTAGATCAACCTCGGCATACCTCTTCGGAGGTTTAATTTCTCTTCTAGATCTTTTATTGGCAATAGAATATTGTGGTGAAGAAGTGGCTCTATTATGAATTTCTGTACTAATTTGAGAAGTTGATTCTGTTGTAGATACTGGATCAATCTGAAACTTCACCTATTTTTGTTATCCTTTACTAGAAGAGTCTTTAAGAGATAAGTTAGGTAACATAGCAGTTTCATTAAAAACAACATCTCTGCTAATCACAACTTTTCTATTTTCAGGACACCATAACTTATACCCTTTTACACCAGCTTTAAAACCAAGAAAAACACATTTAATGGATCTTGGTTCTAATTTTCCATTATCAACATGAGCATATGCAGGACACCCAAAAATCTTTATATCAGAATAATTAGCAGGATTACAAGACCATATCTCTTGTGGAGTCTTTTTCTCAATGGTAACGGATGAAGATTGGTTGATCAAAAAGCATGTAGTAGAGGTTGCTTCAGCCTAAAATGACTTCGGTAAATTAGCATTCGACAACATACATCGAACCTTCTCCATGATCGTTCTGTTCATTTGTTCTGCAACGCCGTTTTGCTATGGAGTATGACGAACTGTCAAATGTCTCATGATCCCTTCTGATTTGCACAATCCATTAAACTCATCAGAACAGAACTCCAAGCCATTATCTGTGCGGAGGTGTTTTATTTGTTTTCCTGTCTGTTTTTCAACCATAGTTTTCCAAGACTTGAATGTGAAAAACACATCGCTTTTCTGCTTCAGAAAGAATGCCCAAACTTTTCTGGAAAAATCATTAATAAGAGTTAGCATATAATTAGCTCCACCTCTCGAAGGAACTCTAGATGGTCCCCAAAGATCAGAATGAATATAATCCAATGTTCCCTTTGTGTTATGGATTCCTCTGGTGAATCGAACTCTCTTTTGCTTCCCAAAAATGCAATGCTCACAGAACTTCAATTTGCTAATGCCTTGCCCATCAAGAAGTCCTCTTTTACTCAATTCTACCATGCCATTCTCACTCATATGCCCTAGACGCATATGCCAAAGTCTAGTAATATCATCATCTAACAAGGAAGAGGAAGCGACTGCAGCATCACCAGTAATAGTTGAACCTTGCAAAACATATAATTTGGAAGTCTTTCTCTACCCTTTCATCACAAGGGAAACCTTACTAATCTTTAGAACCGCACTTTCAGCTGTGTACCTGTGTCCTTTTGAATCAAGAGTACTCAGCGAAATCAAATTCCTTTTCAATTCTGGTACATGTCACACGCCACTAAGAGTTATAACGACCTTATCAAACATCTTTATTTAGATTGTGCCAACACCTGCTATTTTAAATGAAGCATTATTTCCCATCAAAACAACACCTTCAGACACAACTTCATATGTTATAAACCAATCTTGATTGGGACTCATATGGAAGGTGCGACCCGAATTGAGGATCTACTCCTCGCTCACTTTAGAATTGTCGACAGAAGCAACTAGGAGTTCACCATCACTGTAGTCTTCTACTACATCAGCTTCACCGGATTGTTCTGGTTGTTTTCCCTTTGATTCTTTGTCTCCCTTTTGATCTTATTTTGTAACTTGTAGCACTCTTTCTTAATGTGCCCTTTCTTCTTGTAGAAGTTACAAGTTTTACCTCTGTTTGAAGATTTCGATCTACTTTTAGATTTACTACGGAGATTTCGTTCCTGTGTCCTTCCACGATTATCTTCACTGTTTCGATCTTGTCTTTTACGAACAATGAGACCCTCTCCCTGAGAGTCAGATCTAGCCACAAGATGCTTCATCTTGTCATATGAGGCTAAGGAAGCATAGACTTCATCAACTGTGAGAGATTCAAGGCTATACAAAATTGTATCTCTGAAGGTTGAATACGACGGTGGCAACGAACAAAGGAGAATTAATCCTAAATCCTCTTTATCATACTGAACCTCCATGGCCTCCAAATCCGAGACAATTTCTTTAAACACATTCAAGTGTTCGTGCACAGATGCACCTTCTTCCAAACGATGAGAATACAGATGCTGCTTCATATGCAATTTACTGGTTAGGGTTTTTGACATGCATAACTGCTGCAATTTTGCCCAGAATGCAGCAGCAATCTTCTCCTTTAACACATCTTGTAGAATTTTATTGATAGATGCAGCTGTTGTGTCAAAGCCTTCCAATCTTTACGCTTCTTCTCTTCATTTGTCAAATTCGAAGGCATCTTATCTAACCCTAACAAGGCATCCTCCAAATCCATTTGCGCAAGAACTACTTGCATCTTTACCTACCACAACACGAATCTGGTGTTGCGATCCAACAGTGGAATATCATACTTCATTGTCGCCATTGTCGTGATCGAGAGTAGTAACCTGAAAAACTCTGATACCAATTTGTTAAAATTAAATGTCGACAATGAAAAAATATCGCAAAGAAAACATAAAAAAACACAGATTTTACGTGGAAACCCTTTCGAGAAAAAAAACCACGAGTAGAGGAGAAGAAGATTCACTAATGTTGAAAATCTAATAAATACAAGAGGAGATGACTATGCCTATTTATAGGTTGAAAAACCTTATTCCAATCAACAACTAATAAAAGTAATGTAGTAAGGTTGAAACACCTTATTCTAATTAAAATAAAATAGATGGCCTATTCTAATTAAAATAAAATAAAAGAAGTCTATTTTATTTGGACTTTACTTTATTTTATTTTACCATTGAATTTTATTTTAACAAGATTTCTAGTCACCCAATTCTAACATGATCACCTTAAACAAGAGATCGATGGGTCTAGAATGAGATAGCAATTCCGATCCTGCCACCTTGGGCACCAACACAATAAGAGTTGGATTCAAATCCAAAGGAATTGGGTCACCTTCAAAGCACCTTTGAATCAAACAACAAATTTGATCCTTAACAAAACTCCATTGAGATTGAAAAAAGCAAGCATGGAAACCATCAACATCAGGAGCTTTCAATGGCGCCATACTAAACAAAGCTTTATTTGCCTCTTTCTTCGAAACCCTATCATCTAAAGCCACAAATTCCTCAACTCCCAAAGCAGGAAAGCAATTTGTGAAAAATAAGCTAACATGAAGTAACTGTTTCATATATAATCCTATCTCATTTACTATATTTGTGAAAAATACACGAATTGTCTATATAGCCAACGAAATGATTGGTTGTTGGGTATTGCGGATTTCTTCAGTTGGTGAGGGATTGATGATTCGTAGTGGTGCATTAAGTTTTTGTTTTGGGTCTGACTGTAGCATTGGACTACCTCGAATTGCATAGAGTTTCAGATAATGTGGTGTGCTTTTATTTTGGTGTAGGGAGATGTTGTAAGGGTGAGGACCGTGGATTTTTGGGTTTAATGTCTGATACGTTGTGATTAGGCATGCTAAACATTTGCTCCATTGTTCTACGGACTATTTTCAATAAAATTTATTTGGCTGAGAAAAAACTGCTTAAATTTAATAAAATTTATTTTCAATAAAACTTCATGTTGGTGAAATTCATCCATTCTAAATGCATTTTGCCTTCTTTCATCATGAACCGTAAGAGAGGTAGGCAAATTTAGTACTCTCTATATCGATTTCATATTCTTATTATGAACACCAATATATTTCTACTTCCATCACGTAAATAAGATTCTATTTGTACCATCAAACCAAAATAGGGGAAAAAGAGAAACTTATAATTAACTAAATAGGAGAAAAAATCTTGAAAGGGCTAGTGAAGTAGTTTACACAATTATTGCTTCTTCCCCGTTATAAAATTCAGAAGTTTTTGCATCCGTTTAGGCTGCGGCCCTTTATCCTCTGTTTCCTCCTGGATATCACGTTTTCGTTTTACAAGGGAAGTGCTGCTTGCGGATCCATCCTTGTCAGTAGAGTGATGATGGATATCTTCAAAGTATGGAGAAGATTGAATGATATGGCACTGCACCTCTTTTATTTCTTCCAAATCTTTCTCATACATTATTCTAACTCCACACTTCTTCACCTCAACACAAGGATACCTTTTTGTGCCTTCGAAAGACAACTCAAGCTCATAGCATTTATGATCAGAGCAATCCATTGTCCATAAATTCTCGGTTTCACATTCACCACATTTATTCTCTAATAATTCACGCGAGAAATAACGAAGAAAAAGGTGGCCCTTCGATATGGGCTGCCCATATTCTCCACCTAAAGTAAAGAAACTGGAATTGATTCTACTAGATCGTCCAGAATTTCTACAATGGATATAAGATGTACCACCGATTGCCTTTTCCTCGGAACCACCATCATTGACGAAAATGCAGCAGAAAGCAACTCCAATCCATTGACTGGCATTCTGAATATAGAGAGGTAGAGGTATCTTAATTGAAGATTCGCCATTCTGTTGGTTGAACCATTCTGGGATTTCATTTCCAGGTATAATAACATCAAAACCTTTTCTTGAATTCGCAAATTCCTGCAAAATAAAACATCAATACTTCTTGAATTTGCTAATGCATGCAAAATAAAATATCTGTAACTAAAACCATGAAAAAAAAGAGAGATTAATCAACCTTAATATGTGTTTTCAGCAATGTTATTGCACTAATGTTCTCAGCCAATCTGTAGCAGTTAGTGGCTATAAAGTAAGCCCAACCACTTTTCATCCTTGGTAGAAGCACAGGCAACGATTCAAGCTCACTGCAATCTGACACTCCAACATATTGAAGATTGGAAAGACGAGAAAGAGACGCAGCTATGCTGGTGAACTTGTTACCACAGAGAGCAAGAAATTCCAATGAGGATAGACCAGAAATATCACTAGGAATATCTCCTTCACCCATATTGCACAGGCTGCAATTTGACAATATAAGATCTTCAAGCTTTGAGAGTCGGGTAAGAGACGCCGGTATGCTGTTGAAATTGTTACCGCTAAGATCAAGACGTATCAAAGAGGATAGACAAGAAATAGCACTAGGAATATCTTCTTCACCAAGATTGCAGTCCCTTAGATTCAACTCCCTTAATGAACTCAAACCGGATAATGAAGGTAGCATTAGAGCTATGGAATTCATCCTTCCTCTTTGGCTTACCTTGAAAAGAGAAAGGAGATTTCTTTTTAACATAGACGGACCCTTGCATCCACTGAAAGACAAAACTTTAAGATTTTTCAATTGAGAAATGAAGGATGGTGGTTCTTTTATGGCTGTTTCACTCAAGTCAAGCTCTTTCAAAGATTCTGCTTGCTGCAAATTCTCTGGCAAATATTCAACTTTATAACAACCGGAAAGATGAAGAGTTTTTAGATGTTCCATTTTCCCATCAATCTCTGGAAACCTTGCAAGATTTGAGCAACCAGAAAGAATTAAAGTTTCAAGGGATTCCATTGCAATTTTGGTTGGAAGACTTCTAAGACTTTTGCAGTCTCTTAAATTCAAAAGTTTAAGGCTCTTAAGCAGTCCAAGTGATGGATGAACATCTACTAATCTGGTACAACCTTCCATAATCAGAACTTCGAGATATGGGGCAGTTGTGAAGTCTGGTGTCTTGATGAGGTATTGGGACCCTTTAAGGCTGATTATTTTCAACTTATACAGGGGCTGTCCAAAACAATATCAGATTAGAGAAAAAAGAGAAAACATAATAAAGGTTATTATTATTATTATTTTTATTCAAAATTTAACCGTTTATATTAAAATAAACTAAAACACAAGGATCACATGAATTTAATTCTCACTCTATTCCCTTTCCATAGTTGTTCGATGCGACTATATGGTAAGAGAAGTACAACAAGATTGTCCGGTTGAAAGCTTGAAGGCAATGATTTTAAAGGATATCTTGTCCAATCTAAAAGTCGTAGCTCATTAGAAAGATATTTGAGATCATTACAATTTGAGATGCAAAGTACTTTGAGCAATCTCAAATTTTTCATCTTCAAGAAGGCATCGACACTCAAATTGAGCATCTTGCTTGATTCCCTAAAAATCACGAGCAAACAAAAAATAACATTAAAATATACAAAAACATTCGATACCTAAAAGCTAAGTTTCTCCAATACTATTTTTGAAGGACTTGTATTTCATACTTATATCTAACATGTGTCCAAATATGGGCATTGATATATGATTCTTCAAGAACTTTTTTTTATACAAAAAATGCCTAGAATTACTTATAATCCCTCCCCAAATTTTAAATTGGAGGATAATGCGTTTTAACGCATTCGAACTCACACACATTTTGCACACATAAGTGCTTGAACCGGAGTCTCTTAGGATGAACTACATCCTCTTTATCGTTGAAGTTAGTCGTTGGATTCATCTCTATCGTTTCTTTTGAAAGAGTAATGCGTTGTTAGATAAATTTCATAAATATAACATTAAATATTAAGCATTAATGGTTTTTGCCATTGATTTTTATTAGATACTTTTACCAAAAGAGAACTAATAACAATATTAATAATATACATCATAAATGTGTATGTATATTTGCTTACCTTTTATTGTCGATGATCATGCCTTCAATTATTTCTGTGACCTAAAAAAATAAGAAGAACAAAAAATAAGACAAAATAAATGATGTAAACAGTATGATAAAACTTATAAAAAATTGCATATATGTTTAACACTATTATAACCTTTTGGTCTAAATAAAGCCATTTAAATCAAGTAAAATATTTCTATTGAGAGTGATTCAATGAAATTAAATACTTATTTATATAAATCCTTATTAAAAATTATAATCAACAAAAGGAATTTATCTCAAAGCTACTGAATGTCACTTTTTTATGGACTACTACATGAATCAGTCGGACTAAGCATTTTTGTTGATTAAAAATTATATAAAAAATTAGTATGTAATTTTTGTCGAATGACTTACTGTATTTTTTGTTAGGATATGATGGACATCTTTTTCCTCCCACAATCTACAACGTTTTTCAGGCTCAATGGATTTTTCCTTAACAATTTTTCTTCCCATTTCTTGTATCAAGCTATGCATCCACAAATGCTTGTGTTCATCAACTTTTATGAGAGATTTCTTAATGAGAACATCTATTCCAATATTTGAGAAAAACTCACAACCATCTAATACTTTTATTATAAAATCTTTCTCTTCTCCATTGAAAAAGCATGCTATATCTAGAAATATATTCTTTTCGCATTCTTCTAATCCATCAAAACTAATTCGAAGTCTATCGAGAATTTCTTTGTTAGAATCTCGTTTAAGTCTTTCGATTGCACTTCTCCATTGATCTACATCTCTACCGCACAAAAATGAACCCAAAACTTCAAGAGCTAAGGGGAGACCACCAGTATAATGTACAACATGTTCAGAAAGCTCAATGAAATCATCTCTTGGTGTTGTATCACTATCAAAAGCTTTCAAATTAAAAAGCCTAAGGGCATCATTAGGATTCAATGTTGTAGGCTTATACATATCATCAACTCGGTAAGATCGAAGCAAATGTTCGTCTCTTGTCGTTACAATGATTCTACTCCCTAAACCAAACCAATCACGCTTTCCAGCCAAGCATTTCAAGTGTTGCATGTTATCAACATCATCAAGAACGACAAGAACCTTTTTGTGAGACAACTTGTGGCTAATTATGGCATTCCCTTCGTGAACATTGAAAAAATTGAAGCATTCATCAGGCAAGATCTGGGAAAGAAGTTGTTTTTGCAAAACAACAAGTCCACATTTATCCGCAATTTCTCGAACATCAGCAAGAAAGGTTTTACCTTCAAAATGAGGTGACATTTGAGTATAAGCAATTCTTGCAAGAGTCGTCTTACCGATGCCACCCATTTCGCAAATTCCTATCATGCGAACATTATCTTCCCTAATGTCTATTATCGAATACAACTCCTCTAAACGTAAATTAATTCCAACCAGCTCATCATGAACAACAGTATAGGTCTGATATAATTTCGTTGATATCTTCTTAACAATGTCTTCGATAAACTCTGATTCATGCCTACAGGGAAATATCATTTAATTCTTAAAAAAATTTGTTTAATCATAATATAATTTGGAAACAAACAAAAAGCAAGATCTGTTAGGACATCAAAATACACGACTTTCTTTTTAGTTGAAATATTGAACTTCACAATTAAAGTTCGGATTTTATTTTATTTTTATAAATATTATTATTTCATAGTTTTATTATTAATTAGAATTATAGCTATTATTTATTAATAAAAAGGAAAGGCAAGAGTTTAAAAAAGAGAAAGAAAGAATGACCTGTTATTTAAATGCCATCCCTTGATGTTAGCCACTTCTGTCAAAGCATTTCGCCACCTTTGGATCTTTTCTCTGTCGTCCTTATATCTCTCTTCATGTTTCGTGAATGCTTCTTCAACTTTTTCCTTCTGTTTTCTTAAATCAGATGGATCCACATCGTAGAATATTGGAAATACTTTATGTTCCTTATCCTTTTTTTGTTTAACAATCTCAGCAAGTTCCTCCAAGCACCAACCTGAAAAGGCGTAGGTTTTTGAAAAAACGATTATGGAGCACCATGATTGCTGAATTGCTTTAAAGAGTTCAGGTGCGATCTCTTCGCCGGCCTCCAACTTTGGATCATCTCTAAAAGTGACAATCCCACGCCTCTTTAGAGCACTGTGGAGATGATCTGTGAAGTTGTTGCGAGTATCTTCACCTCTAAAACTTAAGAAAACATCGTATTTCTTTTTAGAAATTGAGGAGGAGGTTGAGGGTAAAGACAGCATGAGGATGTATGAGAAGAAAAAGATATCTCAATCTAGAGTTCAAAAATCAGAAAGAAACTGGGAACAACGGATATATGAGGATAAGAAAGAGAAAAGCAGATGCACAAATAAATGAGGGATGAAGGTCTTTCCAAGAAGGTGAGCATTGAAAAACTGGAGGCTACTTTATTTAATCATAAGTAATAATTAAAAATGTTGGACGGTTTGTATTTTACGTACTTAACGATGAAAAATGATAATTAAAAACAAGTGGTGTAGGCGTCTTGGGTTATTTTATGTTGGATATATAATTATTAAATCAAGTTATCAATAGTTTATTAAATTACAGAGGACAGATTATAACTATTTTTTTCACATAATAATTTATTTAATCTTTTGATTTTATAAAAGTAAATTGTTTTATTTTTTTATTTAATCTTTTGTCTCTTTTAGTTTTTTTTGTAAGATATCTATTTTTTTTAATTTGTATTATTTGTCAAATTACTTCAAAATAAATGAAAAAGTTAATAACTATTTACTTTGCTAATCCACATGTATGCTATGTTAACAATTAGTTAATTTTTAAAATTTTAAATTTTAAAAATTTAAAAATTAATTTTTTAACACACGTCAATTTTTCCTTCCATTTTGAAGTGATTTGACAAACAATGCAAGTTGAAGGGTTAAAAGAAACGAAAAATTAAACGAAATAGTAAAAAAACTTATTTTATAAAATTAGAAGATCAAATAAGTTATTAATATAATGTTTTAAACAATGTTTTGTATTAAAATTAAAATCTTTGATTTAAAATTGGACCCAAATGAAAAAAAAAGTGTGATAGTGTGTAGATATATAATAAATTATTAAGAATAATAAAAATGCATCGTAAAGGAAAGGCTAATATTCAATATAATTGATGAAATAGTAAACAAAATTGTACATATGTCAGTTTGGGACAGTTAATATTTGAAAAAAAAAAACACGGGCATGGGTTGGCCTTTGTAATCTCCCCTAACAGTGAAATTTCTGGAGCTCTTCCCAGCCAGTGTCTCGGTCTTTTCAGTGCAACAAACACGGGCATCGACTCCAACCATTTTGTGGCGATTGAGCTGGACGCTGTCCAGGACTTGGAGTTCTGTGACATAGACGAAAACCACGTTGCATCGACATGAATAGCCCAAAGTCAGTGACATCTGCGTCTGCAGGGTATTTCACCGATGAAGGTGAGTACCTTTATAACAGTGAAATTATCAAACTCTTATTATGTTGGTGCCCAAAGTTTCCAGCAGGCCATAGCAAAAAGAGTACCCCAATCAGTTCCTTCCACAGAAAAAGTTGATTGAGTTCCGGAGAAACTCACAGTTCTCCCATTTCCTAGTGGCCAATAGACACCATTCACTACATCTTCCCAAATATTGGACAAAGCCCTCCATAGAAACGAGCAATTTGAAGGATGTATTGAAGGACTTTTAACCCATAGCACATTCATGTTAGAAATGACACCAAAAGCTACTTTAATTATGCAAGCTTTATTGTGGTCTCGTACTTTCCTCAACCAAACTCCACCATTCTTCAAAGGCATACAAAGTTTATCCCAGCTCACTAAAGTTGGTTTCCGGTTACCAGATGTTGACCCCCAAATGAATCCTCAATTTCGTTGCAATTTTCTTGGTGATCACCTTAAACCATACAGAGATTGATCGGTCTAAATTGACATAGCAATTCCGGTCCTACCACCTTGGGCACCAACACAATAAGAGTTTGATTCAAAATAGTGGTGAAAATTTGATAATTTCATTCTACTGGTTTTTAATTTGAACAGTTCAGTCATTTAAAACAATCATAATTGGTCTACCTCTTCCTCTTGATTGGCATCACATGAGAATCTAGACACCACGGATCACTGTTCTGAATTCAATTTTTTCTTTTTGTCTTCTTAAATCGGATGGATCCACATGGTAGAAAATTGGAAATACTTTGACCCTTTTCATTTTATTGTTTAACAATCCCCGCAAGCTCCTCCAAGCACCAACCTGAAAAGGCATAGGTCTCCGAAAAAACGATTACCGAGCACCATGATTGCTGAATTGCTTTGAAGAGTTCTGGTGCGATCTCTTTACCAGCCTCCAACTTTGGATCGTCTCTAAAAGTGACGATACCACTTCTATTTAGAGCATCGTAGAGATGATCCGTAAAGTTCTTGCGGGTATTTTCACCTCTAAAACTCAATAACACATTGTATTTCTTTCTAGAAATGGATGAGGAGGTTGAAAGTAATGACGACATGAGGATGTATGAGAAGAAAAACATATGTGGATGTAATGTTCAAAATCAGAAAACAGATGGCTCAATACCTCAAAAACAAATTAGAAACAATAAGTACATGAGCATGAGGAAGGAGAACAGACGAGAATTCGAGGAAAAAACAATGGACTTGTGTAAGAAATTTCTGTTGTACTTTGCCAAATGAATCTAACTGTATAATAATAGCTAAGAAAGGGAGTAGGTGTGGAAATTGGGGGGTTATAGATGTTCTTTCCGAATTGACAAAATGGAGCCTACAATTTTTATTAAGTAATAAGTATAGTGTTGGACATAATCATATCTACGCCTTTAATATTTAATTAATTTTTATTAATTAATACCTATGCCTATACCTCCGCTGGAATCCTACGTTTTTTTTTTAAAAAAAAGCCTTCAATCCATCGTCCCTCGTGATTAGCGCTGTTGGAATCTGCTTTAACTTTACCTCCATAATACGCGGAGACCACGAAAGACACTGATTCCTTAATACTATAGTTCCCACAATGCCACTACTCAAAATAATGGCATTTCTATTTGTCAAAAGTTTCCAGCAAAAAGATTACCCCTTCCACAGAAAAAATTGAATCCAATTTAAACTTTAATTATGATAAAATTTAAAAAATAAATAAAAATTAAATATAAACAATACCTTATTAATAATCTTAAATATTAATCTTAACAAATAGATTTTAAATTAAATTAAAATAAAGTTTTTATTTCCAATAGAAACTCTTCTCAAGTCTTTTACATTTTCACACTTTCTCTTTCAAAATCACTTTTTTACCCCAATTTATATTTTTTTTTCAATTTAATCACTATAAGATAAAAGAATCATAAATAACCAAAATTAGTAGGATCATATTCATAATATATATATATATATATATATATATATATATCTAAGAGTATGTCACTTTTAAGTATTATCATATTTCCCCTTACTTAACGTATGGTAATTTAAATATTACCATACAAAGAAATATCACTCCAAAGTTTTACAAACAATTAAGCACAATACATATGAAAATAAAGAGAATCTTTAGCTTGCTATAAGTAAAATAAAAAAAGTAACCCAATTTAAACACACAAAATTAAATTGTTTTAAATTATTTCACGAAAATTAGGTAATTTATTAAACTTACCAAGACACCTGCTTGTTCACCCTTAGTCTCCAAATTTAGTTCTCTTCCTTTTATTTTATCGATTTTCCTTTTTTTTACCTTAACAATATATTGGACTTTTTGACGCGAAATGAAATGACAACCCAAGCACTTCATCTCGGTTACTCAGCTCAACATACTCCTAATCATTTTTTACTTAAAAATATATTGGCCCTTTTTATGTGAAATGAAATAATAACACAAGCACTTCATCCCGGTTACTCGGTCTAACACACTCCAAATTTATTTTTCCATATTTCCGATTAGTAGAGATTTACCTAACACGTCACACAACCTTTTTATGCGAAATAGAATGACAACCCAAGCACCTTACTCCGGTTACTCAGTCACGTTTTAAGTTGTGCTCATAACCGTGAAATCATCAAAGTTTTCTTTCCTTTTTTTTCTTCGCTTTTCTTTTCCGACAGAGAATTTTAATTAGAAGGACTAGGAAAAAAATCAAGTGTCAAAAATAAGTTTTGACAACTAACTAACAATCATGAAAAACAATTTAGCATGCATCCGAATTAACTGTTCTCTAACTTAATCGACTTTACTATAAGCAAGATAGGATTATCTTCAATAATCATAATTACGTCTGCCTAATAGAAATAAAATAGTGGAGACGAAATCAACCATAGCAAAATCAAAATTAACTTAGTAGACAAGAAGCATGCTCATGGGCAAAATAGTTGGCAATTCGTGAGCAAAATCTTAGGCATGAAAAGAGATAAGATATACTTAAAAAATAAATGTATGCAAAACAAGCAACAACAAAAACAACAAAAATAATGAGGAATGTCTCCCCCTCCTCCTTACTTAAAACGGATTGCCCTCAATATGCAAAATAATATGAATAAGTACAATGAAAAAGAAAGGGTAAGAATACCCCCCATGTCGTTTCCGTTACTGTCATTCTCCTATAAATTTGATTCATCGATTTTCCTGGACATAAGAAATTTATTAAAGTGCAAGACAAAAAAACTAAAACTAAAAAATAAAAATAAAATTGAGTTACCTCACAAGAAGCACTTGTTTAACGTCGCTAGCTTGACACCCAAACTAGTATTGGGGTCGTGCCAACTGAATTTTTTTGATTGTATGGGTTTGGAAATTTGATGCCTGCACAAAAGAAGGTAGAAGTTTAGTGTTCATAGGGGGTAATAATTTGTTAACAGATTCACAACTTGGATCTAAATCATCAAACAATATTTTAAGTTCATTTTCATGGAGTAATTTGGAAGTCTCTTCTATTAAGAATTCAACTATATCGACACGATTTGCACTTAAGATTTCACTAGGGTGATTAATGGCGTCATACACATTGAACTTCACGATCTCCCCGTCAAACTCCATTGTGAGAGTTCCGCTATGCACGTTAATCTTAGTATTTGCCATACTAAGGAAATGTCACCCTAATAGGATGTCGAAAGACCTAGGAGTATTTTCCTCTTCCATCTTCACTACATAAAAATCTGCAGGAAAATTTTATTCGTTGACTTTCACCAACACATCTTCAAGGGCTCCTTCGGGATGTAGAATGGACCTGTCCGCCAATTGGATTATAACATATGTTTCCTTCAAAAAACTCATGTTAAGTGATTCATGAATGGAAAAAGGCATTACGTTTATGGAAGCCCTTAAATCAGACATAGATTTTTTAATTCCAAAGTGACTTATTTTGCATGGTATTACAAACATGCCCCTATCTTTATATTTTGTTGGCATCCTTCGTTGCAAAATCGCAGACACATTTTCACCAACATTTATCTTTTCGTTTCCAGTCAATTTTCGCTTGCTAGTGCAAAGTTCCTTAAGAAATTTGACATACCATGGAATCTGTTTGATGGCATCCAACAATGGTATGTATACCTTGACTTTTCTAAACGTTTCGAGGATCTCTTTTTCCTCCTTACCTTTTTGATCTTATTTCAGCCGTCCTAGAAATGGGGGTTGGATTCTGGATAATGAAGGTTTCGACCAGATCTGTTCGTCGCTCTCCTGCTTTTCTTGGGCAGAATCTTGACCAAGACTTGTGCTAGGATTTGGTTCCAGTACTTTCCCTATTCGTAACGTCACTGCATTCGCGTTTTGTCTTGGGTTAGGTTCTATTTATGACGGCAGCCTTCCCCATGCGTTTAATTTCTCAATTGACGCGGTTAACTCTTTTATAGATGCCTCTGTTCTCTTTTGAAAATCAATAGTTTGCTGTTGGAAATCAAACACATTAGCTGCTAATTTATTTACCATGGTTTCTAGAGAAGTACTTGAATTTTTAGTTTGTTATGGGAACCGATTTTAGCATGGCTAGTTATAACATAAAATTGCCTCATAACTCAAGTTAGGATGGTCTTGCCATCCTGGGTTGTATATAATGGCGTAAGTGTCACATCGCCTTTGGGGTGGTTTAAGGAAGTTTCCCATAACATCCAATTGGGCCATAGAATTGTCATACAAATTAGGGCATGCGTCGGTTGTGTGTTCGGATTCTTCTCAAATTTCGCATAGTCAGGTCGGCCCTGTTTTTACTGTAAGAAGAGAACTCATGACATTAGTAAGTCTTTTAACTTTATCTTCTAAGGTTGAATTACTTAGCTGGTGAACCTTTTTAATGGGTTTAGGATTGGCTCGAAATTGTTGAGTATTTACAACCATCGTGGATATCAAGTCCCTTGCCCGTTGGGGAGTCATATTGACCAATGCTTCTCCATTGGCGGCATCTATCATATTCATCTCCATAGGTTTCAGGCCCTCATAGAAGTATTGGAGAAGAGATTGTTCTGCTATCCCAAGTTGTGAGCAACTTGCACACAACTTTTTAAATTATTTCCAATAGTCGTAAGGAGACTCCATATCCTTTTGCCTAATCCCAACAATTTCCCTCTTAAACTCGGCAGCGTGTGATACTGGGGAAAACCTGTTAAGAAACAAACATAAAAGATCAACCCAAGTTGTAATAGATCTAAAAGGTAGATAAAATAACCACTCTCTAACAGAGTCTGCTAGAGAAAGAGAGAAAGAGCTTAATTTAATTTGATCCTCAGTTACCCCCTGAGGTTTCATACTAAGACAAACCATATGGAACTCCTTCAGATGTTTATGTGGATTTTTATTTTGCAATCCACGGAAAGTTGATAGTAATTAGATTAAACCTGATTTAAGTTCAAAATTAGCATCCACAGTAAGATACGCAATGCATAATGGCGGTTGATCCGCAAGAGCCTCGGCCATTTACCGAATTGTTTGAGCCATAGGTGGTTGTGCCGAAACACAAGATTTCCTGACAACGGCGCCAAAATTTGGTGTGTTGTCGGGAGCACCAAATATAACCTATTCCTAAAAATATCAAAAATAATAGTAAAGGGAAGTAGGGTCAAATCCTCAGGGCCTAGAGTGTTGCAAAAATCTTGTATGTCGAGATCCTACGTAAAATCGTGCCCAAGAAAAATGTCGGACCTGGAGAAAAAAAATAAATACAGAATTAAAAGAAATAAGAGATTGAAGTGTCGAAACAATTGAAAATTGCAGAAAAGTAAATAGAGTCGAGGAAAGAAAGGTTTTATCAATATCGAGAGTTCTAATTTTCGATTATCTTGATTCCTCCTTGGTTCAATCATAGACTTTAGATGGTTCTTCTCATGCCCGAATAAGCTAGTTATAGTGGAAGAGGACAACTACAACCACCAACTCCAGTTATAACTTTGATTTTAAAGAACTTGACTCTAGCCAACTATCGGTCCAATGAGACTGTCTTACACTAGATCATCTCTTCTCAATGACGAATGCCACGCCATTTTATCTCTTTGGCTCGATAACCTCTGAGGCAATAAGTTAGCGAACCGACCGTACAATCTTTTCAAAACACACAAAGCGATCATCTTCGCACGGGATGAAAAGACTACTTTTGAAGGGATTTTGGACGGAAGCGTCAATCCCATAATATAGAGAATTGATGAATACTCGGTTAAGAAGGATTAAGTACGAGTTCTAAGCCTCATGAACTTTTTGGATGAATGTTGATAACCTTCGGCTAGAAGGGTTTTAGTTGCTTATGTTTTTGTAAGAGAAAGCACAAGTTATGGAAATAAAACTATTTTATTGAAATAAAATGACTAGGGTTTTTGGGAGATAAAGGATTTTACAGTAAATGGAAAGTGAGAAATTTATATCACTCCATCCCCTATTTATAGTACATAGGAATCCTTAATTGAATCCAATCTAAACTTTAAAAGATAATTATTAAAAGACAATTAGAATTAAATCTAAACAATGATCCCCTATTTGGATCCAATTTAAACTCTAAATATGATAAATCTTAAAAGATAAATAAAAATTAAATATAAATAATATCCTAATAATAATTCTAAATATTAATCCTAAAACTAGAGTTTAAATTAAAATAAAATAAAATAAAATCTTTATGTCCAACAAAAACTCTTCCAAAGTCTTCCACACTTTCACATTTTCTCTTCCAAAATCACGTTTTTTTTTCCCAATTTATCCTTTATCTTCAATTTAGTCCCTACAAAATATAAAAAAAATAATAATCTAAATTAATAGGATCATACTCATAATATATATAATTAATATACAAAAGTATGTCACTTTTAAGCATTATCAACCTTTGAATCAAACAACAAATTTGATGCTTAATAAAACTCCATTGAGATTGAAAAAAGCAAGCATGGAAACCATCAACATCAGGAGCCTTCAATGGCGCCATACTAAACAAAGTTTTATTTGCCTCTTTCTTCGAAGCCCTATCATCTAAAGCCACAAGTTCCTCAGCTCCCAAAGCAGGAAAGCAATTTATGAAAAATAAGCTAACATGAAGTAACTGTTTCGTATATAACCCTTTCTCATTTACTATGTTTGTGAAAAATACACGAATTGTCTATATAGCCAACGAAATGATTGGTTTATTTACTTCTTGCATTTCCAAAAATTTTAATCTATTAAAGGGAAACTACTACTACATTACCTTTCACCTAAAATTTTCTAGATGCATAAGAATGAAATGTTTTCGACTAATTTTGGTTGTTGGGTATTGCGGATTTCTTCAGTTGGTGAGGGATCGATGATTCGTAGTGGTGCATTAAGTTTTTGTTTTGGGTGTGAGTGTAGCATTGGACTATCTCGAATTGCATAGAGTTTCAGATAAGGTGGTGTGCTTTTATTTTTGTGTAGGGAGATGTTGTAAGGGTGAGGGACAGTGGATTTTTGGGTTTTATCTCTGATACGTTGTGATTAGGCATGCTAAACATGTACTCCATTGTTCTACGGACTATTTTCAATAAAATTTATTTGGCTGAGAAAAAAACTGCATAAATTTAATAAATTTATTTTCAATAAAATTTCATGTTCATGAAATTCATCCATTCTAAATGCATTTTGCCTTCTTTGATCATGAGCCATAAGAGAGGTAGGCAAATATCAATTTATTATGAACATCATTATAGTTCTAGTCTATCACATCAATCAATGTTGAATACTAAATAAGATTCTATTCGTACCATCAAACCAAAATAAGGGAAAAAGAGAAATAGGAGAAAAAATCTTGAAAGGGCTAGTAAAGTAGTTTACACAATTATTGCTTCTTCCCCGTTATAAAATTTAAAATTTTTTGCATCCCTTTAGGCTGCGGCCCTTCTTCCTCTGTTTCCTCCTGGATATAACGTTTTCGTTTTACAAGGGAAGTGCTGCTTGCGGATCCATCCTTGTCAGTAGAGTGATGATGGATATGTTCAAAGTTTGGAGAAGATTGAGTGGTATGGCACTGCACCTCTTTTATTTCTTCCAAATCTTTCCCATACATTATTCTAACTCCACACTTCCTCACCTTAACAGAAGGATACCTATCTGAGTCTTCTAAAGACATCTCAAGCAATAAATTCTTGGTTTCACATTCATCCTTTAAGGATAATGGAAAGACGAGAAATAGACGCAGCTATGCTGGTGAAATTGTTACCACAGAGAACAAGAAATTCCAGTGAGGATAGACCAGAAATATCAATAGGAATATCTCCTACTCCCATATTGCACAGGCTGCAATTTGACAATATAAGATCTTCAAGTTTTGAGAGTCAAGTAAGAGACGCCGGCATGCTGTTGAAATTGTTATCGCTAAGATCAAGAAGTGTCAAAGAGGATAGACAAGTAATATCACTAAGAATATCTCCTTCACCAAGATTGCAGTCCCTTAGCTTCAACTTTCTTAATGAACTCAAACCGGATAATGAAGGTAGCATTACAGCTATGGAATTCATCCTTCCTCTTTGGCTTACCTTGAAAAGAGAAAGGAGATTTCTTTTTAACTTAGACGGACCTTTGCATCCACTGAAAGACAAAACTTTAAGATTTTTCAACTGAGAAATGAAGGATGGCGGTTCTTTTATGGCAGTTTCACTCAAGTCAAGCTCTTCCAAAGATTCTGCATGCTGCAAATTCTTTAGCAAATATTTATGATAAGTGCCAAAAGTAACATGTTTTAGCCTCATTCTTAATGCGTTTTTAGATGATTAATCGATTTAAAATAATAAATTTTATGTTCATAATATTTTAAATTAATTTTTTATATATTTAGGAAGGCATTTGAGAACGAAAAACAAGCGAAAACCATACAAAAAGAGTAGATTTTAAAAGCCACACGGGCTAGATACATGGCCATGGACTAAATCGAAGAAAAAGTAAAATTTGAGACAAAAAAATGTGAATGTGGAAGAGTTAGGAAGAGATTGGCCATAAGACTTTATTTAAATTTAAACTTTATTTCTTAGGATTAATATTTAGGATTATTATTGTTATATTGTTTATATTTAATTTTAATTTATCTTTTAGACTTTATAGTTTAGAGTTTAATTTGGATTCAATTAGGGAATTATTGTTTAGATATAATTCTAATTATCTTTTTAGAATTTAATTTGGATCTAACTAGATATTTTCATTTATTATAAATAGGGGATGAAGTGATATGAATTAACAGTTCCAATTTTTTGTAAAAATCCTCCATTTCTCAAACCCTAGCCGTCAGAGATTATTCAAGAAAACAATTGAAGAAACGCTATTGAAGCCGTCTTTGAAGCAGATTTCCACGAAGATTGAAGACCTCTTTCTAATTTCTTTTGATTTTATTATGAATTTTTCTTCATCTTGCGGTCATATTGTCTTTGAGATGTTTTTAATCGGTAGCATGAACTAATTTTCTAAACACCTAGGGGAGATGGACCTTGTGATGAATTTTGTCATTTAATTTTTGATTTTATGTAATAAATACTTAGATTTTGTTCTCAAATGTTTGTGCTTAACTCTTGATTTAGTATTTCCGGGATATTAATTTTTGTTTGATGTGCTTAAATTAGAGGAGGAATGGACCTTGTTTAAGAGTAGATCTAGCATAATTCAGTGGAGTTGCATGCAATCCTAGAAATAGGACAACATAAATCTATCGAATTAGAGTCAAATCTAATAGGGGAATCAATAGATCGAAATAATGCGACAATAGGAGTTTTAATTAGAAAGAAATTTTAATTAATCAACTTGCAGTCAATTGCTTTTATGATTGAATAGAGATATTAGCATGATTTAGGAATTTTTACAGATCAAAATACTAAGTGAATAAATTGCTTAATTCAGAATTATAATGGCAGATGAAATCTAGGTGGATTCTTTCTTAAGTATTATTTTGCTTCTTGATATTAAAACATTTGTTATCTCTTGATTTATTCTTTGTTTCACTTTTAGTTTATTAATCTAGTTAAATTTAGTTTTAAATAAACACTTTACTCGATCGGTTAAATAATAGGAAGGCAATTACTACTAGTACTTTTAGTTCTCTTGGGAACGATATCTGTACTCACCATAACTATACTATTAATTGATAAGTACACTTGCCTTAGTCATATTTTTAGTTAGTTTCAACTGCATCAAGTTTTTGGCACCGTTGTCGGGGACTGAAATATTAGGAAAACTTTATTTCTATTACTTTAGCCTTTTTTTTGTTTTATCATTTGCATTTTTAATTTAATTTTTCTATTTTAATTTTTTCTTTTTTATTTGCTTTTGGTAGGTTTTTTTGGTTTATGACTAGAGAAAATACATTCAGTCTTGCTATTGCTCTGTTAGCGTCCCTTCTATCATGAAATCTGACAAAACCATATCTTTTCCCCCTCCTACTCTCTCTTGCTGGGATGAACGCATCCACCACCGCCCCATGATTCCCGAACAACATCCAAAGTCCTTTCCAATGCATGGACTATGGAATATTTTACACGAAAAGCGTTATGCATGGACTTCAATTGTTGAAACTTGACATTCATGTTGAGAGGGTTTTTCTCTAACACTTGAACTTTTTTTGATACTTAATTATATCTAACACATATCCAAATATGGGCATTGATATATGATTCTTCAAGAATTCTTTTTTTTATACAATGCGTAGCTATCCATAACCCCTCCCTAACCTTAAATAGGAGGATAATGCGTTTTAACGCACTCGAACTCACGTCCTACTGCATTGACAACAATGTCAATACCAGTCGAACTAAAACTCAATCGACTCCTTCAAGAACTCTTTAAATACATGAATTTTTTTTTTAAAAGATCACGCATACCCATTTCAAACATATCTATTTATCTAACACTTACATTTGACTTCGAATTACCAAAGCATTAGAAACTAGAATTAAAATTTTGATTTATATTGGTGCAATTGTAATGCATAGTTCTATTCATTGTTACTGAACGAGTCAATGACACATCATTAAAACTGAAATCAATTGATTTTATTTTTTAAAGCTTTTGATGACATATTAAAATCTTGTTCATTAAGATACACTATCAATGCATCAACTATAAGTCCTCAATATTAATAAGGCTATATCTCTATTGTTATTTTTGAAAGAGTAATGCGTTGTTAGATAAATTTCTTAAATATAATATTAAATATTAAGCATTAATGGTTTTTGCCATTGATTTTTATTAGATACTTTTACTCAAAAAAAGCTAATAACAATATTAATAATACACATCATAAATGTGTATGTATATTTTCTTAGTTTTTATTATCGATGATCATGTCTTCAATTATTCTTGTGACCTAAAAAAAGAAGAATAAAGAATAAATGATGTAAACTGTATGATAAAACTTATAAAAAATTGCATATATGTTTAACACTATTATAACCTTTTGGTCTAAATAAAGCCATTTAAATCAAGTAAAATATTTCTATTGAGAGTGATTCAATGAAATTAAATACTTATTTATATAAATCCTTATGAACAATTATAATCAACAGAAGTAATTTATCTCAAAGCTACTGAATGTAACTTTTTTATGAACTACTACATAAATCAATTGGACTAAGCCTTTTTGTTGATTAAAATTTCTATAAAAAATTAGTATGTAATTTTTGTCGAATGATTTACTGTGTTTTTTATTAGGATATGATGGATATCTTTTTCCTCCCACAATTTGCAATGTTTTTCAGGTTCATCAACAAATTTTTCCCTAACAATTTTTCTTCCCATTTCTTATATCAAGCTATGCATCCACAAATGCTTGTATTCATCGACTTTTATGAGAGATCTTAATGAGAACATCTACTCCAACATTTGAGAAAAACTCACAACCATCCAATATTTTCATTATAAAATCTTTCTCCTCTCCATTGAAGAAGCATGCTATATCTAGAAATATATTCTTTTCGCATTCTTCCAATCCATCAAAGCTAATTCGAAGTCTATCAAGAATTTCTTTGTAAGAATTTTGCTTAAGTCTTTCGATTGCACTTCTCCATTGAGCTACATCTCTACCGCACAAAAATGAACCCAAAACTTCAAGAGCTAAGGAGAGACCACCAGCATAATGTACAACATGTTCCGAAAGCTCAATGAAATCATCTTTCGGTGTTGTATCACTATCAAAAGCTTTCAAATTAAAAAGCCTAAGGGCATCATTAGGATTCAATGTTGTAGGCTTATACACATCATCAACTTGGTAAGATCGAAGCAAATGTTCATCTCTTGTCGTTACAATGATTCTACTCCCTAAACCAAATCAATCACGCTTTCCAACCAAGCATTTCAAGTGTTGTATGTTATCAACATCATCAAGAACAATAAGAACCTTTTTGTGAGACAACCTGTGACTAATTATGGCATTCCTTTCGTGAACATTGAAAAAATTGAAGCATTCATCAAGCAAGATTTGGGAAAGAAGTTGTTTTTGTAAAAAAACAAGACCACATTTATCTTAAACTTTTCGAACATCAGCAAGAAAAGTTTTAACTTCAAAATGAGGTGACATTTGAGCATACGCAATTCTTGCAAGAGTCGTCTTATCGATGCCACCCATTTCGCAAATTCCTATAATGCGAACATCATCTTCCCCAATGTCTATTTTCGAATACAACTCCTCCAAAGGTAAATTAATTCCAACCAACTCGTCATGAACAACAGTATAGGTCTGACATAATTTCAATGATATCTTCTTAGCAATGTCTTCGATAAAGTCTGATTCTTGCCTACAAGAAAATATCTTTTAATTATTTAAAAAAATTGTTGAATCATAATATAGTTTGGAAGCAAACAAAAAGCAAGAATAAGAAAACAAGATATGTTACGACATCAAAATACACAACTTTCTCTTTGGTTGAAATATTGAACTTTACAATTAAATATGTAGTGACTATATTTTGTTCGAGAAAAGCTAAATTAATTGAGTTCGAATTTTATTTTATTTGTATGAAATATTTTTTAAATTTTATTATTGATTTAGAATTATAGCTATTATTTATCAATAAAGCTATAATTCTAATCAATAAAAAGGAACGGCAAGAGTTAAGAAAAGAGAATGAAAACAAGACACACCCACAAACAGAGCGAGCAAATTGAAAGACAAAGAAATCAAACAAAGAAATTATTTGCATGCCTAAAAATAATTACATTTCGTTGTTAGTTATAGGGTGAGCGTTCGATCTAATTGAGTCATTCGAATTGTAAAATACAATTCTATTGAACTCTAAACTCGAATTACTTATTCGAGTTAACTCGATTCGATTAATTCGAAATTCAAAAAATTTTCAAATTTTTCTAATTGAATCGAGCTTTGCTCCCCTAATTAGTCATTCTTTTAGAAAGTGAGTCAACATTCTAGAGCGATAATAATTTATGCTTTTAGAAAATAATTTATGGATATTTAGTAATTATTTATTGTAAACGAATACCTTTTTTTTAATAATAAAAGGTGATTGTTTTAAAAGTTTTTAATCGAGAATTTTCATTGAGGTGTCGCTGGAATTTTCATTTTAAACTGAATGCATTTCATTCATAATAAAATTATTTTATATCAAGAATTACTTTTAGATACTAAATCTAAATTTATTATTTTAAAATTGAGGATCACACATGATTAAATGATACCATTTTTTAACGGACATTGTGAGGATGTCAATACCTTCCTCACATGTAACTGCATTTTCAATTTTAAAATTTTATTAAAGGATATTTTCTTACGTGTCCAATCACAACTAGGATGGGTGATATTTTTTAATAAAAATTTAGTCGGCCTAAATAATTTTGTTATACATTAAAACTAGAAAATAGAGAAGAAAGAATGACCGATTATTTAAATGCCATCCCTTGATGTTAGTCACTTCCGTCAAAGCATTTCGCCACCTTTGGATCTTTTCTCCATCTTCCTTATATCTCTCTTCATGTTTCGCAAAGGCTTCTTCTATTTTTTTCTTCTGTTTTCTTAAATCGGATGGATCCACATCGTAGAATATTGGAAATACTTTATGTTTCTTATCCTTTATTTTTGTTTAACTATCTCAGCAAGATCCTCTAAGCACCAACTTGAAAAGGCTTAGGTTTTTAAAAATACGATTATCGAGCACCATGATTGCTAAATTGCTTTAAAGAGTTCAGGTGCGATCTCTTCCCTGGCTTCCAACTTTGGATCATCTCTAAAAGTGACAATCCCACGCCTCTTTAGAGCATTGTAGAGATGATCTGTGAAGTTGTTGCGAGTATCTTCACCTCTAAAACTCAAGAAAACATCGTATTTCTTTTTGGAAATGGAGGAAGAAGTTGAGGGTAATGACAGCATGAGGATGTATGAGAAGAAAAAGATGTCTGTGATAGACCTCGTACCTCTAGTGTCATGGGTTGTGTATTCGAGCCCACAACCATGACTCATCTGAGTGACCAGTCATGTTCAAAGGGAGGCATTTGGCCCAATCAAATTGGCCCGTTGCTTGGAAAGAGGGAAGGCTTATCTATAAAGCTTGGCAAACATGGAAGGTGATCTTTAAAGATTGATGATATCAGATTTGATATGTATTTTATATGTAATCTTTAGAAGATATGATCTTGTAATCTTAGAGATTGGATTTGTAGATAACTTTTAATTTTGGTCGTTGATGTAAATGATCTGTACCATTGATTTTGGGGAGCCTCAACTATAAATAGAGGCCTCTTCCCCTCATTGTATTCATTCTTTGAGAAATACAAATTTGAGAGCATTCACTCAAAACTCTTCTCTCTTGTGTTCTTGTTTTTCTGTGGCTTATTTTTAGCTTGTACTTCGTGCTTTTGTGTTGATGTCTTAGAGGAATTCTCTTGAATCCTTAAGTGTTGGGAACAAGGCTGACTTAGGCGTTTTTGTGGCAAGAATCGACCTAAGGCCACGCGGATTGTGTGGAAAAACTTTAAGTCCGTGACAGTTGGTATCCGAGCTAAGGTTCGAAAGGCACCATCAGAAGATGTCAAAGGAAGTTGTTGAAACTGTTGAGCCAATGGAGACCCATGGGGGGCCAGGAAACAGAGTCGTTCAAGGGATATTGTGTCGGCTTTGGAGGGACGAGTAGTCAATCTTGAAGAGTCCATGGGGGACGTCAAGGAGAGACTTGATGGGATTGAGGATGGAATCCCAACTGAGTTACAGTCCATGAAGGAGCAGCTTAGAGATATCTGTGGGATTTTGCTGGGTCCCTTGAGAGGAAGCTGACCGGCAGAGATGAGACCATTAAGGCTATGTTCGCGACCATGAAAGTGGAGATTGCGGAGCTCAAGGGAGAACTCTCAATCTACAAGGCTACCTTGGGTAATGGGGGATTAATTGTTGCTGCACCTAAGCCCAGTGTGGATGTTCCCAAGCCTAAAGAGTTTAAGGGATCAAGGTCTGTGAGAGATGTGGATAATTTCCTTTGGGGAATGGAGTAATACTTCCATGCCAAGGGCATCACGGATGATGACACAAAGGTAAATACTACTGCTATGTATTTTATTGATACTAATTTATTGTAGTGGCGTCGTAGGTCTACTGATTTGAGACGTGGTGGGACTGCAATTGGGACTTTGGAGGAGTTCCAAAGTGAGTTCAAGGCACAGTTTTACCTAGAATATGTCGAGGATGAAGCTCGGGCAAAGTTGCGTCGGCTTACGTAACAAGGCACTGTGAGGGAGTATGTAAGGGAGTTTAGTGAGCTCATGCTCCAGATCTCAGACATGGGTGAAAAGGAAGCCTTCTTTTCCTTTATGGATGGTGAAGCAAGAGTTGTAACACCGAGGAGTCCAAGAGCTTACCAAGGCTATGACCATTGCAGAATCATTTGTCGAGCTTGGTGCAAAGAAAGATAAGTTTGAGCCTTCCAAGCCCAAGTTCAAACCAAAGGGAAATGGTGGGGAAGACAAAGAAAAGTTTGTCAAGAATGACAATGGAAAGAAGCCATTCGGTAAGGGAAAGCCTGTGAGTTGCTTTCATTGTGATAGTCCACACTTTATCAAGGATTGTCCGAAAAAGGCCGCTCTTTCTACCTCTGAAACAAGGAAGGAGGCAGATAAGTCAACTGAGGGCCTTGGCTAGATATTGGAGGGTGTCGAAGACAAGACGAATGAAGGATTGATGTTTGTAGACATCGTAGTGGCTGGCACAGAATTGAGTGCACTTCTTGACATAGGTGCATCTGATTTGTTCATGTCCGAGGAGACTGCGAGTAAACTTGGTCTCAAGATTCAAAATGACTCGAGATGGATAAAAACAGTGAACTCAGAAAGTGTTCCGATCAAGGGAGTCACAAAGGGAGTAGATCTCCAGCTTAGTGAATGGACCGGTAGAGCCAACATCAAGGTAATACCTCTTGATGATTATGACTATCGTTGGTTTAAGTTTTCTTGATCGAGTTAATGCTTCTATCTTTCCTTCTGGTAATTATATGATGATCTCGGATTCAAACCATCATTGTATGGTGAGAATAAAAAGGAAGGGAAGCTTGGAGGGAAAAGCATTGTCGGTGATCCAGTTTGCCAAAGGAGTACGGAGAGATGAAGTCTCTTATTTGGCTACCTTGAAGGTTGAGGAATCCGTCAAGTCCAGTAGTGAGATTCCAAGGGAAGTGGGCCAGTTTCTTGATTCTTTTCGGGATGTGATGCCAGCGAAGTTGCCCAAAAATTTGCCACTTAAGAATGAGGTGGATCACAAGATTGAGTTATTGCCTAATTCGGTGCCGCCATCAAGGGCCTCATATCGGATGTCTCCACCAGAGTTAGAAGAGTTACGGAAGCAGTTAAATGAGCTTTTAGGTGCTGGGTTTATCAGACCATTTAAAGCCCCATACGGAGCGCCAGTATTGTTTCAAAAGAAGCATGATGGGTCGCTAAGGTTGTGTATCGACTATCGGGCTCTGAATAAGATCACTGTGAAGAATAGGTACCCTATTCCCCTTATTATAGATTTATCTAATCAGTTTGGTAGTGCAAGATGGTTTACCAAGTTAAATTTGAGATTAGGGTACCATTAAGTCCGAATAGCCGAGGAGGACGAGCCAAAGATAGCTTGTGTGACGCGGTATGGTTCGTACAAGTTCCTTATAATGCCCTTTGGACTCACAAATGCTTCAGCTACTTTTTGCACCCTAATGAATAAGGTAGTTCAACCCTTCTTAGATCGTTTCGTGGTTGTTTACCTTGACGATATTTTGGTGTACAGTAAGTCGCTCGAGGAGCATGTGGAACATTTTAGGGAGGTGTTCCAAATCTTGCGGGAGAATGAGCTGTATGTCAAAGAGGAAAAGTGCTCATTTGCCCAACAAGAGGTGCCCTTTTTAGGCCATGTTGTGGGAGGTGGCAGGATCTGGATGGATGAGAAGAAGATCCAAGCTATTGTTGATTGGGAAGCACCAACCAAGGTGATGAAATTCAGATCTTTCCTTGGATTGGCGAACTATTACCGATGCTTTATTGAAGGCTATTCAAAGATCTCCTAATAGATGCTTTATTGTCGTTACAATGATTTTACTCCCTAAACCAAACCAATCACGCATTCCAACCAAGCATTTCAAGTGTTGTATGTTATCAACATCGTCAAGAACAATAAGAACCTTTTGTGAGACAACCTGTGGCTAATTATGGCATTCCCTTCATGAGCATTGAAAAAATTAAAGCATTCATCAAGCAAGATCTGGGAAAGAAGTTGTTTTTGTAAAAAAAACTAGTCCACATTTATCCAAAACTTCTCGAACATCAACAAGAAAGGTTTTACCTTCAAAAAGAGGTGACATTTGAGTATAAGCAATTCTTGCAAGAGTCGTCTTACCGATGCCACCCATTTCGTAAATTCCTATAATGCGAACATCATATTCCCCAATGTCTATTTTCGAATACAACTCCTCCAAACATAAACTAATTCCAACCAGCTCATCATGAACAACAGTATAGGTCTGACATAATTTCGCTGATATCTTTTTAGCAATGTCTTCGATAAATTCTGATTCATGTCTATAAGGAAATATCATTTAATTCTTTTAAAAAAAATTGTTGAATCATAATATAGTTTGGAAGCAATCAAAAAGCAAGAATAAGAATGCAAGATCTGTGACGACTTCAAAATACACAACTTTCTCTTTAGTTGAATTATTGAACTTTACAACTAAAGTTCGAATTTTATTTTATTTTATTTTTATAAAATATTATTATTTCATAGTTTATTATTAATTAGAATTATAGTTATTATTTATTAATAATACGAAGGCAAGAGTTAAAAGAAAAGAGAAGAAAGAATGACCTGTTATTTAAATGCCATCCCTTGATGTTAGCCACTTCCGTCAAAGCATTTTGCCACCTTTGGATCTTTTCTCTATCTTCCTTGTATCTCTCTTCATGTTTGGCGAAGGCTTCTTCAACTTTTTCCTTCTGTTTTCTTAAATCGGATGGATCCACATCGTAGAATATTGGAAATATTTTATGTTCCTTATCCTTTTTTTGTTTAACAATCTCAGCAAGCTCCTCCAAGCACCAACTTGAAAAGGCTTAAGTTTTCGAAAAAACGATTATCGAGCACCATGATTGCTGAATTGCTTTAAAGAGTTCAGGTGCGATCTCTTTTTGGATCATCTCTAAAAGTGACAATCCCACGCCTCTTTAGAGCACTGTGGAGGTGATCTGTGAAGTTGTTGCGAGTATCTTCACCTCTAAAACTTAAGAAAACATCGTATTTCTTTTTAGAAATGGAGGAGGAAGTTGAGGGCAACGGCAACATGAGGATGTATGAGAAGAAAAAGATATCTGAAACTAGTGCTCAAAATCAGAAAGAAACTGGGAACAATGGAGATATGAGGATTAGAAAGAGAAAAGGAGATGTACAAATAGATGAGGGATGAAGTTCTTTCCAAGAAGGTGAGCGTTGAAAAACTGGCTTATTGTAAACCAGATGTAATAATTAAAAATGTTGGAGGGTTTGAATTTTACGTACTTGACAATTAAAGAGTAGATATGACAATGAAAAATAATAATTAAAAACAGGCGGTGTAAACGTATTGGGTTATTTTATGTTGGATATATAATAGCGTGGTAAATGCTCTAAATTGTACAATCGAACTTTTGAAAATCTACATACATGTTCGACATTATTACAATCTTTTGGTCAAATTATAGTAAATAAAATATTTTCTAACGAGAGTAGTTCAATAAAATTAAACACTTATATTACGAATCCTTATTAATAATTATAATAAAAAAATCAATATGTAAACCAATTAGACTAAGCTTTGGATTTACATCATTTATTGATAAAAGAAAATTTTGTATATATTTTTTGTTGAGTGACTTACCATGATTTTTGTTAGGACATGATGAACATTTTTTTCCTTCCACAATCTACAACGTTTTTCAGGTTCATCAACACTCTTTTCTTCAACAATTTTTCTTCCCATTTCTTGCAACAAGGAATGCATCCACAAATATTGGTTGTCATCATAAACTTTTATGAGAGATTTCTTAATACTAACATCAATTCCGATATCTGGGAAAAATTCACAACCATCCAATAGTTTCATTACCAAATCTTTCTTCTCCCCATTGAAAAAGCATGCTATATCTAGAAATATGTCTTCTCACTTTCTTTCAACCCATCAAAGTTAATTATTAGTCTGTCTGTTGGAAGTGGGATCAAAATTACTAGCTAAAATAAAATTTATTACACACAAATCACACATAATACAACTATTAGCTATTGCTAGTTTTTACAAACTCTCAAAAAAAAAACTCTCAAATTTTTCTCTCTTTTCTTCTCAACACACTCATTTTTTTTTACAACAATTCACTCTTTTTTTTTGCTCTATTTTTTGGCTTGCATTGAATAAACTCATAAGCCATATTTATAGTAAAACTTAACCAATAATAACAAGCCACCTAAGGCTTGTTCTAGACATTTCTACCATTATCATCCATCAAGCCAAATTAACCACCTTATGTGGATGCTATTGCTGCCACTTTTTACCAATTTTAAAAGTTGGTTTGACTTCTAACACTCCCCCTCAAACCGATCTTTTCATTCCAAGCTTTTCTTTGAGTTTGTGAAATAAGTCCACTTTCAATGGTTTAATAAAAATGTTTGCCAATTGATCTTCCGTTCTGCAGTAAACTAGCTCCACCTTTTTATTCTTCACTTCTCTCAAATAAAATGATACTTTGTATCAATATGCTTGCTTCGACTGTGAGACACCGGATTCTTTGCAAGAGATATTGTGGACTTGTTGTCAACATAAATTATAATTGGACCTTCTTGCATAAAAGATAATTCGCCCAAAATATTCTTCAACCAAATTGCTTGACATGTGCATGTTGCAATAGCCATGTATTCTTCTTCACATGTTGAAAGGGCTACTGTTTGTTGCGTTTTCGATGACCATGAAAATGCCATAGAGCCAATATAAAATAAATATCCGGATGTGCTTTTGCGATCATCCAAGTCACCACCATAATCACTATCTGAATAACCAACCAATTATGAACTTTGTGAGTGTGTATAAAACAAACCATGATTCATCGTACCTTTGATGTATCTCAAAATTCTCTTTGTTGCAATCAGATGATCTTGTTTTGGCTTCTCCATGTATCTGCTAACTATTCCCACTGCATACATGATGTCTCGCCGCGTGATAGTCAACTACCTTAAACTCCCAACAATACTTTTGAACAACGTTGGATTCACCGGCTCTCTAGTTGAATTAACACTTAATTTCATGCTTGTTTCTGCTGGCGTGGCTACCAGCTTGCAATCTTTCATTCTGAATTTGCTTAAAATTTGATCCGTATACTTCTTTTGAGACATAAATATTCCATCTTCCATTTGTTTCACCTCGACTCCAAGAAAGTATGACATTTCACCAGTATCTGTCATTTCAAATTCTTTAGTCATAACTTTCTTCAAGTCATTGAACATACCTAGATTATTTCTTGTGAAAATCATATCATCCACCTATAAGCACACGATCATGAGGTCACCAACTCCCTTTTTCTTCGTATAAAGGGCATGCTCGTCTAGACTTTTCATGAACCCGTTCTTCTTAAAGTATTCATCTATTCTTGCATTCCATGCTCTCGAGGCTTGCTTCAGTCTATATAAAGCTTTCTTCAAGCGATAAACTTTGCCTTCCTATCCTTGTTTGCTATATCCAGGTGGTTGTTCAATGTAGGTTTCTTCTTCTAGGTAGCCATTAAGAAATACTGACTTCACGTCCATCTGATAAATCTTCCATTTATTTTGTGCTGCAATTGCTATGAGAAGCCTTATAGTGTCAATTCTTGTGACCGGGGCAAATACTTCATCATAGTCCACTCCATATCTTTGCTTGTAGCCTTTTGCAACTAGTCTTGCTTTGTATTCCTCCATTTTTCCTTCTTTGTTGGTCTTCGTCTTGTACACCCATTTGACTCCAATTAGACTATGTCCTTTTAGTAGACTTGTTAACTCCCACGTGTCATTTCTTCTTATTGCTACAATTTCATCATCCATTGCCTTCTTCCATTTGACATCTTCAATTGCATCTTCATATGTTATTGGATCACATTCTACCATTAAACAGAATAATGAATAATCGAGAGTTGTTTCTATGGGCTCTGTGACCTTATAAATATCGCGTAAACTTCGTATTCTTGTAGGTGCTTCCTCTGAGCTACTGCTACTACTGCTACTTGGTGATGATGACGTTGTAGCAGTTGTTGCAGCAGGACTTGGTAGAGGGCTTTGATCGTCGCCTTGTTCTTGATTATTGAAGTCGTCATCTTTGTCATCATTGAAAAATAATCGTTCAATTTTCTTTTCTTCTTCGCTCCATCTCCAGTAATCAGCTTCATCAAATTCTACATCTCTTGAGATGATAGCTTTCTTGGTGAGAGGATTGTATAGCCTATATGCCTTGCTTCTTTTATCATAACCAATGAAAATACATTTCACTCCTTTATCGTCGAGCTTCTTTCTCGTTTGATCAGGAACATGAGCATATACAATACATCCAAAAATCTTGAGATGTCCAACTCCTGGCTTTTGATTGCTCCAAGCTTCACTTGGCGTCTTGTATTTCACACTTTTTGTTGGACACCAGTTTAACAAGTAGACAACACATTGAACAACTTTAGCCCAAAAAGTTCTTGGTAAATGAGTTGCCTTTAATAATGCTTCTTATCATGTCAAGAATAATGTAGTTCTTTCTTTTAGGGACTCCATTTTGTTGTGGCGTGTACGCAGTCGTCAACTGGTGAATGATTTCGTGCTCCTTGTTGAAGCTTTCAAATAGCTTTGAAGTATACTCACTGCCTCTATTAGTTCTGAGTATCTTAATATAATGCCCACTTTGTTTTTCTACTATGGCTTTGAACTCGATAAATTTGTCTAGTGCTTTTGATTTTGTTTTAAGAAGATATATCCAACTTTTTCTACTAAAATCATTAATAAAAGTAAGATAGTACATGTTTCCACCAAGTGATGGTATATCAAAAGGACCTGCTATGTCTGAGTGCACAATCTCCAATGGTCTCTTAGCTCGTCAAGTTTTTCCATCTTCAAAGCTTTGTCTGTGTTATTTTCCTTTAATGAAAGCTTCACACAGTTGATCAGGAGGATTAAGTTCTAGCAATCCATTTACCATATTCTCTTTTGACAATAGCTTCAGACCAGAAAATCCAAGATGCCCGAACCTTAAATTCTACAACCATGAATCATCTTTGATTGTGCTCTTCATACACCTCACCTCTCCAAATTCAATGTCAATGGTGAACAGATGGTTGCGCTTCATATCAACTTGGGCAATTAATTCACCACTCTTATTTTTTAGAGCGAGCGTGCAATCCTTCATATGTACTTCATATCCTTTTACTAGAAGTTGTCCAAGGCTGATGATGTTGCTTTTCAAGGCTGGTACGTAATAAACATCTGATATGTACTTCTTCTCTCCGTTCTTTTGTGTAATAATGACTTTGCCTTTGCCTTTGACCGTGGCGTGCTATTCATCTCCAAACGTCACTTGTCCGTGAATATTCTCGTCCAACTCTGAAAATAGATCTTTTCGGCCACACATGTGATTGCTGGCGCAATTATCAAGATACCAAATATTTTTTCTTGATTTTTCACTTTCTTTATAAGTGAGGAATACACTAGCTGCATAATTTTTTCCCTCCAGCCTAGGAGTTGATCTACACTCATAACTAAATTGGCCATATTTATTGCAATTATAGCATTGTACCTGAGTTTTATTTCCTTGTTGAAATCTACCTCTGCCTCGAATTCCTCGTCCACGACTTGATGCCTAAAACTCTTTGCTTGTTTGGCCTCTACCATATGATTGATTGGCTCGTCCACGTGTTCCTCGTCCACCTCTATTTCTGCCTCTATATCCTCCACGATATCCTCCACGGTTGCTTGTACCTCCTCCAAAATTATTGCTAGCTCCACTTTCATTGAAGGACAACTTGCTTTGCAAGACTTGCGCCAAGTTTCCACCATCATCATGTTGCTTCATTTTGTACTCATGGGCTTGGAGGGAGCCCACAAGTTCATCGATTGATATTTGTGATAAATCTTTTGATTCCTCGATGGCAACCACCGTATAATCAAATTTGCATGCCAATGACAACAATATTTTTTCAATTACTCTTACGTCGTCAAGTGTTTTTCCATTCCTTTTCATCTCATTTACCATCGCTTTAACTCGATTGACATAATCATCAACACTTTCTGAAGGCTTCATTTTCAACGTCTCAAATTTGACTCTAAGAGTTTGTAAACGTACCCTTTTAGCCTTTTCTGCTCCTTGAAGGGATTTTTGCAAAATTTCCCACGCTTCTTTTGATGTCTTCGCATCTGAAATTTTTTCAAAGGTAGATTCATCAACACCTTGAAAAATAAAAAACAACGCCCTCTTTTCTTTTTTACGAGCTTCATTCAATATTTTTTTGTCTTCGTTTGTCAAAGTCGCTTCAGCTGCTGCATTTTTGGGTTCGACATATCCTTCTTCGACAATGTCCTAACAATCTTGAGAGCAGAGCAAAGCCTTTATTTGAATGCTCCAATTGCCATAATTTGCCTTTGTTAACTTCGGGATCTACGGTTAAATCATGTTTTCCATAATGACGTTGACACGAACCTAACTCTGATACCACTTGTTGGAAGCGAGATCAAAATTACTAGCTAAAATAAAATTTATTACACACAAATCACACATAATACAACTACTAGCTGCTGTTAGTTTTTACAAACTCTCAAAAAAAAAACTCTCAAATTTTTCTCTCTTTTCTTCTCAACACACTCATTTTTTTTTTGTTTTACAACACTTCACTCTATTTTTTTTGCTCTATTTTTTGGCTTGCATTGAACAAACCCATAAGCCATATTTATAGTAAAACTTAACCAATAATAACAAGTCACCTAAGGCTTGTTCTAGACATTTCTACCATTATCATCAATCAAGCCAAATTAACCACAATTAACATGTTTAGAAAGCTCAATGAAATCGGTTTCAGCACTGTTTCACCATCAAAAGCTTTCAAATTGAAAAGCCTAAGTGCATCGTTGGGATTCATTGTTGTAGGTTTATACACATCATTAATTCGATAAGATCGGAGCAAATGTTCATCTCTTGTTGTTACAATGATCCTACTCCCTAAACTGAACCAATCACGGCTTCTAATCAAGCATTTCAAGTGTTGTACGTTATCAACATAATCAAGAACAACAAGAACCTTTTTGCTGGACAACCTGTGGCTAATTATGACATTCCCTTCATGAACATTGAAAAAATTGAAACATTTATATAGCAAGATTTGAGAAAGAAATTGTTTCTGTAAAGAAACAAGTCCACATTTGTTTGAAACTTCTCGAATATCAGCAATAAAACTTTTACCATAAAAAATGAGGTGACATTTGAGATCACAATCAAATCTCAAAGATCACAAGGATCATATCTTCTAAGATTGCCTATCTTGAAGATTACATTCCATATTTTTCGTCTTTGTAGATGGACCTTCAATCTCTCCAAGCACTGGGCCAGTTCGATTGGGCCAAAAGACCTCTCTTGAACTCGATGGATCACATAAGTGTGCCATGGTTGCGGGCTCCCATGTGCAACCCATGACATTCTCCCCCACCGAATCTAGTGACGTCCTCGTTGCGTCCTTTGCATGGAACTGGTCTATCTTGTCTTGGAATTGCCACAAGGCCTCGGTAGGTTCCCAACTTGTCTCACTTTCGGGAAATCCTTTCCATCGAACTAAATATTCATGTCGCGATCGATAATATTTCCTTCTGAACACACGATCTACCTCGATTCTCTCAACTTCACGTTCTTAGGAGACCTTTACCCCCATTGGTGCTCTTTCAGACTTGCCTCGATTTGGATCCTTCTGATCCTCATGGAATGGCTTAAGCATACTTACATGGAACACTGGGTGGACTTTGAGCTTTGCAGGCAACTCAAGCTTGTAGGCCACCTTGCCCACTCTCTTTACAACTTGAAATGGTCCCTCATACCGCCACACAAGCTCCTTGTGTAAGCCATTATGTCGTAAAATCAAGTGGAGTTTAGTAAGGACTGAATCACTAACCTGAAATTGCACGTCACTTTGATTCTGATCCGCCCATTTCTTGTTGCGTTTACTTGCCTTGCGAAGGAAAGATCGAGCTAAATTGTTTTGCTCTTTCCAATCCCTCGCAAATCGGTAAGCTGCTGGATTAGGTCCCACATAACGAGTTGTAACAGCATTGGGTGTAAGTGGCTGTTGACCCGTCACTATCTCAAATGGACTCTGGTTCGTCGCCCCACTTCGTTGCAAATTGTACGAGAATTGGGCTACGTCCAATAATTTCGGCCAATCCCTTTGTATGGCACTCACATAATGCCATAAGTATGTCTCCAATAACGCATTCACTCGTTTGGTTTGCCCATCGGTTTGTGGATGCATGCTAGTGGAAAAGTTCAAGTCTGAGCCCATTAACTTGAACAATTCCATCCAGAACCGTCCCGTGAATCGCCCGTCTCGATCACTTATGATAGATTGTGGCACTCCCTAGTACTTCACCACATGTCTCAAGAACAAACTAGCTGCCTCCTCAGCAGGACACTCCTTGGTTGCTAGAATAAAAGTTGCATACTTCGAGAACCTGTCTAACATAACCAAGATACTTGCAAATCATCAGATTTAGGCAAACCCACATTCCTTCATGATTTTTTTTCGTAAATTCCCGTATTGTGGCACATAAAAACGGTGACCCCGAGTGTATAGAAATTCTCCCTCGAGCTAAAATCGCCTTGTTTTTCCATCTTTCGCAAGCTCCATCAAATTTTTGGCCATGGGATCATGGGACAATCCTTCTCGAACACGCTCCAATAGAGAACTATCGGGCTAGCTTATTGTTGCCAATTCCATCTTTTGGCTTAGTACATCAGGGATAATGTTGGCACTCCCCGGTTTGTATTCCAAGCTAAAATCAAACTCCACAAGGAAAACCTGCTAGCGAGCCTGCTTGGGAGATAATATTTTCTAAGTCAGGAAATAGCTATTTGTAACATTATCAGTGTATACCACAAACCTGAAACCCAGTAAATAGTGGCTTCATGTGCGCAAATAGTGCACCACAGCGGTAATCTCTTTCTCTTGGACCGTATATCACCGTTCTGTCTCATTGAGCTTTCGACTCTCGAAAACCACCGGATGCCCATCTTGCATCAGTACTTCCTCAATTGCATAGTCTGATGCATCCGTGCGTACCTCATACGCCTTAGAAAAATCTGGTAAAGCAAGTATTGGCTCACTCGTCATTACTTGCTTCACTTGCTTGAAGGCATTCTCACATCGAGGATCCCAATCCCATACTTTACCCTTCTTCAACAAATCCGTCAAGGGTGCAGTGATTTTGGAATAGCCTTCAATAAAGCGCCTATAGTAGTTTGCCAACCCAAGGAAAGATCGCAACTCTGTTACCTTGGTTGGTAGCTCCTAATCAGCAATAGCCTGACCTTTGCTTTCATTCGTACGAATCTTGCCACATCCTACAATGTGACCAAGGAATGACACCTATTGTTGGGCAAATGAGCATTTCTCTTCTTTCACATATAGCTCATTTTCCCTCAAGGTTTGGAACACCTCCCTCAAATGTCCCATATACTCCTCAAGCGACTTACTATACACCATAATGTCATCAAGATAAACAACCACAAAACGATCTAGAAATGGATACAATACCTTATTCCTTAGTATGCAGAATGTAGCTGGAGCATTCGTCAACCCAAAGGGCATTACAAGGAACTCAAAGGATCCATATCGAGTCACACAAGCGGTCTTGGGCTCACCCCCTTCAGCTATTCTCACTTGATGGTACCCTGATCACAAATCCAACTTAGTAAACCATCTTGCGCTACCAAGTTGGTCGAACAGATTTGCAATAAGAGGAATGGGATACCTGTTTTTCATAATAATCTTATTTAAAGCCCTGTAGTCGATACACAATCTCAAAGACCCATCGTGCTTCTTTTGGAATAACACCAGTGCACTAAATGGGGCTTTAGATGGTCTAATGAACCTGGCATCTAAAAGCTCTGTCAATTATTTCCGCAATTCCTCCAACCCAGGCGGAGACATTGTATATGGGGCCCTAGCTGTCGGCTCCGAATTGGGCATCAACTCGATCCTGTGCTCCACCTCCCTCTTAGGTGGTAACTTCTTGGGCAACTCAGCTGCCATCACATTTTGAAAGAACTTTAATAACTGACCCACTTCCCTTGGAATTTCACCAACGGATTTCAAGCCCTCATCGACCTTCAAGGTAGCTAAGTAGGAGACTTCATCTCTTCGTACTCCTTTAACGAACTGGATTGCTGACAAGGTTTTCCCTTCCATGTTGCTTTCCTTTTCGTTCTCACCATACATTGATAGTTTGAATCGTTGATCACCATATAATTACCGGAAGGGTAAATACCCACATTAACCTGATCAAGTAAGCTTAAACCAACCACAAAGTCATAATCATCAAGTGGTATTACCTTAATGTTGGCTTTGCCTCTCCATTTGCCAAGCTAGAGTTTTACTCCCATTGTTATACCCGTTATAGGCATGCTCTTCGAGTTCACTATTTTAATGTGACTCGAATCTTTCTCGATTTTGAGATCAAGTTCCCTCGCCATTTCCTTAGACATGAATAAATCAGACGAACCAGTGTCAACAAGTGCATTCAATCCTCTGCCAACCACAGTAATGTCAACAAACATCAACCTCTTACTCGTCTTGTCTTCGACACCTCCCAAAATTACACTGAGATTTTTGGTGTCTTTTTCAGCTTCCTTGGCACCTCCACGTGCCTTCATGGCATTGAAGGCTTCCTTCTTTGGACAATCCTTCATCCTATGTGAGCCTTGACAAAGAAAGCACTTCAATGGCCTCATTCGCTCCCATGGCTTGCCTTGACTAGCTTTTGGACCATCATTCTTCTTGTCTCCCCCACCATTACCCTTGGCTTATGGCTTGGGTTTGGAGGACTCATTATTCTCGGAATTTTTTCCCCCAATCTCTTAAAAATTTTCTGCCTTAACCATGGCTACGGTCAATTCAGTGATGCCTTGGCGACGTAACTCTTATTTCACCCACATTTTCAGCCCATCCTCGAACCAATAGAATGCTTCTTTCTCATTCAAGTCTGAGATATGAAGCATCAACTCGCTGAACTCCCGTACATATTCTCGAACAGTGCCTTATTACGTAAGCCGATGCAACTTGGCTCGAGCCTCTTTCTCATCATGCTACTGGTAAAACTACTTCTTTAACTCTCATTGGAACTCCTCTCAAGTCCCAATAGCCATTCCTCCACGTTTCTCATCCGTGGACCTACGTCGCCACCATGAGAGAGCAATATCAGTAAAGTAAATCGAAGCAGTGTTTACCTTGGTGGTATCATCCTCGATGCCCATTGCTCGGAAGTATTGCTCCAATTCCCACAGGAAGTTATCCACTTCTCTCACGAGCCTAGCCACCTTGAACTTCTCAGGTTTTGGAACATCAACCTTGCGTTGCTTCGGTTCTGAATCCATCATCCTACTTCCCAAGGCAGCCTTATAGATAGTGAGCTCCCCCTTAAGCTTAGCAATGTCCTCCTTCAAGGCCGTCACCAAGGCCTCAAGAGCATCATCTCTTACTGTCAACCTATCAGCAGTGGACCTAAGAGAATCCGTCACAAACTCTTTGCTATCTTCCCTTAGATCATCAATACGGCTCATGGCAATCTCAAGTGTCTCTTTCATGTCTCCCATGGACTCTTCGAGATTGACCACGTGATTCTCCAAGCTTGACAGCATGTCCCTCGATCGACTAGCCTTTCTGGCCCTTCCGCGGGTCTCCATAGTCTCAACATGTTCAACGGTTTCTTTTGACATCATGCAGGGTGCCTTCGTAACACTAGCTCGGATACCAACTGTCACGGACTTAGATTTTTCTCACGCAATCTGTGCAGCCTTAGGTCGTTTGTTTGCTCCAAAAACGCCTAAGTCAGCCTGATTCCCAACAAATGGAGATTCAACAGAATTTCCTCTAAAGCATCGACACAAAATCTGGAGAACTCAAGATGAACAAATGAAGAACAAAGAACACAAAAGAGAGAGAGTTTTGAGTGAATGCTCTCAAGAATTCTTATTACTCAAGAATGAAGTGATTTACAATGAGGGGAAAAGGTCTCTATTTATAGTTGAGCCTCCCCAAAATCAACGGTACAGATTAAAGTACATCAATGACTAAGATTGAAAAGTATCTACAAAAAGAATCTCTAAGATTACAATCAAATCTCAAAGATCACAAGGATCATATCTTCTAAAGTTGCCTATCTTGAAGATTACATTCCATATTTGCCGTCTTTGTAGATGGACCTTCAATCTCTCCAAGCACTAGGCCAGTCCAATTGGGCCAAAAGACCTCCCTTGAACTCGATGAATCAAATAAGTGTGCCATGGTTGCGGGCTCCCATGCGCAACCCATGACACAAGCACCATCCTGAAAAGGCGTAGGTTTCCGAAAAAATGATTACCGAGCACCATGACTGATGGATTGCTTTGAAGAGTTCCGGTGCAATCTCTTCTCTGGTCTCCAGCTTTGAATCATCCAACTATTAAGTGACACTTTTTTAATTATAATAACAATTTTAATCCTCAATTTTTATACTTTCTTATCAAATTGACACTGATTATATATAAAATAATAAAATTTGAAATTCTTTTTAAAAAATTTAGAGAACTCTAAAAATTTAAATTTAAAAAAGTAAATAAAAATTCAAAAATAAATAATGTAAGAGAAAATGAGGAAAATTGTTTTTAAATCCTCCAAAATTTCTCTGTATTATCTGTATAGAAATATTCAATATCAATTCTTTAAAAAGCATAGAAAAATAAAAATATTAAGTAAAATTATTGATTCTATATTTTTTTTCTTTTCTATTTCTTAACATGACTTTTTCATTATAAGAAAAGAAATTTTCAAAATATAATTTGTTTTCATAATTTGGATTTCTAAAGAATAATTTAAATTAATTAAAAAATTGAATCGAGTTTGAAAAAAAATTTTGTGGTATATTTGTTTTCTAAAAAATAGTATTAAAGTCAATTTCACAAGTCTTTATAATATCAATTTTAGATATTCTTTAGAGACATGAAACTTGACTTGAAAATATTACTAATTTAATTTTGAGAAACATTGAGGAAGCGTGTAATGATCAAAATGAATAATAAATTACTAATTTGATTTTGAGAAACATTGAAAATATTACTAATTTGATTTTGAGAAATATTTCTTGGTTTTGTTCTATTTTTAATTTGTTATAGGATTCTACATAATAACAAATTTCTATATTTTCCATACATATTAGTTGCTGAAAAACAACATTTTCGAGATTTTATTTTTCTATAATTTTCATATAGAATTATATATTTTTAGATAGTTTTATTTTTAAATTTTTTATATAGAACCATGGTCAAATTTACAAAATATAAAACTTGAGGACTAACATGTTATTTTACTATCTAAAAAAGTGTCACTTAACAACTGAATGACCAAGAAAAACAATTTCAAAAATTTTAGTGGCTAAAATTAGAATTTTTTGTAGTTAAGTGATCAAAGTAAAAACTTACCTATAATTTAGTGACTAATGGTGAGATTTACCATAAAAATAATGGCTTAGATTTGGCCGTAAGTCCCATTGGAACTTACGGACCGTGAGGGTATCATTATCCAATCTATATAATATAACATACATAAAAGTACGAGTTTGAAAAAACTTTGAACGGACGAAAATATCTTTTATTTTACATCAAATTACTAAGTTCACATTTAAAGGTTATACTAAATTTATTGGTGTAAAATAAAGTTATTACGTGAATATAATTCTAGTCATCTTAATTATCACTTAATTAATACTAAAGTTGCATATCACTTAATTTTAAGTTCAGTTTTATAAATAACATCTAGTAGTATAGCTACTGCTACAGTGAGCAAAAATATTGTTCCCACGAACACTAAAAGTACGAGTAATTATTATCTTTTTATTATTTTACCGAATAATTGGAGTGATTAATTAAAAACTATAAATAACTAAATTAATTAACTGATGAACACAACAAAGAACAAATCAAAAAATAAACGAATAACAATCAATAAACGAAATAATACCCAGGAAATAATTCACCTAGATTTCATCTATCACTATCAATCTAAATTACACGATTTCTTTACTTAATAACTTGATCCGTAGAAATCCCTAAATTATGCTAATATCTCTTTCTAGAACAAGAGAAACTAACTATAGGTTGATTAATTGAAATTTCTTTCTAAATAAAATATCTATTATTGCATTAACTCGATCTATGGATTCTCATATTAGATTTAATACTAACTCAGTTTATTGATATCGTCCTATTTCTAGGATTTCATGCAACTCCACTCAATTTCGCAAGATCTACTCTTAAATAAGGTCAATTCAACCTCAGATTTTAAACACATCAAAAGTGAATTAATAATGTAAAATATCAAACCAAGAATTCATTATAGTGTTCATCTCCTTAGGTATTTAGAAAATTAGTTTATGCTTAAAAATAAAAATATCCAAGATACAATATTACCGAAAAAAACAAAGAAATTCACGATAATCTCTTAAGAAATTAACTGAGAATCTTCAATCTTGATGAAAATCTGCTTCAGAATAAGCTTCAATAGTGGTTTTTGAGTTGTTTTCTTAAATATTCTATGACGACTCACTCCTATCTTCTTATTTTTATCATATATGTCTTAGAATGTCCGAAAAATCTAAAAATCACAATTTTCTGTACTTTAGAGTGCAAATTCGTGAAATCGAGTTGGTCGTGTGGGTCACACATTTGTGTGGAATAGGTAAGCCCATATGGCTTTTGTACTTGCTCCGATTTTCGCTTGTTTTTTGCTCTTTTTGCTCTCAAGTGCTCTATTAAGCATCAAAACATGAATTTAAAGGATTAGAAGTATAAAATCAACAACTAACATCGAATAATCACCAAAAAATGCATAAAAACTTTATTAAATCATATTACTTTTAGCACTTATCAAATATCCTCACACTTAAGCTTTTTCTTGTCCTCAAGAAAAATCCTCGACCCACATTCAAGTTAATTTCCCTCAATTTATTGTTTTCACCGATAATACCTTTGGATAATTCACAGATAATCATGCATTAAAAATTCAGACTAAAATGACACTAAAGAACACAAACGATCCAAGCAGAAATTTTTAAAGTATAAAAATATGGGCATCTCCCCTATCTCAATAATTACTAGAAATTCAAATTTAACAAGAATAAACACTCTCACTATTGTCCACTCAAGCACTCAAAGTGTTTAAGGTTCAAGTAATGTACACTCAACAGTCGAACTAAAAATGTTATTACCATAAGCTTGCTTGAAAATCAAATCTCAATCACTATAAAAATGAGATGACACACTAATTAAGAGGTCTTTACAAGGTTGTAATGGAGCTTAGGTTAAGGATATGAAAAATGTTAGAAAAGTTGGTTACAATTGAAAATAAAGTTGATAAGTTACCAAATTAGGAAAAAAATCAATTGTTGAATTAAAAGAATTTACATCAACAAGAAGTAAAGAATGAAAACGAGCTTTTCAACAGAATATGAAACTAATGATTCAAGCTCAATCAAACATTTTCTTTATCTTTTTAGAATATTGTAAATTTCAGCAATGCAAATGATAAAATATAGTCAGACAACTAACCAAATCAAATCTCGACAAAAAGAGAGTCAATAAAAAGGATAATTTTACAAAATAGATATGAGTTATGGATTAACATTAACCGGTTAAAAAATTTGTTAGGATCAACGGGGTTTGCTAGGGTTAATTCAATAGGTAAGTTGGTTAAAAGTTAAGTGGGTTAAATCCTAAGTGTCTCTATCATCTCAATATATTAAATCAATAATGTGATTTCGACATATATAACTAAAACAAATTCTAGAATAACAAATCAAATTAATATACTCACAATCAAAAAATAAATGAGCACGAATAAATATATGCTCTATAAATTCAAAAACTCAAAAAAAATTATAATTTTATTGTCAAACTTGCAAAATTGGAAATACTTAAAAGATAATTATTATCTTAGAAAATATATGAAAGGACACATGGTATGCTCGAAATTAAAGTTGTAGGCATTTTAAGAATTCTATTAACGTCTTCCTCAACACCACCCCTCATGATTAGCGTTGTTGGAACCGTTAGCCGAGACCATGAAAGGCACTCATTCCTTAATATATACCATAGTTCCCACACTGCCACTACTCAAAACAATGGCATTTCCATTTTTCCGAAGTTTCCAGCAGAAAGAGTACCCCAATCAGTTCCTTCCACAGAAAAAGTTCTTTTGAGTTCCTTTTTAGTATAAATTGAGATTTAGGGGCCAACTAGGTCAAAAAAAAATTGTGATCAACTAAGTACAAATGAACAAGTTAAGGATCTAAATTATATATTATCTCTTTTTAGTATTTTTTTTTAGAATTTTTGGTACATTCTCAATTTTTTGGTATTCCCTAGTAATTTTTTATATTCCCTCGTATTTTTTTATATTCCCTAGTAATTTTTTATATTCCCTCGTATTTTTTTGTTACTTCCTCATAATTTTTTGGTACTTCTTTCGAGTGTTTTTGTATTCCATTCTAATTTTGATTTCAAATTTCATTTTTAAGTTACTAATATCTTTCATATTATTTTATTTTATCTTAATTTCTTTTCCTTTTGGTTTTGGATGTTGGAAACTTGGAGTACTAGGGTATTCCCAAGCCTCGGTTTGGGACTTCTTGATAGCACACCGGCCTTATAGCAAATTAAATGGGATATAAACATCGTGAGGTTAATGTTTCATATTTTGGAATATCTAATAGAAGGTTTTAAGAATTGAACCGATAATTGAATTAATCATTCACTAATTTTCAATTCAGTGATTTAATTAGATTGATTGGTTCATTCGATTTAATTAAGTAAATTATTAAATAAATATAAATTTAAAAATATTAAATAATAGTGAAAATCATTTTAACCGTTGATTCAACATGTTTCAAACTGTTTGTGAGTCAAACGGTAAATACACTTTCTGAAAATTTCAAAAATAGGGAGTTTTCAGCCATTGGCGTGGATATTTTCACCTAATGAGGGGAAATGAAAGAGTAAATTATTAAAGCCCAGCACTTTCTGAAATTTTCAAAAATAAAGTGCCCTTAAAACTAATACATGTTGTAGTGGGCAAAAATCACGTCGGCCGCCGGAAAGATATGTCGCTGAACCAATCATTGTAACTCTTTGCCAAAGGTGCATCAATCCATACAGCGCCACTACCCTATATATAGATCATCAGCGTCTCTTATCGTATGCATATTCGAGGAAGTTAATTTTTCTGGTTACATTAGCAAGAGTATTAGGAAATGAACAAAGTATTTCTACTGTTATTGAATACAATTCAGATATCCAATACAAAGACTCTCGAGGTTACTTTATACACAAGCCAAGTAACCAAGTACTGCTACTAATCGAAATATCAACCTTAATTGACAGTAACAGACTCTAACAACCTTAACCTGCTACTAACTACTAATAGCTGCTGATATTCTCCCTATTCCAAGAAAAAAATCTTCCAGTGACACCATATGAAGCATAGCACGAAAGTAGGAAAAACTGCCAACAGTTAAGGGTTTTGTAAAAATATCTGCAACTTGCTCCCTGCTAGGTACATAATTAACTTGAAGAACATCACTTTTTACTTTGTCACGAACAAAATGAAGATCAAGCTCCACATGCTTGACCCGAGCATGTAAAATAGGATTACATGCTAGAGCGACTGAACTTGAGTTGTCACACCAGACAACAGGAGGTCTTGGAAGGTTTACTCCAACTTCAGCAAGCAAAGAAGAGAACCATGTTACATTTGAAACAGCATTAGCTAACCTCCTATATTCTACTTTTGTGGTTGACCTAGACACCACATTTTGCTTCTTGGAAGTCCAAGTTACCAAGTCATCACCAAGATAAACACAGTCCTGATGTTGACTTCCGATCCTCAAGGCAACTTGCCCAATCATCATCAGAAAAGCCAGTTAAAGCCATTGAAGAAGGTCAAAATACAATACCAAAATCTAATGTCTCTTTGGCATACCTCAAGATACGTTTCACAACACTCCAATGAGTGTCATTAGGCTGATGGACATATTGACAGCAAAATTAATATCTGGTTGAGTGAGACATAGATACTGCAACCCACCAACTAGTTGCCTGTACAGTATAACATCAACAAACTTAGATCTCACCAAAGAAGTGAAGGTAGGTGAGCTAACCATAGGTGTGGATGCAGGATTTGCATTAGCCATGTTAGCCTTTTCAAGCAATTCCCTAGCATACTTGCACTGTGAAACATGCACACAATCATCTTTTCGAACCACTTCAAGGTCACCTAAGTCTTTTAAAGAAAATTGCCTATGAAGGTTTTGTACCACTTGACTAATCTCCAAGTCTAAATTCCCAGTAACTATAATGTCATCCAGATAAACTAATAGAAAAACACTTCCAACAGAAGTCTTCTTGAAAAACAGTGAGGAATCAGCATCAGAAGCTTGAAACTGCTGATCATTAACCAAGAACTCCTTTAGCTTATTAAACCAAGCTCCAGGATCTTGTTTAAGACCATACAAAGCTTTATTCAACTTGCAAGCCAATAAACACCATCTTCGTTATATACCTCAAAACTTGGAGGTTGTCTCATATAGACTTCTTCCATCAAATCACCATTCAAGAAGGCATTGTTAACATCAATCTGTCTCAGCTTCCACTTCTAAGAAACAGCCAAAGCCATCATTGTTCTGATAGTATTTGCCTTTACCACTGGACTAAAGGTCTCATGGTAGTCAAGTTTTGTAGCTTGAGAAAAACCCTGTGCCACAAGCCGTCCTTTATGTCGAGCTATACTCTCATCTGAATTCTTTTTCAGTTTAAAAATCCACTTACACCTTACTAAAATTCGACCAGCTGGTGGAACAACCAAAGTCCAAGTGTTGTTCTTGTGTAATGCTTGAAGCTCATCTTTCACAGCAGCTCCCCAAGACTCTTTTTAAATCCATCATGAATACTAACAGGCTCAGTTGAAGAAGTCACAACTGTAGCAAATACCTTTGGCTTGTATATACCAGCTTTTCTTCTTGTGACCATTGGATGTGAATTAACATTCCTAGCACTTCCAATGTCACCAACTACCTCACTCATACTTTCAACCTCACAAGCCCTGTCAGTTAGCATAGGTGCAACACCAGAACTAGACTCAGCAGAAACCTGATCAGAACTAGTGGACATACCATTAGATGTTACAGCAGGAGCTGCTGTAGGAGACACCACATGCTGATCCTGTACATCTTGCACACTTTGATGAGACATTACATGCTGATCCTGTACACCCTACACAACTTGATTAGTAGAATTCCTAAACACAAGCAATACAGTACTTGGTCTGTCAGCAGAACTCCTGACAAGTTGAACACCATGAAATCCATCAGTACTACCATAAGGAAAAACTTTTTCATCAAACCTGAAATGCCTTGACACATAAACACGACCAGCACGATCCATGCACTTATATCCTCTGTAATTTGCAGCATAACCCAAAAAAACACATGGTAAGGATCTAAATTGCAACTTATGCTTATTGTAAGGCCTTAAGAGTGGATAACATTGACAGCCATATACTCTCAGATACTTGTAATCAGGTGCAACATTAAACAACTTTTCTGTAGGAGACAACCCACCTAATACCTTTGTGGTAAGACATTCATAAGAAAAACTGCAGTATAGAAGGCATCAATCCAGTAATAAAATGACATAGAGGCTTGAGCAATTAAAGTCAGCCCAGTTTCAACAATCTGTCTATGTCTTCTCTCAACTAAACCGTTTTGCTCAGAAGTATGAGAAAAAGACAACCTGTGAGCAATCCCATTCTTAGAAAGATAAGTTGAAAAACTCCTAAATTCTCCTCCATTGTCAGTTTACAACTGTTTCATTTTAACACCTAGTTGCAACTCCACATGAGCTTTAAATGACAAAAACACCTAAAACGCATCTGATTTGTGCTTAAGAAAGTAAATCCAAGTGTATCTCGAGAAGGCATCAATAAAAGACAAGTAGTATTTAGACCTTGAAGAAGAACAAAGAAGTTGGCCCCTACAAATCAGCCACAACAAGTTCTAAAGGAGTAGTGTACAAAGTTGAAGAAGAAGTAAATGGCAATTTATGACTTTTCCCCATTTCACAAGCATGACATAAAGATACATTCTTAGGTCTATATACTTAAACACTACATGATTTCAAAACTTGATCAGCCACAGCTGAGGAAGAGTGACCAAGCCTTTGATGCCAAAGTGTGAAAGGAGTCTCCAAATCACCAAGCTATCCAGACTCATTAGAGAAACTTTTAACTTCGTGTGGTGTTGCAAACCATAGCAAATGGTGGAAGAAACTTATACAAACCTCCTACCTCAGTTCCCAAAAAAAGGACTTTATGAGTAACCAAATCCTTTACGTAGCAACAGTGAGGATAAAACTAATAAATTTGATTATCTTAAGCAAATTTGGAAACAGACAGTAAATTCTTATGCATATGTGGCACAAACAAAAGATCATTAATCAATAATTCACCAGAACTAATAGACATAGTAGCTTTACCAGTATGTGAAATAGGAACACAAGCACCATTACCTACTGTTACAGTACCTGATCCATTATAAGCACTGCATTCAGACATCTTGCTTACATCATTAGTGATATATGTTGTAGCTCCATTGTTTGGATGCTAGGCAAAATCAATCTGATAGTTGGAGCCATCCTTGTGGTGACATGTGTCTTTGTTGAACAAGAACCTCCAAAAGCACTTGAGCAAGTTCCCTGACAACCAGCATTAATAGAAAAACCATGAGAACCATAGGAAGAACAACCACCTGTAGTATGATTAGCTAAACACATATATGAAATAGGAGCTCGAACTGATCCAGACGAATGCAAAGCACCAAACTTCAGTTGTTGATTTCCATCCTCATGAGTACCATCAGCATATGAAGAATCAAACCTATAATAACACCTACTAGCAAGATGTCCAAGATTTCCACAAATCTGACGTTGTGGTCGAGTAGGCCCAAAAAACCTACCACGCCCTCTTCCTTGGGCAAAGGTATTCCCCCTACCTACATGAAACATCTGTAGAGGAGGTTGAGCATTATAAGAGGGCAGAGTAACCTGAGTAGCTTAGTTATCCACAGCAAGATTGATAGAAAACATCTTATGAGAACCATGTGCCTGCTGTCTAGCTTCAGCATCCATTAAAGCAGTAGAAATACCCTGTAAATCAAATGGTACTCTACTAGTTGTAATAATTGACACAACATTATCAAATTCAGGAGGAAGACCAATGAGAGTTGTAAACTACTATTCTTCTACAGAAACTTTTTATCCATACCCAAATAACGAGTTACACAGATGTTTAATACCTGCCAAATACTCAGCCATTGAAAGATCATTTTTCTTGAAGTTATGCAATAAAGATCTGTACCTCATAGCTTTAGTGGTAGACTGAGCACCAAGAATCCTTGTTAAAGACTCCCAAAGACTACATAATGATGAAGCATTTCCAATCAGTTGGTTGAGCAATACAAGACTTACAATGGAAAGAATCCAAGAAGCTATGGCCTAATCTTGCTGCTCATACTTTACAAACATTTTCGACTGAACTTCCACCTTCATCCGTAATGACTTGAGGAGGAACCAAAACTGAACCATCAATAAAAAGAAAGTAGACGCTGAGTCTTCAACACCAGCAACACATGTTGTTTACATGCCAGAAAATTACCTTCATCAACAAGCACTGCAACCTTCTGTGAGGTGAGTGCAAGAGGATTGAACCCCTCTCTACCAGCATCAACCAACCCCATCAAATAAAAAAAATCACTTTGATACCATATTAGGAAATGAACAAAGTATTGCTACTATTATTGAATACGATTCAGATATCCAATACAAAGACTCTTGAGGTTACTTTATACACAAGCCAAGTAACCAAGTAACTGCTACTAACTGAAATAACAACCTTAACTGATAGTAACAGACTCTAACAGCCTTAACCTGCTAGGACTACTAATAGCTACTGATAAAGAGGTAAGGCATATCAGTGAAGATGAAAGATTATGGGTGCAGTATCAGTTTAATAGCCATGATGCTATTGGTGGTTACTCTGCTACTTTTGGGTCCGATAGGAATGCCACTGTTGTAACCTCCGCCTGTTTACATTTTCCTCAGCTTTATTTTCATCTTGGTCTTGGTTTTCATCTACCTCTCTCATGCCTCCAAATGATTATCTATGGCTATTTCATTTGCTTTCTAATATTATTATTGTCTTTTATTCAGTCGTTATCTAATGATAATATGCTTTCATGGGGATATTAACAACCAATACTACAGTTATTTGTTGTTTTCAGTCATTTATTAATAAATTATATGAATATTTAGGTTTATGTAGGACGTAAATAAACCATGAAATACAATGCATGTGTCACAGCTGCTACCGAGAATATAGGACAGGCGGGTGAGACAGGTCAAGTGGAGCCACGCAGGAGCAGGAGGGAAAGAAGAATTCCAATATCCTTAACAGATTTTGTCCTATCTTAGGGAATAGACTATAAATAAGATGAGAGTGTAAGCCCTAGAGGGGTAGAAAAAAAAAGGCTGAATTTACCTCTTCTTTGAAATCTAAGCTTCCTTCTTCCTCATCTAATTTGCTCAATTTCTATACCGTTCTTTTCCAAGTCTGATCATAACAAATTGGTGCTTTCGTTGACCTTCTCCATGGTGAATCATTCTGAATCCATTAAATCCCTTCAAGAGAAAGTAGCTTATCATGACAAAGTTCTCGCCTCGTTACAAAACCATGTCACGAATCAGGAACAATGGAACGCAACTACCCAGTTCACATTCCAGGACATGACCAATTAGTTACACGCCATCTCTGCCCAGTTGGGAATCTCGGTAACTACATCAAGAGGAGGGGACGTCATCGTCGATAGTAATACGGTTTGAGGAAAGGAAAAGGTCCGCGCTGATTCAGATGATGTTTTTCCCTTTGCTCCAAAGCCTGTTCAAGTAGAGCTTTCTTTGTTTACTGGGAAAGATTTAGAAGAATGGCTAGCATCGGCCCATGATTTCTTTGAGTTCTACGGCACTAAAGACTATCACCGCGTCACCATGGTTTCTTTCTGAATGGATGGCACGGCGAAGAAATGGTTCCGGTGGATGCAACACCAATGACAGTTGGCCTGGTGGAATCATTTGGTTGACTCGATCAGAAAGCGATTCACTGTCCTGGAAATTGAATCACCGGTGGGATAATTATCAAAACTGACTCAAACAATGATCGTGGAAAATTATCAATCTCGATTTGAGGATTTAGCCTTGCGTACTCATAACTTATCCGATGAATTTTTAACGGACTACTTTATTTTAGATTTGCGGACGGATATCAAGAATGAGGTGCTTAGTCATCGTCCTTCATCTATGATTGAGGTTCAAGAACTAGCTCGATTTTAGAAAGCTCATTTACACGATCGACGGTAATTGGGTCGAGCCTCTTCCAACAAGCTGCTACCATTATTACCCACTCTCAATCTGGATGTTACTGGGCTTATGTTTCAACTGGGCCACCCTTCTCCATTAGATCAACCCAATCTAGCAGTTTCCACTATTCCAACCCCTCGTCGTATTTCATCAGCTGAAGCTCAAGCACACCGTGAAAAGGGGATGTGTTATTACTATGATGCCAAGTATATGCCTAGGCATAAATGCAAAACCCCCCAACTATTTCTTTTGGATAATGAAGGCACAGCAGTTGTTCCAACACTGCCACAATCACCACCGATTCTTGTTACCTCGGACGTCGATGACATTGATGAATCTGGTCAGGATCAATCCTTAGTTTCCTTTAATGCCTTGGCAGGTGGGTTCTATCCTAATACCATACGAGCCGTGAGGAACATTTTTAGTCATCAAGTTTGAATTCTAATCGATGGTGGGAGTACGCATAATTTTATTCAGTCTCGTGCGGCCAAGCATTTGGGACTTTCGATTACATCTACCCTCAATTTTAGAGTTATTGTGGGCAATGGTCAAAAACAACAGAATGAAAGGTGTATCAAGGATCTTCGCTTATGTGTTTAAGGGACTGAAATTGTAACAGATTTCTATGTGCTTCCGTTGGAAGGTACTGAACTGGTTCTTGGGGTCGCGTGGCTAGCTACTTTGGGTCAGATAACAATGGATTTCTCCAAATTATCGTTTCAATTTCGACAAGGCACCATCGACATTCATTGGTTGGGCGAGTCTAGTGCTGGACCTCAACAGGTTCCGATGCAATCTCTCCGTTAGATGGCTAAAACAAATGCCATGGCCACGTGTTATCTATTGCATCTTCAACAAGCACCCTTGGTCGAGCCTTCAGTTGAGTCGACTGACATGGTAGCTTTATTGGAAGAGTTTGGGTCAGTGTTTGTTTCCCCTCAAGGCCTTCCACCTACTCGATAAAATGAACATGCCATACATCTCCAACCTGATGCGAAGCCAGTTAACGTTCGTCCTTATCATTATCCCTATTTCCAAAAAGCGGAGGTTGAACGCCAAGTTCAACAAACGCTGGATCATAACTTAATCCACTCGAGCACTAGTCCATTTTCTTCCTCGGTCCTCCTCGTCAAGAAAAAGGATGGCACGTGGTGATTTTGTGTGGATTATAGAGAGTTGAACGGTGTCACAGTCAAAGACAAGTTCCCTATTCCAACGGTCGATGAATTGTTTGACAAGTTGGGCAACTCTTAGTTTTTCTCGAAGCTTGATTTGCATGCCGGCTACCACCAAATTCGATTTCAAGCTGCCGACGTTCACAAAACTGCATTTCGCACACATGAGGGCCACTACGAATTTCTCATCATGCCTTTTGGCTAGACCAATGCTCCGTCTACTTTTCAGGCTACGATGAATGATATTTTCATCCCTTTTTACGCAAATTTGTACTAATATTTTTAGATGATATACTTGTTTACTGTCGTTCGTGGTAAGACCATTTGAAGCATGTTCGGTAAGTCCTCTTACGATTATAGGAAACTGGATTTGTTGCCAAGCGAAGAAAATGCACATTTGGGCAACCCACAATCGAGTATTTGGGGGATATCATTTCAAGAGAGGGTGTGGCTATGGATCCGGCCAAAATCAAGGCAATATGTGGTTGGCCTACCCCCACAATAATACGGGAGGTCCGTAGCTTTCTCGGTATTGCAAGGTACTACTGACGCTTTATAAAAGGTTTCGCTTCCATCGCAGCTCCAATCTCGGACTTGTTATGAAAGGATCAGCCTTTCGAATGGACTCTTGCAGCTCAAACAGCACTGGAGCTCCTTAAAACATGCCTTTGCTCCGCACTGGTGCTGGGTCTACCTCAATTTGATAAGGAGTTTCAGGTTGAAATGGACGTGTTAGGTGTCAGCATCAGGGCTGTTCTCACTCAGGAGGGTAAGCCCTTGGCCTATTTTAATCAAAAATTATACCCTCGTTTGCAGAATTCCTCGACCTACTCTCGCGAGATGTACGTGATAACACAAGCGGCGGGCAAATGGCACCAATATTTGGTGGGTCGTAAATTCAGTATTTTTATAGACCAACGTGCCCTACGCAAACTAAACCAGCAAACCATACAAACCCTGAAATAGTAACGATGGCTCTCAAATTGGTGGGTTATGATTTCGACATCCACTATCATCCGAGAAAATAAAATACAGTCGCAGATGCCTTCTCACGCGAATCACTGACTTGTTTCATGGCTCTATCTTAGCCTGTTTTGAGGATTATTGAAGCAATTCGTGCAACAATACTCGCCGATCAGGAAATACAATTGTTTTGATCCGGTTTACAATAGGGTTCCACAGATTTAGTTGGATACGATGACAGAGATAGTTTGATTTTATTCCACGAGCCTGTTCTAGTTCCTAACGAGACAGCCTTGCGCACTTTGCTTTTCTGCGAATTTCATAGTTCAGTACTAAAGGGTCATGCCCGGATTACAAGAACCTTCCATCGTCTCGCTGCTGGGTTTTATTGGAAAGGAATGCGTCAGGATGTTCGCCGTTTTGTTCTTGATTGTCAAGAATGTCAACGTATGAAGAGTGATAGTTTATCGCCTGCAGGTTTGCTTCAGCCTCTTCCTATCCCTACCCAAGTATTTGAGGATATATCTATGGATTTCATTGTTGGGTTGCCTATGTCTAATGGTAAAGAAGCTATTTTAGTGGTCGTGGTTCGTCTTACAAAATACGATCATTTTTTTACTTTGCCTCGACATTTTGATAGTGCCTATTTGCTCGTGTCTTTAAGCAAGGAGTGGTTAAATTACACGATATTCCACGAACCATTGTGAGTGACAGGGATCGCATTTTTCTAAGTGAATTTTGGACAGAATTGGCCAAATTACAAGGAGCAGAGTTATGTTTCAGTTCTGCATACCACCTCCAATCCGATGGTCAAACGAAAGCTTTAAATCATTGCCTAGAAATGTATTTGCGCTGCATGACGGGGGATGATCCTAGTAAATGGGAGGAATTTTTAGCTTGGGCAGAGTATTGGTATAATACGACGTTTCAAACATCGGCAGGCATGACACCTTTTCAAGCATTGTATGGTCACGAACCTCCTACAATTCTTACATTTTTGGATATTAAATATATATATTTTTAGAGTATGATCCTATTAAACTGGGCTATTTATTGTCTTTTTATTTTGTAGAGACTCAAGTGGTGTTAGAAGATAAATTGGAGACAAAAAGCATGGTTTTAGAGGATAATTTGGAGTTGTGTAAAGATGAAATGCTAAAAGAGAGAGTTTATAGGACAAAAAGACTTTATGTTATTTTATTTTATTTTATTAAAATATATTTTATATTAGGATTTAATATTTAAGATATTATTTATTATTTAAATTTGTATTTAATTTATGTTTGTCTTTTTGTATTTATCTTTTAGAGTTTAAATTGGATCCAATTAGGGAAATTAAATGTTAGATATAATTCTAATTATCTTTTAGAATTTAGATTGGATTCAACTAGGAATATTATGTACTATAAATAGCGGGTGGAGTGATTGAATTATTCATTCCCCATTCATTGAAAAATCCTCCATCTCTCTAAATCCCTAGTTCAATAAAAGCTCTATTTTATTATCTTGTGTTTTTCCCCAAAATCATGAGTAACTAAAAAATCCTTCTAGCCAAAGGTTATCAAATATTCCTCCAAGGTTCATGAGGTTTAGAATTCGCGCTTAATTCTTTTCAACCCGAGTATTCATCAATTCTCTGTAATACGGGATTGACGCTTCCGTCCAAAATCCCTACAAAAGTAATCTTTTCATCTTGTGCAAAGACGGCCGATTTGTGTGTTTTGAGAAGGTTGCACAGTCGGTTCGTTAACTTACTGCGTCAGAGGTTGCCGAGCCAAAAGAGACAAAACGGCGTGGCATTCGTCGTTGAGAAAAGATGATCTAGTGTAAGACAATCCCATTGGAGCGACGGTTGGCTAGAGTCAGGTTTCACTAAAAACTATATCGGGAGCTGGTGGTCGTAGGCGTCCTCTTCCACTATAACTGGCTTATTCAGGCATGAGAAGAACCATCCAAAGTCTATGTTTGAATCGAGGAAGAATCAAGATAACCAGAGGCTGGATCTTTAAATATCGATAAAACCCTTCTTCTTTCAACTTGTTTATTTTATGCTATTTATTTTTATTTCGACTTCCCTATTTTCTATTTCTTTTAATTTTATTTTCTTTTATTTTTAATTCTGTTTCTTTTATTTTTCCTTAAATCGCGAAGCTTTTCTTGGGCACAATTTGGCCCACGATCTCGACAGACAAGACTTGTATGACTCTCTAGTCCCTGAGGATTAGACCCTACTTCCCTTTTACTATTATTTACTTTAATTTTTTGAATAGGTTATATTTGGAATAGGATATATCTATGGATTTTATTGTTGGGTTGCCTATGTCTAATGGTAAAGAAGCTATTTGGTGGTCGTGGTTCGTCTTACAAAATACGGTCATTTTTTTGCGTTGTCTCGACATTTTGATAGTGCCTATATTGCTCGTGTCTTTATGCAAGGAGTGGTTAAATTACACGGTATTCCATGAACCATTGTGACTGACAGGGATCGCATTTTTCTGAGTGAATTCTGGACAGAATTGGCCAATTACAAGGAACAGAGTTATGTTTTAGTTCTGCATACCACCTCCAATCCGATGGTCAAACAGAAGCTTTAAATCATTGCCTAGAAACGTATTTGCGCTGCATGACGGGGGATGATCCTAGTAAATGGGAGAAATTTTTAGATTGGGCAGAGTATTGGTATAATACGGCGTTTCAAACACCGTAGGCATGACACCTTTTCAGGCATTGTATGGTCACGAACCTCCTACAATTCTTACATATTTGGAAGGTAGTTCTTCCAACGGGCAGCTCGCTTAGGAACTCTTGGAAAGAGACGAACTTTTGCAACTCTTGAAACACAATTTGACAAAGGCTCAAACTCGCATGAAACTCCAGGCCGACAGGCACTGTCGTGATCTTGAATTGGCTGTTGGCAGTTGGAAGTTGGGCGTTTATGAAATTACAGCCTTATCGACAGTTGTCTTTGCGATTGCAGCAGCATCAAAAACTCAAGCCTCGCTTCTTTGGTCCTTACCAAGTTCTACAATGCATTGGTTCAGTTGCTTATAAGCTTGACTTGCCAAACTCGATAAAGATTCATCCAATATTCCATATTTCTCAACTCAAGCCTTGCCTCGGACGACCACTATAGTAGATTACACCTTTGCCGCTGATGCGTGAGAACATTTCGCTTACCTCTGGAACTTTAAACCTTGAGGACAAGGTTTCTTCTCCAGGCGGGGGTACTGTTACAGCTGCTACCGAGAATACAGGATATGCAGGTGAGACAGGTCAAGTGGAGCCACGCAGGAGCAGGAGGGAAAGAAGAATTCCAACATCCCTAAAGGATTTTGTCCTATCTTAGGGAATAGACTATAAATAAGATGAGAGTGTAAGCCCTAGAGAGGTAGAAAAAAAAAACCTGAATTTACTCCTTTGAAATATAAGCTTCCTTCTTCCTCATCTAATTTCGTCAATTTCTGTACCGTTCTTTTCCAAGTCTGATCATAACAGCATGCATACGTATGTTGCTTTAAAATGGACACGACATATGATTCTTTCTTTCACTCCCATTGACTTACCTACATTGCATGCGTTATCCATTCATTCCATCTATTTACAATGGTCACTTCTTAATTTTCTTACACATCTCATTGAGATTTCTCCTTCTTTCTCTCAACACCAAAATGTTACAATTTTACATTCTAAAGGGGAAGAGGGAACAAACTGGCCCAAGTATGTGACCGTGGTGCTCAACAAAGTAGTAGCGATAGTGCTGGATGGTGTGTTATTAATTCTAGGCATTTTTAGTTTGCTGCCTATATACAGAGAATCTGAAGTAATTAAGAGAATAAAAACTACATATTCAGGAAATCCAAACAATTCAAGATCGCTTAAATTATACGAATCATTCATTGCCATCAACAGTAGTAAATATCAAGTAGGTGGAAAATTGCATATATGGGTATCTGACAAAATGGGTGGAAAATTGCATATATGGGTATCTGACAAAATGGGTAATTAGAGAAGTAGCTTGTAGAACAGGAAAAATGGTGGTCATGTAGATGAATCCTACATCAGAGAGCAAGCATTTGGGTTCTCATCTCTAAAAACTTAAGGATAAGCAAACTCGGAGTAGTAGTTGGATGGATAATATTCACTTCGTTTGATATCACTCATCTCCTTGTCATCGTCTCCGTTGGATTGTTATAACAGATTCAATTTATTAGTTAGTAGCAGTTTTCTCATTCTTGTATGTGTATAAATACACTTCTCATGTACTCAATTCAATCAAGCTATAATCACAAGATTATTCATACAACTTAGAGAGTAGCAAATTACTATTTGTATGAGATTCTTTCGTGGTATCAGTCGCCGTCTATTGGGCTAATTTTTGTTGTGCTTGATGGCTGCTACTTTGCCTGATGAGTCCGCCGATAAAGTCGCATCCCCAAGGAATTTTGCTCCTGTTCACAACTCCCCCTCCCGTGCTTTCTCGATGGAGAAAGGTCCTGTCGAGTGGTGCAATCCTTTTCTAAACACGACACAATGAAACTTAAGGAAGAAACATTTGTTCAATGGCAGCATTAAATCAAACTTATTATCGATGGGTATAATCTTACCTGTTACATACACGGTACTCTTCCGACCCTGTCTCGGTTTGTACCTGACGGAGAAGGGAAGTTAGTCTCTAACCATGATTTTGTAGCTTATCATCAACAATATAACCTTCTTGCATCTTAGCTCTTATCCACCTTCAGTGGCAATATTTTATCGTATTTTACAAGTACCACCACTGCCCATGAAGTATAAAGCAAGGTCTGTCATTTGTTCGTAGTGGTGTCCGGTGCTAAAGTGTCTCGTTTGAAACATAATCTACATTCACTAAAGAAAGGGCATTTATCAGTGAAGGATTACTGGGCTAAGATCAAGAACATGTGTGATTTGCTTGCTGCTTCGGGTCACCCTGCGTCAAACGATGAGCAAGTTGATATCTTCCTCGTAGGGCTTTCAACCAAATTTGAGGTTGTGGTCATCATTGCCTCATTTGCGTCAGAGCCATTGAAAATGGACCTTCTGGTTGATATCCTCCTTCAGTGTGAGAATCGACAAGGGAGATTTGTGATCGAGACTCCTGTGTAAGTTAATCTAGTGCACCAGTCCTCCGATTCATCTACTTTGGCATCTCCTTCCGACTCCGTTCCTGAGTTTTGCCCAGTCCTCGTCGCTGATATATGCTTCGAGATTTTTTAGTACCAACCTATTGGCCATAGATTTCATGATATATAACTCTTCTAGTTTTCTTCATAGCACGAATGTTTTTTTCTCCATCAAAACCTTTTGTAGCACATTATTTGTGAGGCATAGTTGAATTGTAGATAGAGCTTTTTCACCGAGCTCTTTCCATTCTAACTAATTCATATCCATGGGATTTTTCTCTATAACGACATTTTTCAGACCGTTCTGAACCAATATTGATATCATACGAACTTGTCACATTTAAATTTATGATTCTGTCAAACTTTTCAATGTCGAACCAGTATTGTCATTACACTAGTTTGTTGGGGATAAACCCATGTAAGAAACGAGCAAGAATAATAAAGAAAAACTGAAAAAGATCAAACACAAATTTATTTTAACAAACTCCTCAAATGAGAATAAACAACCACAAGCAAAAAGAGATTTCACTAATAACAGAGGAGTACAAGATGGAAAGAATCAAAACAAAAAAAACTCGAAACCTCAAAAGAAAATCCCTTGAAACTCAAAACACAAAATTCTCTCAAACTATATTATTTTCTATTGCTAAACCTAGGGTAACTAAGATCTATCCATAGGCTAAAATTCATAGCATTTATGACTAGAATATCCTTAGATTAATCAAATTTTATGTAGGAAAGTAAAACATAGTTTAACTGGGGGAAGAAAATCGAGAAACTTAAGGAACACATTGCCACGTTGTCGGGATGACAATATTCTTCTCGTCGTGATATCGGCTGATCGTTGCAACGTGGTGGACTCCTCGTCGTGACATCAATTTTGTTTCATCTCTAAATCTATTTGTACCATCAAACAATAATAGGGGAAAAAGAGAAACTTATAAAATTAACTAAATTGGAGAAAAAATATTGAAAAGGCTAGTGAAGTAGTTTACCACAATTACTGCTTCTTCTCTGATTGGCCCATTATAAAATTGAAAAGTTTTTGCTTCCGTTTAGGCAGCAGCCCTTCCTCCTGTGTTTCCTCCTGTATATTACGTTTTCGTTTTACAAGGGAAGTACTACCTGCGGCTCCATCGTTGTCAGTAGAGTGATGATGGATATGTTCAAAGTTTGGGGAAGAATGAGTGGTATGGCATTGCAGCTCTTTTATTTCTTCCATATCTTTCTCATACATTATTCTAACACCACACTTCTTCACATTAGGACAAGGATATATATTTGAGCCTTCGAAAGACATCTGAAGCTCATGGCATTCATGATCAGAGCAATCCATTGTCCATAATTTATCACGCGAGAAATAGCCAAGAAACAGGTGGTCCTTTGTTATGGGCTGCGCATATGGTCCACCTAAAACAAAGAAAGCCGATTGGACACTTCCAGGATATTTCTCGGATTGTCCATTATAACTAGATTGTCCAGAATTTCTACAATGGATATAAGCTCTACAGCCTATAGCCTTTTTCTCAGAACCACCATCCTTGACGAAAATGCAGCAGAAAGCAACTCCAATCCATTGACTGTCATTCTGAATATTGAGAGGCAGAGGTATTTCAATTACAGAGCCGCCTCTCTGCTGGCTGAACCATTCTGGGATTTCATTTCCAGGTATACTAACAACAAACTCTTTTCTTGAATTCCCAAATGCCTGCAAATTACAACATCGTCGTTATTGAACTCGAAAAATAAAATATCGGTGGTTCTGTAACTAAAACCATGAAAAAAAAGAGAGATTAATCAACCTTAAGATGTGTTATCAGCAATGTTATTGCACTAATGTTCTCAGCCAATTTATAGCAGTTACTGGCTCTAATGTAAGATTTTGAAGCACTTGTCGTACTTGCTAGAAGCACAGGCAACGATTCAAGCTCACTGCAATTTGACACTCCAAGATTTTGAAGATTGGAAAGACAAGTAAGAGATGCGGGTATGCTGGTGAAATTGTTACTACTAAGATCAAGAACTCTCAATGAGGATAGACCAGAAATATAACTAGAAATATCTTCTTCACCAATACTGCACAGGTTGCACTTTGACAATCTAAGATAGTCAAGCTTGGACAACCGAGTAAGACACGCCGGTATGCTGTTGAAATTGTTACCGCCAAGATCAAGAAGTCTCAATGAGGATAGACCAGAAATAGTACTAGGAATATCTCCTTCACCAAGATTGCAGTCCCTTAGACTCAAGTCTCTTAATAAACTCAAACCGGATAATGCAGGTAGCATTAGAGCTATGGGATTCATGCTTCCTCTTAGGCTTACCTTGAAAAGAGAAAGGAGATTTCTTTTTATCTTAGACGGACCCTTGCATCCATTGGAAGACAAAACTTTAAGATTTTTCAATTGAGAAATGAAAGATGGTGGTTCTTTTATGGCTGTTTCACTCAAGTCAAGCTCTTCCAAAGATTCTGCTTGCTGCAAATTCTCTGGCAAATATTCAACTTTATAACAACCGGAAATATCAAGAGTTTTTAGATGTTCCGTCTTCCCATCAATCTCCGGAAACCTTGCAAGATTTGAGCAACCCGAAAGAATTAAAGTTTCAAGGGATTCCATTCCAATTTTGGTTGGAAGACTCCTAAGACTTTTGCAGTCTCTGAAATTCAAGAGTTTAAGTCTCTTAAGCAGTCCGAGAGATGGATGAACATGTACTAATCTGGTACAACCTTCCATAATCAGAACTTCGAGATATGGGGCAGTTGTGAAGTCTGGTGTCTTGATGAGGTTTTGGGACCCTTTGAGGTTGATTATTTTCAACTTATACAAGGGCTGTCCAAAACAATATCAGATTAGAGAAAAGAGAAAACATAATAAACCTCATTATTATTATTCAAAATTTAACCGTTTATATTAAAATAAGCTAAAACACAAGGATAAGATTAATTTAATTCTTACACTATTTCCCTTCCATAGTTGTTCAATGCGACTATATGGTAAGAGAAGTACAACAAGATTGTCCGGATGAAAGCTTGAAGGTAAAGATCTTAAGGGATATCCTGTCCAATCTAAAAGCCGTAGCTCATTAGAAAGATATTTGAGATCATCACAATTAGAGAGGCAAAGCACTCTGAGCAATCTCAAATTTATCATCTTCAAGAAGGCATCGACATTTAAATTGAACACCTTGCTCGATTCCCTAAAAACCATGGGCAAAACAAAAATGAGCACTACAATTCACTATCAATTCAATCAAATATAAGCACTTAATATTAGTAAGGATATATCTCTATCATGTTTCTTTTGAAAGAGTAATGAGTTGGTAGATAAATTTCATAAATATAACATTTAATATTAAGCATTAAAGGTTTTTGCCATTGATTTTTGTTGGATACTTTCATAAAAAAATAAAATAATAACAATATTAGTAATACACATCATAAATGTGTATGTATTATTTCTTACTTTTTATTGTCGATGATCATGCCTTCAATAGTTTTTGTAACCTAAAAAAACAAAAATAGAAAATAAGACAAAATAAATGGTGTAAACGATATGATAAAACTTATAAAAGAATTGCATTTATGTTTAACACTATTTTAACCTTTTGGTCGCAATATAGTAAATAAAGCGTTCTAAATAAAGTAAAACATTTCTAATGAGAGTGATTCAAAGAAATTAATTGTACTAAGCCTTAGGTTTTTATTGATTAAAAATTCTATAAAAGATTTGTATGTGATTTTTGTTGAATAACTTACCGTGTTTTTTGTTAGAACATGATGGACGTCTTTTTCCTCCCACAATCTGGAATATTTTCCAAGTTCAACGGATTTTTCCCTAACAATTTTTCTTCCCATTTCTTGTATCAAGCTATGCATCCACAAATGGTTGTGTTCATCGACTTTTATGAGAGATTTCTTAATGAGAACATCTATTCCAATATCTGAGAAGAACCCACAACCATCCAATACTTTCATTATAAAATCTTTCTCCTCTCCATTGAAGAAGCATGCTATATCTAAAAATATATTCTTTTCGCATTCTTCCAATCCATCAAAGGTAATTCGAAGTCTATCGAGAATTTCTTTGTTAGAATTTCGTTTAAGTCTTTCGATTGCACTTGTCCATTGAGCTACATCTCTACCGCACAAAAATGAACCCAAAACTTCAAGAGCTAAGGGGAGGCCACCAGCATAATGTACAACATGTTCAGAAAGCTCAATGAATTCATCTATTGTCGTTGTATCACTATCAAAAGCTTTCAAATTAAAAAGCCTAAGGGCATCATTAGGATTCAGTGTTGTAGGCTTATACACATCATCAACTCGGTAAGATCGAAGCAAATGTTCGTCTCTTGTCGTTACAATGATTCTACTCCCTGAACCAAACCAATCACGCCTTCCGACCAAGCATTTCAAGTGTTGTATGTTATCAACATCATCAAGAACAATAAGAACCTTTATGTGAGATAACCTGTGACTAATTATGGCATTCCCTTCTTGAACATTGAAAAAATTGAAGCATTCGTCAAGCAAGATCTGAGAAAGAAGTTGTTTCTGTAAAAAAACAAGTCCATATTTATCTGAAACTTCTCGAACATCAGCAAGAAAGGCTCTACCTTCAAAATGAGGTGATATTTGAGTATAAGCAATTCTTGCAAGAGTCGTCTTACCGATGCCACCCATTTCGCAAATTCCTATAATGCGAACATCAGCTTCCCCAATGTCTATTTTAGAATACAACTCCTCCAAAGGTAAACTAATTCCTACCAGCTCATCATGAACAACAGTATAGGTCTGACATAATTTCGCTGATATCTTCTTAGCAATATCTTCGATAAATTCTGATTCATGCCTACAAGGAAATATCATTTAATTCTTTAAAAAAAATTGTTGAATCATAATATAATTTGGAAGCAAACAGAAAGAGCGAGCCCATTAATTAATCATTTGTATTCTATAGGCCCATTAAAGGAGTGGATGTTGGTCACGAGTTTTAAAGTTGCTTCATACCCAGGACAAGGATCGAACCCTCGACCATTAATTAAGATAGAAGAGACCATTGCCATCTCACCTAATTCCCGTGGTTATAACTACTATTTGTTAATAAAAAGGAAAGCCAAGAGTTAAAAAAAAAAAGAATTAAAACAAGAACTTGAATGCCTAAAAATAATTAGATTTCGTTGTTAGTTATGCTTTTAGAGAATGAGTCAATATTCTATAGCGATAATAATTTATGCTTTTTGAGAATGAGTCAATATTCTATAGCGATAATAATTTATGCTTTTAGAAAATAATTTACGTATATTTAGTAATTATTTATAGTAAAGAATACCTTTTTTAATAATGAAAGGTGATTGTTTTAAAAAAAAAATTAATCATGAATTTTCATTAGGGTGCTGCTCGAATTTTCGTTTTAAAATAAAATTATTTTCATTCATAATAAAATTATTTTATAACAAGAATTATTTTTAGATATTAAATGTAAATTCATTATTTCAAAATTGGGATAACTCATGATTAAAAGATTTTTGTTTCTTCACGGGAGTTGTGAGGATGCTAATACCTTCTCCAGATTTAACTGTACTTTGAAGACTACTTTCTGTTTCGTTGACTAAGAATTATTTTTTTAATAAATTTTAAGTTAATTTTTAAATTTTATTAAAGGGACATGTTTTTAGACAATCAAACACACCTAATAAAAAAGATTGGTAATGAATCTATTTTTTTTTTATAAAAAAGAATTAGTCTAAGCATACCTAAATATTAATTTGTTAGAAATTAAAACTAGAAAATATAGAAGACAGAATGACCTGTTATTTAAATGCCATCCCTTGATGTTAGCCACTTCCGTCAAAGCATTTCGCCACCTTTGGATCTTTTCTCTATCTTCCTTGTATCTCTCTTCATGTTTCGCAAAGGCTTCTTCTACTTTTTCCTTCTGTTTTCTTAAATCGGATGGATCCACATCGTAGAATATTGGAAATACTTTATGCTCCTTGTCGTTTTTTTGTTTAACTATCTCAGCAATCTCCTCCAAGCACCAACTTGAAAAGGCATAGGTTTTTGAAAAAACGATTATCGAACACCATGATTGCTGAATTGCTTTAAACAGTTCAGGTGCGACCTCTTCGCCGGCCTCCAACTTGAGATCATCTCTAAAGGTGACAATCCCACGCCTCTTTAGAGCATTGTAAAGATGATCTGTGAAGTTCTTGCGAGTATCTTCACCCCTAAAACTTAAGAAAACATCGTATTTCTTTTTAGAAATGGACGAGGAGGTTGAAGGTAAGGACAACATGAGTGAGAAGAAAAGGATATCTCAATCTAGTGTTCAAAATCAGAAAGAAACTGGGAAGAATGGATATATGAGGATAAGAAAGAGAAGCAGATAAAAAATAGAAGAAGGATGAAGTTCTTTCCAAGCAGGTGAGGGTTGAAAAACTGGAGGCTAGTTTAATTAATCATAAGTAATAATTAAAAATGTTGGGCGGTTTGTATTTTCCATACTTAACAATTAAAGAGTAGAAATGAAAATGAAAACTAAGAATTAAAAACAAGTGATGTAAACGAATTGAGTTGTTTTATGTTGGAGATATAATAGTGCTGTTGTTAGGTATTTGTACGCAATTACTAAATGAAGTTATCAATAGTTTATTTAACAATTACTAGGAAAGAAAATCCCATGCGACGACCTGATGGTTAAGGGTATTCATTGTCCCAAGTGTAGTCTGAATTTTATAAAATTGAAGGGCCCAAATAAATCATTATGCCTTTTTTAGCTTAATATAAAAGAAAAACGAGGTCCTTTGTCATCAACTGCTCCTCCTTTTCTCTATACCTTTGTCATCAGCGGGAAATTGGTGTCACCTTCACCAATTATTTCTTCCACTGAATATAAATAATATTGGACTACCAATATAATAACTTTTGGAAGAAGATAATTATTTGAGGATATGATATGGGTAAGATGAAAAAGATAAGCATGAGTACAGTTCTGTACACGCCAAATCCCTTTAATATATTTTCAATATAGTATATGAGCATGAAAAAGGAGATAATTAGATCAAATTTCCTGGGAACAACCAAGGATTTTTGTAAGAAATTTCTCTATACATTTCCTTTGTTTCCAAAATGAAAGCGGGTAGTTGTGGAAATTGGGGGATGATAGATGTTGCCTCCACGAAGAATCCAAGATAATGATTTATTTGACCTTTCAATTTTACAAAAATAAGTCATTTTAGTCCTTCATTTAATTAGTTTTCATCAAATCCATCTAACTAATAACAATACCTATAAAAGGATGGTTCAATGGAAAAGAGGATGATGTTCATTCTAGGAGACCCGAGTTCGAGCACCTGTGTGTGCATTGTCAAAGGATTAAAAAAGTATGAACAGATATTACCATGTAATCACACCAGTATAATAAAAAAACAATACCTTGAAGATTTTTTTGTTAAAATGTGCCACAAGTTATAGATTCGCTCGAATGACCCCTTCTCATAATGAGAATTTATATAGCCCTATTCCGGTCTGGTCCGGTATGGAATGAACTTATAATTATGGAATCGACTCGATCATCAGATTATAGATTATAAGTTCATAACCCCAGCCCATTCCCATTTTGGGCAAAACAGATCTACTAATTCTTTGATTCCAGTTAGTAAAGAGGGACCTTGAACTAAGAAATAGATTCTAGAAGCTAAAGTAAAAAAGGGTATCATGAGCAATTGCAATAATCGGGTTCATTGATATTCCTGGTATAGTAGATGCCATCACACATACAATCATACTCAATTCGATGGAATTGTTTGATCTTAAAGGGGATCTTCTATAATTTCGCACTTGAGAGGTTATTTCTTGATTTCGTTCAGTCATTAATAACTTGATTATTTTTAGATAATAGTAGATAGAAACAACGCTCGTAAGGAGTCCTATTGAAACCAAGAAATATAGGCCTGTCTGCCATCCATACCAGAATAAATGGAGTTTTCTGAAAAAACCTGCTAGGGGAGGAAGACCTCCTAGAGATAAGAGAGATAGAGCTAAAGAAAGAGCCAAAAAAGGATCTTTTGTGTATAATCCTGCATAATCTCGAATGTTATCAATTCCGATACGTAGACCAAATAATATAACACAAGCAAAAGTTCCTAGATTCATGGAGATATAAAACAACATATAAGTTATCATGCTCGCATATCCACCATTTGAGTCTCTAACAAATATTCCAATAATTACAAATCCGATTTGACCTATGGACGAATATGCAAGCATGTGTTTCATGCTTGTTTGAGTAATAGCAATGAGATTCCCCAATATCATGCTAGGAATAGCTAGGATTTCCCGAAGAAGATGTCATTCGTTTGATGAGAAATAAAAAGGAATATCGAAAATTCGAGTGGCTGAAGCCGAAGCAGCTACTTTCAAAGTAACAGAAAGAAAAGCAACGACTGGAGTGGGAGAGTCAGAGTCGAAAAGAGGATTCCTCATTTCTTTCTCTCATTCAAAACTGTGCATGAGACTTTCATCTCGCACGGCTCCTAAGTGATAAAAGTAAAGAAGAACTTATCTTCTTTCTTTTTTTTTGATTACCTTCCTCGCGTATGTATAAGATCGAACCCATTCGATTTTTAAAATGGATTACTAATCCTTCACTTTTCGAGGAATCCTTCATCAATGGTTGTGAATAATTGATTTTTCTCAACCTTTTCGACCTTGGTTCCGTAGGAGCAAGTCAGAAGATTGAGAAATAGAACAATCTGATTTGATTCGTTCTCAATAGCCATGAGATGATCATCTTAGGGTGATCCTTTTGTCGACGGATGCTCCTATTACACTCGTAGTCTTTGAAGGATGAGAACCAACCTGTATTTTTTATAAATTTAAAATTTAGTCTCTACATCATTAGTCATTAAATTATGGGTAAATTTTCATTTCATCACTTAACTAAAAGAAGTTACAATTTGGTCATTGAACTTTTCAAATTTGTCACCTGACTATTAGGTGACACTTTTTTAGTTGGTAGTATTATAACAATTTTAATCCTTAATTTTTATACTTTTTTGCCAATTTGACCCTGATTATATATAAAATAATAAAAATTGAAATTCTTTTTTAAAACCTGATTATATTTTTATACTTCTTGTAACATAGGTTTAACACCTGAGTCTATAATTGCTAAAGTGTCCGCTTCGATTTCAACTCGATGACTTTTGTTGGTCCTTCACTTCCATGCATCCTTTGAGCAGGCTTTCATGCTTCTATTGATCTAGGTGACAAGCATAAAGCATCGAGATCATTGTTGTTGCATTGAGATCATCCATGTGATTGGTATATCAACTTACCTCAAATTTGGATATGAATATATCTCTAATACGAAAATTTTATTTTAATTAATTGAAAGAGTATATTTTTATTAGCAGGAATTAAACCAATTTAGTACTTTTAAGGACCTATATTTAATTTTTCAAATATATAAAAACAATTTTAATTGATTAAATTGAACATATATATTGGTCTCAAATAAAAATGAAATGTTTTTTTACTCTGCTTAAATTATGATCTAACGTTCGTCGAAAGATTTTCAATTTTTTTTTCAGTCAAAATATTACAATAAAGGTATTGGAACCATGAAGTCAAAACAGAATAAAACAGA